>OY282559.1:48674576-49274576 GCA_958295665.1 Tipula vernalis
ACAGTTAAATGTACGTAAATTATAAATAAAAAACATATAAATTTTAAAATTAAATCAATAAATATTTTTAGGGTTACTATCAACACGACATTGATGATTAAAATTGTAAGTTAATTTATATTTAAAAAAATAGTTAATCATACCGATATTTCAACATAATTTTATACATACATCAACATATCTACTATCATCAATATTATATGACAAGCATGAGTGTGTCCCAATAATAAAATATTATTAATATGCGTGTAAAATTATTAAATTAAATTTAAACATTTGTATTTTAGTATTGTTAGCTAGGTAGTACTAGATCAGTCAACTTAAATATGTTATGCTTTTTATGTAAATGTGATTTTAAATCACATGAAGCATTAATTCTTCATTTAAATGTTTTTCATGCACTCGGTAGAAATAGTGAGTACGTTTGTTATAACGATGACTGTATGAAATACTTTTCAAATTTAGATAAATTTCGAAGACATCTTAAAAATCATAATGATGAAAATATTTTACATATTAAACCAAATTTGACAGTTAATACTAGTGGAGGAAGTACATCGCGTACCTTTGGTCCTAAAACCGGTCTTCAAAGCGAGAATATAACGGATTCAAACGAAAATAGTAATGTGGCCGATATACCAGTTAATGTCTCGTTCCTTCCAAAATTCACAAATGATAGGAAGAATATTGTTGATTCTGCTGTAAAATTTAGCCTAGATTTACATAACAAAAACAATTTTAATCAGAAAAATGTAATCGAAATTCAAAAATCTATAGTTGACCTTATTACGCAACCAATAGCAGAACTCTTACAAAATTTCGTCAACCTTGATATCGCTAATGCAGAAACTACATTTTGTTTTCAAGAATGCTTAAACCTTTTAAAAAATCCTTTTCAATCAATTGATTCTAATTATAAACTCAATAAGTGGTTGACGGAGAATAATTATATCTCACCAATTCATCAATTTTCCATAAATGACGAGATTAGTATTGTTTATGAAAATGGAGAAGCAGTATATTCTGAAAGTATAACAAAAGGTATCCTTCTACCAATAAGATTTCAATTAAAAAATATTTTAGAAAAATCATTTACCGAAAATGAACTGCTTGAACTGAAACAAAACCAAATTTTTTCAAATGAAAATAATACTTGTATATCAAGTTTCAGAACTGGTAAATTATGGAGTGAAAAATTATTAAAATTTACTAATAAAATATGTATTCCTGTTTTTATTTATTTTGATGATTTTGAGATAAATAATCCGCTGGGGTCTCATTCACAATTAATAACTGGTATATATTTTAAATTACCAATCAAAAAGTACACTTCTAAATTAAACAATATATTTTTCGCTGGTTTTATAAAGTCAAAACATTTTAAAAATTTCGGAAATGACTTGTGCTTACAACATTTAATCAAAGAACTTATATCTTTAGAAACTGAAAAACGATTCAGGTATATATTTTATTAGGATTGGTAATGGGAGATAACTTAGGAGTAAATTGTGTATGTGATTTTAGTAAATCTTTCTCTAGTAATTACTTCTGCCGTTTTTGTAAAGTTCATAGGGTTCAATCCCAAAGTTTATGTGAAAATAAGGTTGATTTGCTTCGAACCATTTTAAATTATGAAGCTGATATACTAAATGATGATTTCAAAACTTCTGGTATATACAAAAATTCCATTCTTAATGATTTACCTTCGTTTCATGTTTTAGATAACTATTATGTTGATATCATGCATGATATCTATGAAGGTATATGCCATTATGATTTATGTCATGTAATAAGATATTATACCCAAGAAATAAAAATTTTTTCCTTAGAAACGCTAAATAACAGAAAACAAAATTTCAATTATGGTCCAATAGATATTGGAAATATTTCTCCTCCTATTACCATCAACGACATCAATAAATCAAAACTAAAAATGTCGGCAAGTGAAATGAAATGTTTCATTCATTATTTTACTTTAATGATTGGTGATATTGTTCCTGAAAATGACGAAGTTTGGGAATTCGTGATTTGCCTTATTAAAATAATAGATATTTTACTATCTCAATCATTCAATAAAGAAAAATTACTTATTTTAAATAAATTAATTCAAGAACATCATTCAAAATACTTATTACTTTTCAATGACACTTTAAAACCAAAGCACCATCTATTACTGCATTATCCTATGATTATAACTTATTCTGGACCACCTATACATTATTGGTGTTTTGGATTTGAAGGAAAACATAAAGAGCCAAAAACTTTTGCAAAATCAACGAATTCACGAAAAAATATTTGTTTAACTTTAGCCAAAAAGGCTCAAATGAAATTTGCCAATTATCTGATGAATCCACTTCACCCCACATGTATCACTTCGGTGACACACATAGTACCAATAGAAAATATATCTTTGCAAAATAAAATAGGGTTTAATTTAAAAGAATTTATTTGTTATTCCCAAATACTCTACAATGGTACATTATATAAAAAGAACTTTTATTTGACTAAATTTGAAAATGATCTAGAATTATATTTAATACTAGGAATATTCGTCAGTACCATAGATGAATTAAATGTCCTTGTGTGGGTTAATCAAATATGTGTCGATTTATTTAATACACATTATTTAGGTTATGAAATAATTGATCCAGATACAGTTATACAAACGAATATTCTTCGATCTATTAATGAGTTCAATGGCCCTCCAGTAAGTTTAAATAAACTTACAAATGGCACCCACTTTCTTCGCCTTAAAGAATATTTCTAACGAACTATAACTAAAAACGAAACATACAGAATAATTATTAATTTTAATTTTTTATTTTTATTTTAAGTAATTGTTTAATTTATTTTATAATATTGTATACATAAAAAAATAATATTACATTATGGACAACGATGAGTTTACCTTATCGGACCTCGAAAATGATATTTTTGAAAATCAGCCAACTACTTCAAACATAGATAATCCACAATCATGTAGCAAGCCTGAACCATCATACCCAATAATTATTACACAAGGCCAGTTAACAGAGTCACAAAATGAATTGTTTGATTTGCTATCTGCATGGGACTTGCAAATTATGTTTCCTAAATGTATTGGTAATAGACTGGTTATGTTCAATTGTTTATATGATGGTGATTTAGAACTAACTTTATCATCCATGATACAATTATATTGCCCACACTTTAGTGGTTCAAATATTTAAGTACATTTTTAATTTCAGAACTCGAAATGGACATGGTTGCACTAAAACATCTAAATAATTTCAAAACTAAATTTTTAAGCAATTTTAGCTTGGGCGTCCAAATTAAATTCGAAGCAAAATATGATGAGTGGATCCAAACTGAGTCGACCCTTCCAACCACTGTGACTTCTAACATTTTAACAATATCCGATACTACTGAATCTTCTAATCATAAATTTATTGATATTAAGATGGTTCTGCAAGAAAATACTGACGGTGAATATATATTGCAATACTACTTGGCGAATAAATCATTAAATGATGGGCTTCGGTCGATGCTTGTTGACATAATAATTAATTATTTAATTAAAACGAATATTAGAATGACAGTTCAAATGGCAGATGACATTTCAAACAATATTATTACTTTATTCCCAACAGAAAGTAAAGTAAGATTAGCATATAGGCATGTTAAAACTTTTATTATAAATAATTTTTTACGCTTTACTTCCCAGGTTATTTACTATTTTAAAGAACAAGGAAAGTCGCCAATGGGAAAAGTTTACTCAAAATATTTTAATAAAATCCGCAAATTAAGGAAAGTTGGAGTTCTGAAGAAAAGAAAATCGAATCATTTGGACAACGAAACATCATGTTCTTCGACGGGTGAACGCACACACCACACACACACATACACACACACACACACACACACACACACACACACACACACACACACACACACACACACACACACACACACACACACACACACACACACACACACACACACACACACACACACACACACACACACACACACACACACACACACACCTCTTAGCTTATGTCGATTTAAGATACAATAAAATTTTCAATACTCAACATTTTCTATCGCTCCTGTAACTTCACCAAAGTTGACTTAAGACATCACTTATTATGACTACTGCCTTCGGTCACAAGGCTAGGGGTAAAAGTTACAGGATAGTTTGAAAATGTTGAATATTGCAAATTTTATTGTATGTATATACTTATATATATATAGATATACATTACACATATATTATTCTATTATTCCTAGAACATGAAGACGACGAGGACGACGAGGAAAGTATTAAGGCACTGGCAACAAACAATGCATCATGGGCTGAAATTGAAAACCATTGGGCCAAAACTGTAAGAAGCCGAAAAAAATTAATAGATTCTGCAGCCAACACTATGGAAGTTTTTGAGAAATGGCCACAGTATAAAAAACCGTTGGGTTATAAATTGGTATAAAACAGTCATACATTTTCTAAATAAAATTTATAATTTTTTTTTAATTTTATAGATCGACATAGATTTTAAAAATTCCAGAAACATAAATGTCACTATAGAAAAAGGTTTTGGAGAATTTTTAATAAAATGCATACCAATTCTTGATGAAAAGGTGAAAATCCAAAATGACAGAAATATACTTGCCATATTGAAAAACAAAGAAAATTTTAATGAAAGTAAGTTATAATGTAAGGGTATAATATAGTACCTTTTAAAAATAAACAAATTAATGGCAAATTAATATATATTTATTTAATATATTGAATATGTTTTATATTTCACAGATGGTCAGGCAGCTTGTTTGTTTTACCTCCTCCATCATATTTTGGTGCCCACATCAAGAGCAGTCCAGTTAGTCAACAACAAAAAAATACATATGCGCTTTACCATTCAAGATGCCCAAAATTCGTTCATTTTAGTTGGAGCAACGGCGGAGGAGCTGGAAGAGAAGCTTCAGATGCAGTTAAAATTGCAGACATCAGTGCAACCATTGTTGTTAATAACAGGATCATTACAAAACCCAGTGTCTATAATTGTTTATTTTGATGGTATTAAATTTAAAGTATTTTCTATATTGAGGGCTATTGATATATTATTTTCAATTTTTAATCTTTTCCATTTAAAATATCCGTTGTCATCACAACTTGTTTGGATGTTTATCCAGCTATATTTTTATAAAATAAAAACAAAATACGATGTGCACAGCACAGCGGTTAAATATTTAATAGAAAAATTAGAGCACTGATAGTTGATATTTATTATTTGAGTTTTTTATTTTATTTTTATTATTTTAATTTATTATTTTATATTTAAATTATTATTTTTTAAATTATGAAATGTAATTCAAGAATTATATGTATATATATATGTATATATATATATATATATATATATATATATATATATATATATATATATATATATATATATATATATATATATATATATATATATATATATATATATATATATATATATATAATATGTATTTACGTATATATACATATACCTATTGTATTAAATATTTTTCTAAATTTAACTTGATTGGATTTAAATTATATTTATGTTAATTTTTAATGTGATATGATAATGTTAATTATTTTTCTGAATTTAATTTTAATTGGAATTTATTGATGTATATATAAATATATAATTGTTCGAAAATATCAAAAATATATTATTATTTTATAAATAAATTTGTTTAAATTAATATTGAAAAGCTACTACTTGTTTTATAAATAAATTTGTGTAAATTAACATTGAAAAGCTACTATTTTTGTTTTTATTATACCTAATTATTTCTTTAATTCAAAATTGTTTGCTAATTTTTGTATTGTTGTGTATTTTAAATTTGTATTTATATTGTATATATATATATATATATATATATATATATATATATATATATATATATATATATATATATATATATATATATATATATATATATATATATATATATATATATATATATATATATATATATATATATATATATATATATATATATATATATATATTTATATATACTTTATATATACATACATATATATATATATATATATATATATATATATATACATACATATATATATATATATATATATATATATATATATTTATATGTATATATAATTCACAAATTATAATTAAATTGATAAACCGTTTTGTTAATTTTAAAAATCCTTTTAATAAAATTAACACACAATTTTGTCAACTTTACAAAAGCCGTCTTCAAAGGTACGAATTAGTTTTGTATATTTCATAAATCAGCATTTACTAATTAACAAATTTTTTGTGAGTTTTACAAATATTTTTGTAAAACCCAAACAAATTCTTGTCGTTTTAACAAAAAAATTTGAAGTTTTCATAAAATATTTGATAAAATTTAAAAATATTTTATAAAATTTACAAATTTTGAACTTCTTATAAAATATTTGATAAAGTTTAAAAATATTTTATAAAATTTACAAAATTAATTTGAATTTTTTATAAAATATTTGATAAATTTTAAAAATATTTTATAAAATTTACAAAATTTATTTGAACTTTTTATAAAATATTTGATAAAATTTAAAAATATTTTATTAAATTTACAAAATTATTTTGAACTTTTTATAAAATATTTGATAAATTTTAAAAATATTTTATAAAATTTACAAAATTAAGTTGATCTATTTATAAAATAGTTGGTAAATTTTAAAAATATAATATAAAATTTACAAAGATAATTTTATTTTTTATAAATTAATTTATAAAATTATCTGATTATTAAATTCATTTTTTTGTAAATTGTATAGAAATTTTTTTATATTTATAAAATTTACAAAAGTTTTTGTATGTTGTATATTTATAAAAAAATTGTAAATAATACCTAGATTTTTGTGAATACAACCTGGTTTTTTTTTTGAGTGTGGTATATAAATAAATAATTTTCCTTCTACTTAATCAGTAGTACATGTATATTTAATTTTCATTACGATTTATAATGTCAGTGAATCAAGAAAATGAAGTTCCTACGCTAGAAACTTTAGCGCTGGTTGCTGTACTAAACGAAAGGATGATATACGAAGGAAGAACATCGTTTTTCTAAAACAAATCCATGGAGCCTTCCCTTATATATATGTTAAATATATTTCCCCACGCAATATGGACGTATATTAAAAGATGCCATAACATATGAAGATTATTTGTGCTACGAGGAGGAGATCCACAGCAAGCAATGCTTGGGATGGATGAGTAAAGGAAAATCACCGGTCCACATATATAACTGTCGGAGAAGTTATATTGCAGCATGCTCACATTATTGTGATTATAATTTAAGAAAAACAACGAAAAAGGAAATTTTTTTTTTTTTTTTTAAATGTAATAAAATTTAAAAATATTAAATAAGTAAATGTAAAATTTTTAATAATAAAAAACCGTTTGATTTATGTGGATAAAGAAGAAGATCTTGTCATCAATACGCTTAATTTTAACATGTCTGCGTATAAAATTTGTATGTACCGGCTTATGCAATTCATTGACTATTTGAAAGCGAATTATTTTATATATAACAATAAATGCTGAGGGTGCAACCCACGCGAAATGTAATAAAAAAAAAATATTCTAGTAATTTTTTAAAAAAATTGGAATTAAGTTAAAAATGTAATAAAAAATAAAGTGTAATTTTTTTAAAATAAAAAACCGTTTGTTTTATGTGGATAGAAGAAGATCTTAAAAATAATTTCTTATGATAGTTACCTCAATTTTAAGCTTTACACACTGAGAAAAAAAACTATAGTAAAAATATACAAAATAGCTTAGGTGAAATAAAATACACTGAATTTTAAAACCATAGTATTTATATACAAGTCTTTGTTGATATTATACATTGTTTTCTACTGAAAACTTCGTCAAATCATCTAAAAAAAAATAATTAATTTATATAAGTAGATAAAGTGTGAAATTAACCAAGCACCTGTATAAATTAATAAAGGCTTGTATAAAATTTGTCTACATAAAACAAAAAATTACAAAAAAAATAAAAATTATATACAAGTTACATCTCATATACAATAAAATGATCAATGTTGTTCAATGTTTTTGTTTTTTTTATTTACCTACAGTGAGACCATTTAAAATTCGGACAAACGTAAAATACAAATATTCATTAGATTAATTACTATCATAACGGACTTAAAATAATTTTTATTATCAGAATATTTTTTAATATTTATTACTGTAATGCAATATGTAAAAAATAATAATAAACTCATTCATAAATTAACAAAATAATTAATTAAATAAAAAATGGCACAAAATCATCACAATTTAATATTCGGACAAAGTACTAATTTGTATGTTCTACGTGGTTTGCATCTCAGAAATAGAAATATTATTAAGGGAATCCCCTTCAAATTTTTTTATACTGTACGTGAGAATGAAAACTAAAAAGGAAAGAAAAAATTTGAAGTAAAATTTTAGTTTGTGCGCAAAATTCAATTCGAGTAGATAAATTAAATTAAAAGTTAAATATGGGACGAAAAGGTAAAAATACAACGTTTGACCAGCGACAATTGGTAATTTTCCATCATGCAAAGGGAAAATCTTGCCGTGCAATTGCAGAAATTTTAAATTTAAGCAAAAGTACCGTTTTTGATATAATCAAAAGATATAAAACTGAGGATAGAATTGAATCTATACCACAAAAAGGTCGACCAACTCTATTAAACCAGAAGATTAAGCGATGGATAATTCGCCAGGTTCGAGATAATCCAATGATTAGTGCTCCAAAATTGAAATCCGAGTTGGAGGAACACTATGGCAAAATTGTTTGTGCTGAAACTGTTCGAAAAGTCATCAGAAGCTATGGTTACAATGGGCGAACACCAAGAAAAACCCCTTTTATTAATAAAGCTAATAAAGCAAAGCGTATACATTTTTGTAAAACGCACCTAAGTAAGAGCGAGGAATTTTGGAATTCTGTCTTATTTGCGGACGAAAGCAAATTTAATGTATTTGGTTGCGATGGAAAAGGGAAAGTGTGGAGAAAACCAAATGAGGAATACAACATAAAAAATACTTTACCAACAGTAAATCATGGTGGCGGTTCAGTGATGGTTTGGGGGTGTATGGCAGCCAGTGGTGTTGGGAACTTGGTATTTATTAATGGTAACATGAATAAGTACGATTATTTAAAAATTTTGAAGGACAATTTAAAACAAAGCGCTGAAAAACTGAATATCTTAGAAAATTTCCAATACTATCAAGATAACGATCCAAAACATAAGGCGTATGTTGTTCAAGAATATTTATTGTATAACTGCCCAAAGGTTTTGAAAACACCACCTCAGTCTCCAGATATAAACCCAATTGAGAATTTGTGGCATCTATTGGATACGAAAATAAGAAAGCATCATATTTCCAGCCAGACTCAATTGCAATTTATTCTTCAGGAAGAATGGAACAAAATTCGACCAGAATTAACACAAAAATTAGTTCGTTCAATGCCAAGAAGATTAAAATCTGTGCTAAAGCGAAACGGGTATGCAACAAAGTATTAAAAGTTAAAATATAGGAATTCAAATTTATGAAATTACAGAAAAATTAGTACTCTGTCCGAATATTAAATTGTGATGAATTTGTGCCATTTTTTATTTAATTAATTATTTTGTTAATTTATGTATGAATTTATTATTATTTTTTTACATAGTGTATTACAGTAATAAATGAATAAAAATATTCTGATAATAAAATTTATTTCAAGTCCGATATGATAGTAATTAATCTAGTGAATATTTGTATTTTACGTTTGTCCGAATTTTAAATGGTCTCACTGTACATATTCGCATGTGACATTTGTATACACAAAAATTTTAACTAGAACAATCCAGAAAAATCCCTGTCTGCTCGATAGAGACGGAGTTATATAAAAATAGGCCACAAGCAATCACAAATAAGATAAACGTTAGGCTAGCCACACACACACACACACACACACACACACACACACACACACACACACACACACACACACACACACACACACACACACACACACACACACACACACACACACACACACACACACACACACACACACACACACACACACACACACACACACACACACACACACACACACACACACACACACACACACACACACACACACACACACACACAATATTATTGGCAATAATGAAAATATTGTCAAAAATATTGCGTGTGTGCGGGGTGTATTGTAGGATTGATCAATATTATTGCCGATTTCTGGAAATCTTGAAATATTTCCGTCAATATTGTGGGAGGAGCCAATGATTTTGTTTTTTTTTTTGTTCGCAATAATATTTTAGTTGAGAAAAAGATTTCAAAGCAGAAGGACGCCCGGCTGAGACGCAAAAATGGAGGACGATAATGATAATAGCATCCAGAGTGAAAATAGTGCTGAAAAACAATATTTAATAGAATTTATTAAAACGTGGGAAACATATCCAGAACTATGGTGTACGTCCATCGATGCATATCGCGATAAAAAAAAGAAAAATTGTGCGCTCGATAAGTTGCTCGATATTTATAAAAAAATCAGACCGAATAGCACGAGAGAAGATGTAAAGAAAAAATTGAATTCATTACGAACAAATTTTCGAAAAGAATTAAAGAAAATTATAAAATCAAAATCATCGGGTAAGGGAATTAATGAGATTTACGTCCCATCAGTCAGGAGCTGCGAGACTTGTTCGATGATGTAACAACACCAGATATATCAGAGGAGGAAAATGCATTAGCTGATGATAATTTTGATGTTACGTTTTCTGATTGCGATGGGGAGGCACATGTAGAGCTAGAAAATAATCAGTATCTCAATAATTCAGTAGATGATGAAGAATCCGTTGATCATGATGTTCAAGAATTCGTTGCAAATAATGAATTACCTAATATTGATCAACAACCTACAGAGCAAGGCACTTGGTATTATTCTCAGAATAAAAAATTTAAACGTAAATGGAGTTCAAACCCCACAGAAACTATAAAAATACGCGATTTCCGAATCATGAGAGAACGAGAAGGCCTAACAGGACGAACAGCACAAGAACCGAGCGGTTGAAACAGGACAGATTAGCCCCGATTCGTGATGTATGGAATATGTTTTTGGCCAATCTAAAACAGCCTTATAAACCATCAGGATACTTGTTACGCCAGTCAATTGGCGTACCTCTAATTTTCTTAAGTCATCGCCTATTTTACCTGTACTATATGTACTGTCCACATTCTTTCCCATGGTTGTTGGTATTGCAAACAACAAATTATCTGTCTGCCTAAAACAGATAACAAATTCCTATCTCATGTGACTGCTTGTGCTCAATTAGGTCGAGCATTCTTCTACGGAAATCAAGCAAGTCAGCTATATATCAACGCATGAGAATTTTCATTTTTCTGAGTTTCACGAAGCTCATTTTTCACTTGGGTTCTTATCTTTTTTATTTTTTTGATATTACCAAGTACATACTTTATAATCTAATTTTCTAATTCCTTTTATGCTGATGCATTTTTTTCTGATGTTGGCGATTGACGACCGACGTGCATCGCGTGGTTTGTGGGTTAGTTAAGTTTTGGAGCTCGAGGAAGTCGGGTGTTTTCTATTTTTAAAACAAAAAAAAAAAAAATTTTTTTTTTGGTGCGTGAGCGCAAGCCTAATGCTTAGGAAAATTTAAGTCGATTTTTTTTCTTCTTTATTTTTTTTGTGAAGAATCCCTGTAAAAATAATATACGCGTGGGGATCGCGTCTTAGCTAAATATATCTAATATATCGTTCAAGTGATAACTTTTATGATTTCTTCTATTTTTATACAATGAACTGTTATTTTTGTCATAAGTGAATTTATTGGTAAAGCGGTATATCATCTCGGTGTTTCTTACGTTGTAAAACCGTTATTGATAATTTAATACCAAAATGCTAAAACGAACAATCATTAAATTATATACTAACTGTCCTTGCCTTGTCATTGGTGAATTTTTTTGAACAATAAAATATATATATAATATAAACTTTAGAAATTAGTGAACAATAATGAAGAAATTAATAAAAATTGAAAATATCAATCATTCAAGTGTGATATATAATTATGTTATAATTGATAAACTTAAGTTTAAACTTTAAACGGTTAAAAAAAAAGAGAAACACTTTTAACCGTGTTGATCATAGTCTTACTGTGTTATGTAGTAGACAATATCTATGTTGTTTGCAAAAATTATAATTACTTTGCAAAGTGTTCGTTGGTGTAGAATGAAATAATATTCAAATTTGGAAAAAATAAACTAATCATAAGAAAAATCATAGAAAATATAATAAATGTTACAACAAACAATGCCATGATGAAATCACAAGTATTTAAATCTATGAGTCGGTATACACTACCATTATACCTGTAGATATATGAAACGTCATTGTAATTGTATATAATCTAATTTGTTCACGTTATGATTTGCCAAAAATTATATACTGCATACAACCAAGTATAGTCGTACATATAATCAACTATGCTATGTTCCTGTATTTACACCTCGTATACTAATGGTGTGGACCACATTATCCGGAAAGCAATCATCTGATTCAACTTTAAGTATCATTTTTTTTGTATTATTATTACATAATTATGTATATTGTAGTTATTTATTGAATTAATTACGTAATCAAACATTTCCCATTTTGTCAATATTAAATTAAATATTTTTTTTACAATAAATTTTCATTTGTTTCCATCTTAATCATTATTATAAAAAAAAATTAATTAAAAATATATATATATATATATATATATATATATATATATATATATATATATATATATATATATCGTCGGCTTAGTTCTTTTTTGTTCTATCTCACATTTTTTCGATTTTTGGGTTTTATCGATTTTTGAGGTTTTGAAAGTAGCTCTTTCGATTGAGCTAGTCGCGGTAGATCTATGTCTTTTACTTTTTGAGATATTGAGTTCAATTTTGTTCTATTTTCATAAAATGTTAAGTGTACGTACTTTCTTTTATGTTCTATAATTACGAGAGTTTTTTTGTTCTATATCCCTTAATTCCTGTAAAAAAATATCAGAAAATAAATTTTACTTCTTTTTTGGTCAATTTAGTGAAATACGTTTTATTGAAAATTCCTTATTGTTCAATATCATATATAATAGCTTATTTCTTTAATGTTCTATAAAAACATAGAACATAAAAGAAAGAAAATATTAATTTATTCTTTTTTGGGCAACTATGTGTTAATAACACAGATAGAACAATAAAGAATAAATTATATTTTTGTTCTTTTTTGTTCTATATCTTTCTCTCACTTTGAAAAGTATATAAGGATGGTACAATTTTGATTTTGCTTCATTCATCATTCTTATTGCGGGATAAACGTAAGCATCTTTTATTTTTATAATTTTTAGTTTATTATTAATTTATATTTTATTTAATTAGCCTATAATTCCACATCGGAAAATGTCAAACAACTCGTCTCCTCCACGGCAACTGCCACGAAATGAATTAATGTGAGTTAGTGGTAGTTTCTTTTTTGTTTAATAATTAATCAAACAAATATTGTTTGCAGGATTTTTAATGAAATTTCAGAAGAAATGTTTAATGAATCATTAGAAATAAATAAACTAAACTCAATGAATGATTCGTTCGAGT
Organism: Tipula vernalis; assembly: GCA_958295665.1. Taxonomy (NCBI): domain Eukaryota; kingdom Metazoa; phylum Arthropoda; class Insecta; order Diptera; family Tipulidae; genus Tipula; species Tipula vernalis. The sequence continues at coordinate 48,688,253 of OY282559.1, forward strand.
TTGATGATTCTGATGTTGATCCGAATTATCTGCCTGGAAAGCAAGACCTAGATACTAGTGACAACGAAACACCTATAAGAAAACGAAAAGTTCCTCGTAAACAAAAGCAAAATGTAAAACCAAATGAAAGGGATATTTTGACTAATAATATTATTGAATCTACAACATCTATCGACGAAAATCCGGAAAACCAGCATGCTCTTACTACAAACAATGAAATTGAAAACAATCTAAAAAGAAAAAGGCTTTCTAATCCAGGATCTTGGAAGAAAAATATCTCCAAGATTGCGAGACAAAAAGGCAAATCATATTTGGATCAGAAAGGACGGTTACGAGAAGCAAAACATGTTCAAGGCAAATGTGAATTAACCTGTACATTTAGTTGTGGAGAAAACATAACTGAACAAGAGCAAACGGAATTACATTCCAGTTTCTGGGAGTTGAATGACCAACAAAAACTTAGCTTTTATAATAAAAATGTAAAACGTAAAGATGTTAAAAAGAAAAGCAAGGAAACGTCCAGAAAAATATTCAGTTATAGATATTTTCTGCCAATGGATCAAAAACAAATTAGAGTTTGCCAACAATTTTTTTTAAAAACCCTCAACATCAGCAAACATCGAATTTATTACTTTTTTCGACATCTTCTAAATAAAGACACTTTATCCCCACTGCTAATCAAAAAAGGGAAATACGTTAAAAAGGAGACTCCATCTATAATTATTAATCAAGTGCAAGAGCATATAGAAAGCTTCCCAGTTTCAGAATCTCATTATTGTCGAAGTGAAACTAAAAAAAAATATTTGGATTCAGCATTATCCATTCAAAAAATGTACAGAATGTACCTGGAATGGTTAACAACAAGTGCCGATACACAAAATACGAGACCAGCCACAGCAAATGTTTACAGACGATTTTTTAACACAAATTATAATTACTCGTTCCACATTCCTAAAAAGGACATTTGCGATAAATGTTCATTATACAATTCCAACAAGAAATCACCAAAAAAATCTAAGGAGTATGAAGTTCATCGCCAAAATCTAGAAAAATGTAGATTTCAACGGAAACAAGATCGAGAAAATGATGATCCCAACGTAGCCATCGTATGCTATGATCTTCAAAATGTTTTTAATCTGCCAAAAAGCAATATTTCCAGCTTTTTCTACAAACGTAAGTTTGCTACTTACAATCTTACTGGGCATTGCAATCGTACACAAACAACATATTGCGCAATTTGGTCCGAATCACAAAGTGGTCGATCGGGAAACGATATTGCCAGTGCCTTACTGAAAATATTAGAATCAATAGGAAACGATTTGCCTGAGGTGACTGAGGTGACTTTGTGGTCAGACTCGTGCGTTCCGCAAAATCGCAACAAAATAACATCATTAGCTCTAATGCATTTTTTAAAAGAACATCCAACAATTCAAAAAGTATCGCAAAAGTTTTCAGAGCCTGGACACTCCTGCATCCAGGAAATAGATGCTGTTCATTCGGCTATAGAAAAACACTTACGTTTTCAGGAAATTTTTAGTCCAGTGTCACTAATGAGACATCTTAAATCACTTAAATATCCGAAAGTGACATTAAAAATACTTCAAATGCAGCCAAAAGATTTCCTTAACTTTTCGAAAATTTCGGAATATTTTGAATTTCATGTTATTCCGTTTATAAAAGTAAAAGAACTTATATTCACTCAACGAGATTATAAAAGCGTGGGATATAAAATCGATTTAACAGAAAACCCGGTTTTCAAGCTAGTTTTAAAATCCAAAAATCCTCGCAGAAAATGTTATCAAGAACAACTAGATGAACTGCCAAACATTCCAACGGCAAATTTTAAAAAAATACTTCCACTGGAAAAAAAACGTGATATTCGGTCAATGATGAAGTACATGCCAGAAGTTGACCAACATTATTATGAGTCTGTCTTAAAATAAGGCTAAAAATGTGATTTATATTATGTAAACAAAATGAATTTTTATACGCTTTTTATTATTTTGAAATTATTTTTATTTTAATATTATTTAATTTTTGTTACGGTATTTGAAATATACTATGAATTTTGTAATCTTGTTTAACTGATTTATTTTCCTCTTAATAGTAAAATTAATAGTTTTTTTTTAAAGAAAATATAATACTATAGATTCTTACTATGAGTACTTAAAAAAAGAAAAATACTGTGATACTAAACATCTGATACATTTCTCGAAAATTCATAAATTTAAGCTTTAAAGCTTGATACTATCGCTTAAAATTATATTTTGTTTGACATCAAAAAATACATACTAAGGAAAATTAAAAGTTCTTCTGATTAAAATTTTTGCATAAAAAATACGATAAAATTTCATCTAAAATTAAAGAGTATTAATGTTCAATATCACACACAGGTTTCCGAAATCCACCAATTCATTTTTGTTCAATATGCATAAGAACCAATGGAAATCTCCTATTGCACAAAAAAGAAAGTACACGTAGTTAACAACCATATATGGTATAGAACAAAAACGAATTATGTCTCGATTTTCAATTTTCCAATTTGTCAGAAATCTAAGGGGTCTACAGAATTTTCGTAAATAAGAAATGATTTAAAACACTCTAATTTTTTTAATAATAATCCAAAATTTCTAAGTTAAGTTTAATAAATAAATAAAAATAATACTCAAAGTTTAAATTTGCATTATCTCGAAATACGCATTTATGCACTTAGAACAGAAAAGAACTAAGTCGACGATATATATATATATATATATAGATATATACATATATATATATATATATATATATATATATATATATATATATATATATATATATATATATATATATATATATATATATATATATATATATATATATACAATACATAACATATACATTCTACATTACATATATATATATATATATACATTATACATATTAATTCATTACCTTTTAAGTCATTTGTCAGTTAAATACCAGTAAATGGTTAAGTTAAGAAACTTAAGTCCGGACTTTAAAATAGTTTATTAAGATTCTTTTGTTAGTATTTAGTAATTTCATGGTGCATTTTTACCATTTTTTTATTCAATTTTTTCCAATTGGATTATTTTATACATATTATTATTGATTTATACATTATTTGTCAGTTTACAAAAATTCACCAATATTAATTAGTCCTGAAATATAATTTGTTTGCCATATTTTCACATATTCATATTTTTTTATTTTTTTTATTTAAATTTTTTTATTATATACATTTTTCTTACAGCTCTCTCTCTCTCTCTCATCCGATTTTATTTTTTTGTGCTAAATTAAGATGGCGAGATAAGCCCCATTTAGGATGAGTTCAGGACTCTCCTAACCCAGCCCCAAAGCGAGGTGTTAGTCGTCGCAATCCACATCCCCGCCTATTCCATTCTCCCACATCCTGCCTCCATCCCTTCCCGCGGTTCAACTAGATCCGTGCCATGTTCCTGGCAAACCCCACGCCTTTCCCCTGAGCCTTAGCCGGCCAATGACCGCCCAGGAACAACAAGTGGCATGGATATCTGCTAACGGAGTGACTTCACGACCTTCCGTTACATACTTAACTGTTGACGAACAGCTTGTTCTAACACGTGGCAGGTGTTCATTCCGGCAATACATACCTTCAAAGCCCGGTAAATACGGTATTAAAATATTTTGGCTTTGCGATGCCAAAAATGCGTACCCTTTGAATGGTGAAATTTATGTAGGTAAACAACCAAACGAGCCCCGTTCGAGTGATTATGCGTTAAATTTAGTTCATCGACTATCTGCGCCGTATGTCAATAAAGGGCGCACAATCACCATGGACAACTTTTTTACCAGTTGCGTATTGGCAGAACAATTACTACAGAAAAAAACAACAATAATTGGAACGATTCGCAAAAATAAACCGGATTTACCAAAAGAATTTACGTGTAAACCAGATGTAAAAAACAGGGAAGTAAATTCGTCAAAATTTTGCTTTGATGATAATTTGACGCTAGTAAGCTATATACCGAAACCAAATAAGAACGTCCTTTTGTTATCAGGTCTACACACGGATGGAAGCGTTGACATTAAATCTAATAAACCGAATATAATCCTGGACTACAACGCAACAAAAGGAGGGGTTGATACGCTAGACAAGCTAGTGAGGACCTACACCAGTAAGCGAAAAACCCAACGGTGGCCGATGGTCCTATTTTTTAATATGGTGGATCTCGCGGGTGTAGCAGCGTTGAACTTGTATAAGTGTGCCAATCCTCAACTTTTTGATGGTAATCGTAAAGCTTCAGAGAGAAAATTATTTCTAAAGAATTTAGCAATGCAATTGACTCAAGCACATATATTACGGCGCCTGTCAAACCCACAAGCGTAAAAAAAATGTAAAAATTGCTATCAACCAAATAGGCTATAGTGTGTTGGGTGTAGGACGCACTGTGCCACCTGAAAAGACAACAACATCAGCAATTTCGAAACGTTCAAGATGCTACCTTTGCCCTCGATCCGCCGATGCCAAGTGTCGGAGCGATTGATCCAACCGAGGAGGAGGTAGCCACCTAGACATTGAGTCTCAGTCTGAAACACATAAAATATTAACCTAAAATACAAAAATACAAAAAGAAAATGTTAATTATCATATATGTAAATTGGCTAAATATTTTCCCTTTGCTATTATATAAATCATGATCACCCTGAAAATATAACTAATAATTAATAAGTCATATAGTCTAAATGTAAAAAATAACATAATGCACTTTCCAAAACAATCCAAATGTCATCTCAAAACGTCAAATAATAGATGGATTCTAGTATATTATTTTGCGTTCAGTGCAATGATCGATAACAAAGATTATGATTGACGCGATATATGTGTCGAACTTGTTAAACATAGTCTTTTGAATCTGTCATATTCCCTGCTGCAATTATGTGAATTTTACAAAAAAGTCAGTTCTGGTTGGGTGTTCTAGTTTTGCTCATGTACGCACATTAAAATTTGTAAAAAATCATTAAGAATTAAAAAATTGTAAAAATCATTAAAATTAATAGTTTTATCATTGAAAAATCAAATTAAATTTGTGAGTAAACCAAAAAGGGGATTTTCTGTGGAGCTTTCCGTCAATCAACTCAATTCAACGCGGGAATTTACGCAATTGTTAATTGCCCCGCCAACATGGTCCTTCGAGCCGGATCAAGAATTTGATCCCATACATCGATTGTGTTCTCGCCATTTCGAGAAATAACATACAGTTCTCACCATTTTGAGAAATCAACCGCATCATATTTACGCTACGGTTGCACCGATTTTGTTCTCGCAATTTCGAGAAATAACTTACAGTTCTCAGCATTTTGAGAAATAACATACAGTTACCGTTATTTAAAAGGGTTGTGAAATTATACCGCGTATACTGCTACGAAAATGTAAGGTCGAATAGGAAAACGTGATCAGTACATTTCTTATCGATTAATCAACAATTGTGATGCTATTTAATCGTTTTTATTGCGTATTGCGCTACAAAGTTTTTTAATATTTATTCATTAATAAATTTATTTATTTACGCTACGGGTATACTGATTTTGTTCTCGCAATTTCGAGAAATAACAGGTCTCACATTTTTGAGAAAATAACATTCAGTGCCAGGGAACTTATTGTCCAGTTAACGTAATTTAAACAAAGCAGTGAAATCATACCGCGTATAGTGCTACAAAAAAAATTGAAGGTCGAATAGAAAAACGTGGTCAGTGAATTTCTAATCAATTAATCGACAATTGTGGTGCTATTTAATCGGTATTTAATACGTACTGACATCATATTGCGAATCAGGTTATACTGATTTTGTTCTCGCAATTTCGAGAAATAACAGGCCTCACCATTTTGAGAAATAACATTCAGTGCTACGGAACTTATTATCCAATTAATGTTAGTTAAAGGATAATGAAATCATACCGCATATAGTGGAACAAATTTATAACTTTATAGTGCTCGGAACTTATTGTCCAGTTAACGTAATTTAAACAAAGCAGTGAAATCATACCGCGTATAGTGCTACAAAAAAATTGAAGGTCGAATAGAAAAACGTGGTCAGTGAATTTCTAATCATTTCTAATTCAGTTAACGTTATTTAATACGTATTGGTATCATATTGCGTATAGTGCTACGAAATCTTATAATATTTATCTATTAATCAATCTATAATATTATAGTGCTATAGAACTTATCGTCCAGTTACATTATTTAAAGGTAGTGAAATCATACCTCATACAGTGCTACGAAACTGTCCATACGGTGCCCTATTTCGGCAGTTCGAGGAACAGTGCAAAATACGTATAAAATTCGATTGAAAAGTTATTTATAACACGTGCATCCGAGCCAGTAGCTACCAACAGTTATCATTAATTAAATAGATTGTACTATATCATAAATCAACGCTGGACGCCAGAAGAATTTAAAGGGTCTCTATCGGAAAACGAAGTCATCAAGTTAAGGAGTCGGCATTCAATACAGTAAATTAAGCATCTAAATTTTGAGATTTTGCATCATGAGTGAGTTAGCGAGTCTGAAGAAACAGCGTTCGACGATGAAGGGTAAGCTAACCAACATTTTAAAGACCATCGCTACATTTGATAACAAAACGGATCTCGAGGATGTAAGAACAAGGCTAAATAGAGTTGAGTCTCTACTGGTTGAGTTCACTGCTGTGGAAGGTAAGATATTCAATATAAATCACGAAGAAGATGCCGATCTTGAATTTGAAGAAAAATATTATACAGCGAAAACGCAACTCAATGCATTCATCAGGAAAAGATCAATGATTCCTGGATCAGATATCCAAGTGTTGGATACCACTCTTAACACCTCTCATGTCGGCCAAGCCGAGGTAAAACTTCCAAAAATTAACATTCCCCAATTCTCCGGGGATTATACAGAATGGCAATCATTCTTTGATCTGTTTTCAACCACGATTCACGAATCAATGATGCTGAACCCCGTTCAAAAATTTCAGTACCTGAAAGGATCATTAACGGGAGAAGCAGCGGCGTTACTTCGTCACATTAGTGTCACTGAATCCAATTATTTAGAAGCACTGAATAAATTGAAAGAGAGATATGATCGAAAGAAGCATATCATCACATCGTTCATACGAACATTCATGGAACATCCACCACTTCATAACGCAAATGCCACAAAAATGAAATATTTATTGGATTCAGCAGATGAGATAGTGCGAGGTCTTAAAGCTCTCGGCCCAGCTGCGGAATCGCGTGATCCTTGGCTGATCTATATTTTGGTCAGCAAGTTGGATGATAAGAGTAAATGTTCATGGGCAGAAACATCAGCTGCTAAAGAGAATCCAACGCTAGGGGAATTCTTTAAGTTCCTGCAACTTCGAATCGACGCATTAGAGTCTATAAACGCCTCGTCAAAATCGGGAAACGTAAAAACTCCAATTAAAAGCCACGTAGTTTCAAATGAAACAGCCGTTTATACCTGTGTATTCTGCAAGGAAGACAACCATTCAATATTTGACTGTGCTGTATTCAATAGCTTAGATGTAACCAAACGAAAGGAGTGGATCAAACAAGCACGAAGGTGTTTTAATTGCTTTAGCACTAGACATCCAATATTTAGATGTATATCCAATCGTAGATGTCAAATTTGCTCACGAAAACACAACACACTTCTTCATGTGAACGAGGCCGAGGTTCCAGCTTCAAGCTCAATGACAAATGAAGCAACTAACAAACTAAACTCATCAATAGCAAAATGTAGTGATCCTGAATCAAAAAGGTTCCAGTCAATTTTACCGACAGCGCAAATTACCGTGTCAGATAGTTATGGAACACCGCATATATGCCGAGCGCTGCTAGACTCCGGTTCCCAAGCAAGCTTCATCACCGAAGCATGCGTACAACGATTAAATTTGAAACGAATCAATTCAAGAATATTAGTAAATGGGCTGGGATCGACCAAAGCTGGGTATACGAGAGGCCTAGTGTCGGTGCCTGTACAGCCAATAGGCTATCCAAGATTTGAGATCAATGCACTGGTTTTATCAAAAATAACTTCTAATGTACCACCGCAAGAAATTATGGGAGTTCCTAACGAGGTGTGGACGATGGGACAGTTAGCTGATCCTGCGTTTACCCAGCCAAACACAGTTGATTTATTGATAGGAGCTGATCACTTTTTTAAATTATTGCTCGACGGAAGACAACAGTTAAATTCAGACGGGCCAATCCTTCAAAACACAATGTTTGGTTGGGTAGTATCCGGTACATGCCAAGAGGGACGCAACTCTTCATCGACACTTTTAGTTACAAACAATGAGTCCGAAACCAATTTAGATGTCATATTAAAAAGATTTTGGGAAATCGAATCGGTTGGTGTAGGCAGTAGCATACGCTCATCAGAAGAAGAATATTGCGAGCAACATTTTAAAGAAAATACCATTCGGAATGAGAATGGCAGATTTGTCACAAGGTTGCCGTTCATAGAATCACCTGATGACCTGAGCAACACATTAAATATCGCCATCCTAAGACTCAGAAACATGGAACGGCGATTCGAGCGGGATCAAGAATTTAAAACTCTATACCACCAATTTATACACGAATATGAGCAACTTCAGCATATGGAGCGAATTCCTGAAACCGAAATATCCAACGAAGGGTATTATCTACCGCATCACGGTGTGCTAAAGAACACGAGCACAACTACAAAGCTTCGTGTTGTGTTCGATGGCTCTGCTAAAGGTAATACCGGACATTCGATTAATCAATATTTAGCAGTGGGGCCTACCATCCAATCGAGCCTTTACGCCATAATCCTTCGGTTCCGGGAGCATAAGATCGCCATATCTGCAGATGTGGAAAAAATGTACCGACAAGTTGCAATCAATAACGAGGACACCAAATTCCAGAAGATATTGTGGCGTAAGCATCCTTCTGATCCAATTGGCCATTATCGGCTATTGACAGTGACCTACGGTCTCGCCAGCGCACCGTTTCTCGCTATCAGATGTCTAAAGCAGATAACCGAGGAGCAGAAGAAACTAAACCCAACAGCTTGTCAAGAAATCGCCAAAAATATATATGTTGATGACTTGATGACTGCGGTCGATACCAAAGTAGAAGGGCTACAATTACAGAAAGACATTAGTTCAATTTTAAAGGAATACGGGTTTCTTTTGAGAAAATGGTCATCAAATTGCAGAGAAATCTTAACATCCGCCCAAGATCTGCGAGAACCAGGCACTGTCAAGGAAATACACGACACGTCGGATGAGTCTTCACCATACGTTAAATTATTAGGCGTTAATTGGAATCCACGAACTGACGAATTCACGTTCAGGGCATCACTTCAGAGTCATGCACAAATTACTAAAAGAACCATTTTATCTGACGCCAGTAAACTATTCGACCCGCTTGGTTGGTTGGCGCCTATCGTGGTGAAGATAAAAATCTTCATGCAGACACTGTGGATCCAAAAGTTAGGATGGGATGAAGTACTGCCAATTGACCAGAAACAGCATTGGGACAAAATCCAATTTGAACTAAATGACGTCGAGCATCTCTCAATACCCAGGTTTATCCAATTTAGTATTCAGTCCAAGGTTGACATCCACGGATTCTGCGACGCCAGCGAAAGTGCATATGCAGCGGTGGTGTATTATAGAATTACTACACCAGGAAAGAACGTAATCGTAGAAATAATGACAGCAAAAACGAAAGTAGCGCCAATTAAACAAGTATCGTTACCGAGATTGGAGTTATGTGGGGCCGTTCTTTTGACTAAGTTAATTGAGACAGTCAAACACGAAACTAGCCTCCAAATCAGCAATATTTATACATGGACGGATTCAAAAATCGTACTCGATTGGCTAGCTAATGAACCTCGTCGATGGACAACTTTTATAGCCAACCGGACCTCCACTATTTTGGATACTTTACCACGCAGCCATTGGAGACACGTGCCGTCATCTCAAAACCCCGCAGATCCTGCGAGCCGTGGCGTGTTTGCCTCAGAATTACGAGAACTTGATCTATGGTGGAAGGGACCGCAATGGTTGAAACTTAATGAGGAGCATTGGCCATTTCAAAAGGGCAACTATGGGTACATACACGAAGAACGACCAACGAAGCTGGCTACCTTCATTGGATTATTACCGAATGATACGCTTGACAACATGTTAATCAAGTATTCGTCATATTTTAAATTTCAACGGGTACTCGCATTTGTAATCCGGTTTGTCACTAATCTCAAGTCTATGCTGAACAAGGTACAACCAACCCATGGAATTATTTTAAAACCACACGAATTGGCACAGGCGTTCCATACAATTTGTAAATTTGAGCAGACTAAATCGTACACTGAAGAAATCGCCGCCCTTACCCGAGAAGGAAGCATCAACAGATCTAGCAGTCTGGCCTCATTAAATCCATTTCTAGACGAAAGCGGGTTACTTCGAGTTGGCGGTAGACTTGAAAACAGCGAAGCACCATACAGTACTAAGCATCCTGTCATACTGCCTCCAAAGTCCATTCTGACGCGCTTGATACTGGAAGAGTTACATGACAAGTACAGCCATGCAGGACCATCATTGTTGTTGTCAATTTTTCGTCAACGATATTGGTCAACCGGTGGACGGGCGAAAGTACGAGAAATCGTCAGAAATTGTGTCGTGTGTAAACGTTACCAAGCTACATTGCAAACTCAAATGATGGGAAATTTACCACCTGCTCGGGTAGAATTAATACGCCCCTTTTTAAAGACAGGGATTGATTTTGCTGGACCGGTATGATCCACTTGACCAAAGGAAGAGGGCAACGAACGTATAAGGCGTACATTTGTGTATTTGTATGCTTAAGTATCAAAGCTGTGCATTTAGAACTAGTAGGAGACCTAACGAGTGAATCGTTCATCGCAGCACTCAAAAGATTCGTGGCACGAAGAGGAGTACCATCTGAAATTCATTCAGATAACGGGACAAATTTCGTTGGTGCCAACAACCAAATTCGAGAAGAAATCGAAAAAATAATAAAAAATTGTATTAATTTTTCTCAATTTCTTTCAAGCAACACGATTTCCTGGCAGTTCATACCACCGAATGCTCCTCATTTCGGAGGTATCTGGGAGGCCGCAGTAAAATCTACCAAATTCCATCTCAAGAGAGTCATAGGCAAAACTATTCTCACCATGGAAGAGATTACTACATTATTGGCTGAGATCGAGAGTTGTCTAAATTCCAGACCCATCTGTGTCTTGGCCGCCGACCAGATCGATACCTTAACACCAGGGCATTTTCTTGTTGGACATCCATTGGCGAAAATTCCAGAGTTAGACATCACTCATGTGAACATTAACTATCTTAGTAGATGGAAAATGGTAAAACAGATTCAGCAACATTTCTGGAACAGGTGGCGAAATGAATATCTTACGTCATTACAAGCCAGAACTAAATGGAAATATTCAAAGGAGTCGTTGAAAGTCAATGATGTGGTAATTATAAACGACAATATGCCGATTAATCAGTGGTTACTTGGGAAGGTAACCCATCTTCACCCCGGAGCCGACGGCGTAGTTCGAGTCGTAACACTCAAAACCAAGTCCGGCGAGTTAAAAAGACCAATCCAAAAGTTATGTTTGCTGCCAGTTTATCCTAATACAGACACCATTAATCTTGATAAATCATCAAATAATTCAGCAGGTAAAACCACCATTGAACCAGGTGGTTCAAGGGCGGCGGTATGTCGGAGCGATTGATCCAACCGAGGAGGAGGTAGCCACCTAGACATTGAGTCTCAGTCTGAAACACATAAAATATTAACCTAAAATACAAAAATACAAAAAGAAAATGTTAATTATCATATATGTAAATTGGCTAAATATTTTCCCTTTGCTATTATATAAATCATGATCACCCTGAAAATATAACTAATAATTAATAAGTCATATAGTCTAAATGTAAAAAATAACATAATGCACTTTTCCAAAACAATCCAAATGTCATCTCAAAACGTCAAATAATAGATGGATTCTAGTATATTATTTTGCGTTCAGTGCAATGATCGATAACAAAGATTATGATTGACGCGATATATGTGTCGAACTTGTTAAACATAGTCTTTTGAATCTGTCATATTCCCTGCTGCAATTATGTGAATTTTACAAAAAAGTCAGTTCTGGTTGGGTGTTCTAGTTTTGCTCATGTACGCACATTAAAATTTGTAAAAAATCATTAAGAATTAAAAAATTGTAAAAATCATTAAAATTAATAGTTTTATCATTGAAAAATCAAATTAAATTTGTGAGTAAACCAAAAAGGGGATTTTCTGTGGAGCTTTCCGTCAATCAACTCAATTCAACGCGGGAATTTACGCAATTGTTAATTGCCCCGCCAACCTCTATAACTTGGCGCTATTAAGATGGATGGCTACAAATCGCAAGCTTTGCTCCTCTGGGAGGGCGCACCAGATAAAAGTGTGGAGTTAGTAGTATACGGAGTGGTTCATGAAAAAAACGGAGTAAGAAGTGAGGAATCACATATTGGAAGTATCCGCGCTGTAGTGGGGCGGAGAATTAGCGAAAAAATTACAAAAGTGTACTTCGTACATGGAAAAGGGAATAAAGTGGCGTTTCCAAGATCTAGACTGGTTTTGGATTTAACTCTACTTTTTAAAGACAAGTTTAGATGCGAGATTGAACGAAGCTTTTCACCAAAGATCAGAAGTGAAACGTCAAGAACGCTCGCAGGTCAGTTAGTTGATGAATTTCATTTGACATCTTTTGCTGACCAAGTAGTAAGTAACGAGTTGGGACTTGAAAGAATATCCTCGGAAGAGGCGTATTTGGTTAGAAAGAAGAAACGTGAAGAAAGAGAAAAGAGAGATGAATCTTTTAAAAAGGAGAAGTCTCATAAAGGAGGAAATGATAAACCTGGCAGTAGTAAATCATCATCTATATCGGCTGATAAGATACAACGTATTCTTGATGAAAATAGAAGGTTAACTTCTTTATTTAATATGAAGTCGAAGTCACAATCGAGCTACGCTAAGTCAGTTTGTGATGCCGGATCAGTTACAGGAGATTTACCAGGATTCAAAATGTTCGAAATCAATTATCAAGATGAATCTAAGAACTTAGAAGATCTAACCGATGCAGCAGATTTAGCACAATCGATAAATTCGTATATAAATTCTGAAAAAGATCCGAACTTAATAGAAATTACTGAAAAAATGAATTCAGCTTCAACCATGGATGAATCAGAGAGTAAAAGTATATTTTCTGAAGCGACCAGCGTGACTTCAAATACTACCATAAGTAACGTCGCATCTTCTTCGTCACTCAAAATTTCGCAACAAACGAGTATTGAAGATTATAACGCGTATCAAAAATGGAAAGAGCAGCAAGCGGCTCTTTCAAAATCTAAAAGTTCTGGTTGGGTGTTCTAGTTTTGCTCATGTACGCACATTAAAATTTGTAAAAAATCATTAAGAATTAAAAAATTGTAAAAATCATTAAAATTAATAGTTTTATCATTGAAAAATCAAATTAAATTTGTGAGTAAACCAAAAAGGGGATTTTCTGTGGAGCTTTCCGTCAATCAACTCAATTCAACGCGGGAATTTACGCAATTGTTAATTGCCCCGCCAACATGGTACTACTACAAAAAATGTAAAAATTGCTATCAACCAAATAGGCTATAGTGTGTTGGGTGTAGGACGCACTGTGCCACCTGAAAAGACAACAACATCAGCAATTTCGAAACGTTCAAGATGCTACCTTTGCCCTCGATCCGCCGATGCCAAGACTAGGACCAAATGTCATTTATGTGATAAACCATGTTGTGCAAAGCACACACAGAATGTATGTACCGAATGTATCAATCAAAACGAAAATGATTCGGATGATGAAGATGTAATATCTGATGATGCCTCTGCCTAAAACATGTCACCAACATTTTGAAAAATATTGACTTCAGATATTAGTGAATTTCCGTTTATGTTTTTAGTTTATCTCTATATGCAATATTTTGAATTATTATGTATATATTTTTAAGGAATATTATATTATTTTAATAAAATAATAATAAAAATAATAAAAACAAATACAATTTTTTTAATTGATCCATATAATATAGATGAATATTATTTGGAGTCAAATTGACCCCTGTAGACAGATAACGTATCGGTAAGGTATGGACAGAGTGAAGGTTAAGTATATATTTTCTGTCAAGCGCGTGTTGGCTTATATACTTCTTTTTGTTGTTGTTTGGGTTAATTTTTCTTTTGCGCCGGCTCAGCATATTTACTATGTTGAGTACGTGTAGAGGGAGAATTAATTCGAAAAAATCGAGGCAGTCGGGTTTAAGACAGAAAACAGGTTGGATGTGTAACGGAATTCTTATCTAAAGAGAAATTCCATTACTAACCTAGCCCAGTAAAAATTTAATTTAGTGATCAGCATCACATTGAAGATTACATCTTCACCTAAATCTCATTATTATATAGGTCATGCTGAATTTTCTGTTTACATTTTTTTTCTTATACACTTATTTAATTGAAGGTCAGCATATTAATTCATAATAAATTCATATGAGCCTCAGTTGAATAAACGTAAATGTTGTGTTTTGTGAATTTTGTGTTTTTTTTTTTTTGGGGTAAATTTTGTGAATTATTTCCTTAAGTTTATAATAAAAAAAGAAAAGGGGAAAAGGGAAAAGTGACAGTTTTTTTATTTTGGTTTCGTGTCGTGTTTTTTTTTGTTTTTTTTTTCAAGAGAGATATTGGTAAGTAAGACCAGTGAGGCGTTAAGTTACCACCCTAAATAACTGCTGTGGGTTGACACGGTGATCACTAGGTGGGAAATTGGTGAAGCTTGACTGATCTTTTCCTTTCTTGGTGCTCACGGTAGCATACCACTGCCACTTTTCCCAATAACAAACAATAGGGCCCATAGGTTTTTCAGTTAAGTTAGGTAGGGCATAGGTATAAAAATAAAAAAAAAATGTTCGGCTAGAGAGCCAAAACATACAACCACGGTCAGCGTTTGATCAATCTTTCGCGATGGGCTGGTTGCCCAATTCACTATTTAAGGGTCCGATGACCTCACTTTATCCCCAAATTAGTTTTTTTTACCTTAGGCGGTAATCTAGGCCACTATTCTTACATCCCCATCCCCACGACTAATTTAACCTCACCGCTGGAGCTAGCTGGTTAATGCCGCCTGTGGAATGTGTAAAAGGATAGAGGCAACAAATTAAATGTAACTGGGTTTGCCCTATAGACTATAGAGGCTTATCCATCATTACAGATGCACCAAGACCATCGAGTTGTTGTGAAACAACATCTCCATTCATGATAGTAAAGTAAATAAAACATCAAGATAGTATAGTATATCGTGATACTATACAAAAACATTATAGTAGCAGACAGAAATAAAAACATAAGTTACTACAGAAAATATAATGATGCGTAAAATTATAAAATTGGAAATTATAATAATCGGAACTAGAAAGGAAGTAGGAAATATTTATTAGTGTAAAATATTAATTTATGACCCATAAATAAAACCAAGAACTAAAAACCGAAATCTACTTAATAACCCTTTCCGGCCCAAAAACGAAAATTTTAAACAAGAATCATGGACCGACTGTCACATTTGTGATGGTAACGACCAAATCCGAAAAGTTAAATTTGTTCAACAGAACTAAAGCCCAACCCTCACAAATGTAACATTAAATTAAAACGTTCATAAATACTGGTTACTAAATTGAAAAATTTATAAACGAAAGACCAAACCCTCACAATTGTACGGGTTAAAAATGACACACAAAAATGTTGATTTCTTCTGTATTTTACTTCTTCGTCTCTTTTCTGTTTATGTTTCCACCTATAATTGAATATTAACACTAATAAAATAAAACAAAAAAAAATAAATTAACCTAATTTTATACCGACTTTTTGGCTGTCAAACTTTACCATGGAAAGTCGGCGGATTGTTGGGAAAAGTAAGTACAATTTTAATTAGTATTAAATGCCTTAATTAATTTAAGTTTTATAATTATGTGTACTTTAATTATGAAATTATATTATTGTATATATATTGTTGTAATTAAAAGTTATTTTAAATGCTAAAAGATTCTGAAAAAAACGAATGTCACAATTGTGAGCGTTGGTCTGTTGTTTGTGTAAAAATATATAACATATGATTTATAATTTTTTAAGCTGTGTTTGCAAAAGGAGAGTGGCTGATAGATGAGCAGGAGCTTCAGGATATAATAGATGGTATATCAGACGATGAAAGCGATCTAGATCCTGCAGAAATGGTTGATATTCCGGTTGATTTAATAGCTGACTTCAACGAAGAAGCCCCTGATGAAGAATACGAAGAAGAATTCGGAGAAGAAATTTCAAATAATAACTGGCGGCATGGTAGCTTTGTACAACAAAAATTACCATAAGTACAAACATGTTCAGTTGAAGTCTTGGTAAAACCATCCACACTTATATTTGGAAAAATATTTTAGCACAGAACATTTTAGTAATTGCGCAATGTACACTAATATGTATTATGTGCAAAGAACTGGGAAAGAATTGAAGACCACGGCGCGGCGTTGGAAATTCGGAAGCTCTATGGGATTTTTATGATGATGGGGTGCTTTAAGTTCCCAAGGCTAAGTTTGTATTGGAAATCTGGCTACTCATTTCCAAAAATCTCTTCGCATATATCTAAAAATAGATTTAAACTGCTTCGATCGGCACTACATTATGTAGCTCTGGATCAACATGATCAAGATGATGTTCTTTGGAAAGTCAATCCTATAATAAATTCTGTTCGCGATCGATGTTTATCCATTAATAGGAATATCGGCCACTATTCTGTTGATGAACAGATAATCTCGTTCACAGGCAGATGTCCAATTCGGCAATATGTAAGAAATAAACCGCGACCAGTAGGCCTTAAAAATTTTTTAATTACAACTTCATCGGGACTGGTGGTAGATTTTCTGATCTATAAAGGGGCTGCGACCGCATTTTCAAATAGAAATTTAGGCCTAGGACCAGGAATAGTACTGAAACTGATAGAAACGATTCCTCAAGGAAGTTTTATTTATTTTGATAGGTAAGTTAACATTGCTAAATAAGAAACTACAACAATTAAGAATTTAAATTTTGATTTTAGATACTTCACAACGATTCCGTTATTGGCACAATTACTCGATTTGGGATACAAAGCGACCGGAACCATAATGATGAATCGCATGAAGAATGCCAAATTTAAGTGCGACAGAAGTATGGTACGTGGAGAATTCGAGCAGTTGGTAAAGATTGATGGTTCGTCTAGAACAGCCGCAGTAAAGTAGAAAGACACGAAATGTGTCGTAGCTATTTCTACAATCGAAGGCATTGAACCAAAAGAAAGTGTCCGAAGATGGATAAAAAAGGACCGAAAGTATGTAAACATAGATAGTCCAGCAGCCATTGCCAATTATAATAAATTTATGGGTGGTGTAGATATCTGCGACCAACTTATGGAATACTACCGAACGTTTCTAAAAACGAAAAAATGGACATTAAAGGTGGCGCAACACATGATTGATCTTGCAACGGTAAACGCCTGGATGGAGTATAGAGCAGATTGTGATTTCCTAAATATTCAAAAAAAAAAAACAGCTAAAGCTATTAGATTTTAAGCTTGAAATAAGTGAGACTCTTATATCGACCTCCAATCGAAAACGTAGAGATATAAGCGACATTTCAAGCGAAGATGAAAGCAAGCCACCTACACCAACCAGACCATCACCGATACCATCCCAAGGGAAAAGGTTTGATGGGTATGAACATTGGCCAACATGGGACGACTTAAAAGCGCCTAGAATGTGCCGATTGGAAAACTGTAAAAGTCGCACGCGTTGCAGATGTACCAAGTGTAATACTTATATGTGCTCATCCAAAGAGAACAGCTGCTTCATAGAATTTCATCAGGACAAAAAGTCGTAAAATACGCATATTCGCTTATAGATTTATTTAAGGATTTAACATGAAGTTAATTGTTTTTGAATAAGTCAAATTACATATTATAATTTTGAAAAACTATTATTTAATTTTCAAATGAAAATGTTTTACTTTATTTACCTTAATTTATTACCTGAATTAAAAACTTATAATTTTTCTAAAATCATTGTTTTTATTTTGAATAAAAATTATAAACGTACGAGTAATAATTATGCACTTGAACTGTTTGCGTAATAAGAGACCAACACTCACAATTGTACGGCGGCTCTAAATAAGATTTGGCACACGGCAAAAAAATTTTTTTACTAAAACTAGACTTGTAAATGAGTTTGGGCAAATATAGTAAAATTAATTCAATGCAGCTTACTTAGAAATTTCCTTGGGCCTTGGAACATCAAACAATTTAATGTCACAATTGTGACAGTTGATCCACAATTAATACATTAATTTAATCGACTATATGCGAAATAACGTTAGGTCACAATTGTGAGGGTTGGTCCGTAATGTGTGTAAAATAAAAAAAAAGATGATCGTTTCTTCATACCCTCACAATTGTATTAGCCGGACCGGAAAGGGATAAAGAAAAAGAAAAGTAATCATGTTATGTAGACATATGTGATCGGCAAAACGTAAAGAAAAGAAAACGCATGATAAGTAGACGTAGTAACACAAATTGAAATTGAGAGCAATAAAATAACCCAAAATTATTACAAAAATACGAAATGCAGCGTATCGATATATTGAAATTCCGAGAAAAACGAAATTCGGCAAAATTATTGTAAATCGATGCCCTAAATATTGTTGTTGTACAACTCCAGCGTTTAAACAAAAACCAACAAGTGAGGCCAAAAAACAATTGTAAGTATAAATCAACCTACTAACATAAAGGTACCGGAAGAGGAATAGAGGGCACCGGACTAGTGACTATAAATTGATTGGTTGTAAAAGAAAAGAAATGATTTAATAAAACGTTAAGAAATTCTAATGTAACAAATAGTCTTTGTATTTATATAAAATGAGTGATACTTCAGGTTTCTTAATTCAGTTTGTTCAAGTTGTCCAGAGTAGTATTCAAACCCCAAAATTGATTAGGTGCTTCTAATGGTTTCGAACTTTTATTCAATTTTAGATAAAAAAAAAATTGAACAAAAAAAAACAAATCAGGAATTAGGGAAAATTAAGAATGGCACCATCCGTAGTGTTCGTAGTGGGGGGAATAATGTATGTATTCCTGATATACTCGTACAGTAATCGGATCAATTAACGCATAAATGCATTTTCCCACACATTAAGCATAAATGCATTTTTTCAAATAAATAAATATTAAGCAAAATATAAAACCTTACAAAAATTGCATTTTTCTAGATGTAATTGAAGAACGTTGGCATAATAATTGTAACGGGCACCATTTTTTAATGTACCCGTTCCAATAGGCCGTATCCCAAAAATTCCTAAAATTCAGTTAGTACAAAGTGAAGTCATTACTTTGTAATTTGGGACAACCAATTTATTGCAACATAAATTGTTTGTTGTACTCAAACAAACTCAAAAAAAAAAAAAATGACACACTGAAAAGTGTCAATTTGCAACTAAGCAAGAAATTATACAAACTAATTTCATGATGCATTGGTGTAATTTGACATACATAAAGTGTGCCATCCTCATTTTTTTTATGTAAATTTTTACAACAACAATCATTATGATGGTTGCGTGTAAACCCTATGCAGAAGTCTGACAAAGTTTTTTTTTTGGGCACATTATTTAATGCCCCAAATTTTTATGTGTTTTTTTTTTGGTATTGTATACCAAACGTTTTTTTTGGGAACAACCGACCCAAAAAGAAAAATGTATTTTGGGACTGTCGGGGAGTCAAGTGGTAACAACCGAAAGAGTCGGACGTTTTTTTGTGGATTTGCTCACGGTAAAGGCAAATTCAACGGAGTTTTTTCGTGCGAGTTTTTTTTGTGTTAAAAGAGTGAGTCGTTGTGATTTTTCCTGGTTTTTTTTTGAAGCGTATTTTTTCTTTCACGCGGTAATTCGTTTGTGGTGTTGTGTTTTTTTTATGTAATAGTGTATAATTAGTTGAGTGAAACAATAAATTGTGTAGTTTGTAAGATATAACAAAAAAAAATAAAAAATAAAAATTCTAAAGGGGAAAAAAAGGTTCATAAATTTTGTTAAATTTGTTTAGTGTTCTTCTTTTGCCTACGTGTTGTAACGAACTGGTCGTTACTGACATTCTCTTCTGTGTTCGTCATGATGTTTTCTTTTTTTGGTTGTTGTTGTCATTTCGCTTTCATTTCACTTTGCGTTGTGTATTGGGTAGATGAGATGTGAACGCAGCCTGCGTAAGCGGTGTATGGATTGTGAGACAGATGGCCTCCCGGTGTTTCATGATTTCGTCGACGAATATGGGTTGAAAAAAGGGCGCACGGATAGGCAAGAAGCGTTTTTTTGTTATGGTTGAGAATGAGATTGTTTTTTTGGAGGGGATTGAAAATCGAGACGTCAAAGCGTAAAGACGAAAAAAAAAAAAATAATAAGATTGGGAATAAAAATTAATACAAAATTAACCTAAATAAATAATTATAGAAAAAAAATAAAATAAAAAAAAAAATAAGAAAAAAAAATCCCAGGCAAGCAGAACAATATAATTACCACATAAATAGGAAAAAAAAAACTAACAGTGAAATAAAATATCCGTGAGTACTACTACCGGGAGTATTAACGGTGCTGTTAGCGGTTCACTGTTGTTTTGTGTGGTTTAAAATAAACCATTTACATCCAAATCGTTGTGTGGTGGATCAACGAAATAAACAATTTACATCAAAATCGTTGTGTGGTGGAGCAATAGAATAGACGATTTACGCCAGAATCGTTGTATGGTGGTCTGTTGTTTAAGCGGCTGATGGTTTTGTTACTCTGATTGGCGTAATTCTCAGCAACATTCAGCGGTGACGTCTTGTTGGCAAGTGTTGACATTGCCGTGGAGCTCCAAGAGACGAACAGGCAACAGTAGCAGTATTTTCAACGGGTCATCTTGTGAAAATGTCGGTATAGCCAAGTTTTTTATTATCAACTGTCACATTTTTTTTGTTGTTTAAATAAATTCTCTTGGATTGAAGAATTCATTTGCAAAACTTAATTTTTTTTCAATCAATCCGCGCGAGTTTTTTTTTGTTTCTTTTTACATTTCAGGTATCCTCTGGATCGGAGAGCTCGAAGAGTCCACAGGATGTCGCCGTGCGTTCGAGGGGGATTGTCGTTTGCAATTGAATGATTTAAACACAGTTTTGTTGTTGTTAAATTATATAAAATCATAATTTTTATTTTGTTTGTTAATAAATTATGAAAATTTTGGTTGTATGACATAATCTTGCATCATGAAGCGTTGAGTAATTATTGTGTTCGGGAGGTGACCATGAAGGTAGTGTGTGTGACTGGTGAAATGGTGAAATAAAGTGACCTTAATGCAGCTTTCAAGGCCCTGAATGGACACCACCACAACCCACGACAGACTGCGCGATAGCCGGAGCAAATGCTGCAGGTGGTGACGTCGGGGCATTCTGTTTAACGAGGACAGCCCCTAGTTGTCCCCGTTACAGTGTTTTGTTGATTAGGTAAAAAAGAAAAAAAAACCAACTGGAGATACGAGTTAAACCGGAGCAGAAGTCAGGTAAGGATATACTTAAAAAAAACGAGGCCAAACAACTTTAGCATTTATTGAGCGGTTAAATCGAGAGTGCACAGCATCCATAGGTCAACAGATACATATCAATATAAAAAAAAAAAAAAAAAAAAAAAAAAAAAAAAAAAAAAAAAAATGAAAACCCGCACTTCAAAACAATTATTTATTTTAACAAAAAATTACAAGTATGATTTTGTTAATTAAATGGGTACTTAATTAAAGTTGGGTTGGTTGTAGGTTTTTGGTTGGTGGATGGACGTGAACTGATAATTTATTTTAAAAATATTAAAAAACAGAGAAAGTATGGTATATAAGCGGTACATAATAATAATGGTAAGGGGAAATATAATTGTAATGTATATAATGCAATAAGTAATACAAATTAATAGGTAATTTCTAAAAGTAAGGGAATCAATACATAGAATAATAATAATGTTATATATAGAAGAGAAAAAAAATGCAAATACAATAGCTTATCTAGAAACGTCTATGCGCGTTATATACAATAATTGGTAAATTGTTAAATAATAATGATATACATAGTAGTGGTAATTAACTCGTTGACGGTCAGGTAAAATGTTGGTTGGATTGCGCGACAAGAAATTGAGATTATTAGATTAGTTTAAACAATACAGGTACGTGGAATTTGTGTTTTTTCTTATTTTGTGTTGAATTACTAAGGAAAACATATGGTAGGCTAGGGTAACTAAATTTCCTCCCTCCGTCCAATTAAATCTCAACCCCTGAGTCACATGGCAGACTCAGAGGGGTTGGTGCTTGCGCGAAACGTATTCTCCATTGTAGTTAGTGGTCCGTGTACCATCTCTTGTTCCAAATTTTTTTTTGTAGTCTATAAGGATTACACGGTCCCATTTCCCTAATCATAGAACATACGGCTATAACAAGGTCCTATTCACCTCTCACCAAATCCCACGCCACCCTGCTGAGCTAGCAGGAGTAGATAGCCGTGGTGAGTAAGGTGATGGGACAATTTCTATGTAACGGTGAGGGGTGAGGTTACTACCCCTAACCTCACCGACTACATTATAAATATAATTATGCCAAGTAAACATTAATACAATATTTAATCTTATCTTTTTTCTGAAAATACAGAATGTATTTACTGTAGTTAAACAAGAAGGTTCAAAAATAAATGTTGTTATTGTCAAATAAAGAAATTAAACACGATTGCAAAATATAAAAGTTTTATTTTTTATTTCTCTCTGAACCTAAAAGCAATAACTCGCGCTAGTGTGAGAGGAGAGTCGATTCAAAGTGTCAGTTTTTTTAGGGATAAGTTAGGTGTATTGAATAATTATAGAAATGGTGTTTCAAATTACAAGAACCAAGGATCTAGGCCAGCGATCTCCAGATTGCGGTCGGTAGACCACAATTGGTTAAATCTGGGCATCGGTGATCTAGATAGAGAGTTAAAGAAAATTTTAGGTTTAAGTCAAATAGAGAATACACCACAGAGACAAGCACGGCTGTTCTGCGATTCACAGAACTTAACGTTCTTTTTCTTCCTGGCCTTGCTAGCTTGCAAGTAGTAGAGCATGAGTCAGGGTCTTGTGTGGGTCGTCCGCCTCGTTGGGCTTTGGCCACTATTGAGCCACATCTAAACAACTTCCTCCATTCTCTGTTTAGCGACCCCACCACATAGAGCTTGAGATCTCTTTTCATCTCAGGGTTAACGGGTTTCCCCACGATTGTAACGGTCCGCTTTTGAGCAACCGTTCCAAGTTTTTTACGTAAAAATATTTATGTGTGTTATGATTATATGAAATTATGAAATTTGTATACTTCCTTATTTCCATGTTTTGAGATGGAAATACGGAAGTGTAAAAATAATGACAAATAGGTATATTTTACAGGTTTGGTACTTTACTTCCTTATTCTTATAAAAATAAGGAAGTACAGAAAGAATATATATATGATCCAAAAAGTAGGAATGATTTTCAGTCATAATTCAAATTTAGAAAAATTAGATTTAATAGTAAAATAGTTCAAGTTTTGCTATAAAATGGAAAAAGTAGTTGTAATTAATTAAAAATCTAAAAAGTTATAATCCAATAGTATATAGTAGATAGTTATAGTTATAATTCGACATTGGTAATTAAGATATAATCCGATTATAGAAATAAAATTCTGAGTGAAATTAAAGTGTAATTTGAAATTGTAAAAACTTAAGTTGATAAAAATAAATTACTAAATATTCTGAAAAAAACTGATCGTCTAAATCTTAAGATTAGTAGTGAAAATGAGTGTCGTCTTCATAGGAAAAAGATAAAAGAGGTAAGAACAACATCTTATTTATATCAACTATATTAACTTATAATAACTTCCCCCATTCTCAACCATGCGGCTAAAGCAAGATTGTATTGATCCAGGCAAATTGATTGTAGGCAAATCGATATAACAAATTCCATGACGATAATAATGTCCGCGGATCAAGAAAACCGAAAAATTCAGGTTCCCCAGCTAGCAACTTTAGCTATGGTTGCAATACTAAATAGAAAGGATAGTATTCGAGAGAAGAACATCGTATATCTAAAACAATTGCATTGAGCCTTCCCTTGCGTATTTATCAAATATATTTCCGCGTGCAATAGTCGCGAGTTAAGGAGGAGATACACAGCAAGCAATACCGTGGATGGATGAGCAAAGCAGCAAATTCACCAGTCCATATTTATAACTGTCGGCGAAGTTATATAGCAGCATGCCCACAGTATTGCGATTATTACGAAAATTATTATTTAGAGAAAACAACTAAAAAGTAATTTTTTTTAAAAGTAAAACATTTTTTGATTTATCATCCTACATTCCTTAACAAATTAAAATATTAAACCAAAAGTAAATATTAAGTAGTTTTAATAATTAAGAAAATTTTAATCAGTAATAAAAAATATAAAGTTTAAATTATATCTGTTTTATTTATCCATGAGTTATGAGATGATCCAAAACCGAGCCATTTAACATAAACTTTGCTACCTTTCTTCTTCAAGATTTTCTCTACGAGGTAAGTATCAGGATGATTTGTCTTTTGGAGCTCTTTTTCATAAAACCTGTCAGATATTAGCTGTCCCTTATAATCCCCAAGTAAATACGTCACAGGACACTTGTTGTTAATACTGATAACTTTTTATATTTCAGTATCCATGGTTGGTTGATAGTTAACAATCTTATGCTTACTCTCAGACTGATGATTTTCAAAGAAACTCACTATAATTTATACTAATTATGGTTTAATGTGACTTTTAAACACGCGCGTAGTATCAAGTAACATTCGATGATTTCAACCACCACATCAGCAAAATAGAGGCCATAAACATGTTTAATCATGTTTAATCATACAGATTAAATTTTCTTCCTTAGAAACAATTGTCCTCGTGTTACATTACGTTCGATGATTTCAACAACGACATCAGCAAAAATAGAGACAACAAAGAAACATGTTTAATCATGTTTAATCAATTAATCATACATATTAAATTTGCTTTCTTAAAAACAATTAACCGACAAGTAAACATGCATGTGTGCATCACGTGGCCTCTCTGAAGGCATCATTTAAAACTATTCAAGAGTTTATATAGACTCAGTATAGACTTGAACATTACATGAATCAGGTGTGAAAAGTCCAAAAAAAAACAAAAAAAAATGGAATGTGAAAGAGAAAACCTTATCGAAGAGTACATCGAGAGGAAAATGGAGGTACATGTGGTTTAGATGGCTTAAAAGGTGGTATGAACAAGATAAAGAATCGATTAAAATCATTCAAGAAGTTGTGGATTTTACTACACAGGTGTAGACGACTGCATCGAGTGTTTCAGCTGCAAAGGAGTTCTCGAAGATTGGAATATCACCTATGAAATATGGACAGAACATGCATTTTGGTTTCCCACATGTCAACACGTTAGAAACATCAACGGTGAAGAGTTTATTGATAACATCTGTAACGATGTTTTTGATCAGTAAAAATGAAATATTGACAGATGATTGCGTTAATTAATTTCTGCGGAAACTGCCTAAACCTTTACACGTCCCTTTAAAACGTCCGTAAACGAGTCAGGCAAAACCATATCCTGAAACAAATCCTATTCCAATTCTTATAGGAACAATTCTTACTTTTGGTTGTGGCGGAATCATTGTAGTTATTACCTTCTTTCGATCATAAGAACTTCGGTTCTAAGTCTCTCTCACCGTACTCGGTGAAATCGTTCTAGTTGTTATTACCACAGACAGTGGAGTTAGAGATCTTCCTTCGATCATAGAACTTCTGTTTTAAGTCTCTCCCACCGCTTTCTTTATGTGTTTTTCCCCCTCCCCTTCATGTTAAGAGAAGGAAAAAAATAAAAGGGAAGGATGTTTTGTCGTTGTTGGCAATTAAAATCCCCGTAGTATGCTACCGGGGGTGCTAATAGCTACCAAATAGGCTGATAAAAAAAAAAAAAAAAAAACTGGTGTTACCATTGGGAGCTTCACTTGGTTGTTCCTTGTAACGGGCGCTTGTCATCCTCGTTACAACATATACCTAATTCCCACAAAAATAAACTGATAAAACTGCATCCCACCTTTGAAGATATTTTCTTCTAAAAAAACGACTAAAAATTATAATGACAATTCCCGGATGCAGTTATAATTCTATTTACGCTAGTTTGTGTTGTATCAAACTTGTTTGTACATAGCGGAATTACGCACATAAACAAGTATTACAAACAACAAATAAATTAGTGTAAAATTCTATTAATTCTAGTGGCGCATGCCCATACAGCTAATATTTTCATTTATGTTTATTAACAAAACTGTTCGATCAGCCGCAACTAAGACAGGCGTGTTATCTGGGTCCAAGTTTTTTTTCTTTTCTATTTATGTGTTATAAATAAGGTCGATATATTTATTACGGTCACAATTACACGTGTAACTTATTTAGTAATTTTATTTCTGCAGGCGCGGATTTTTTTTTTGTTTGTTCTTTATTTCGTTTCGGTTTTTTTTTCATTATTATGGTCGTTCCCTCATCAGTGGTGATGGAGGAGTAGTGAGGTGTGGTTGAGTCGGAGTGGGAGGCGATTCATTATCCATGTCGGAAGTCCTAATCCATAACTTTCTGGTCGTGTCGGTCTCTCATGGCAGGCTGTCGGAGAGATCGACACGGCACATGTGTTGACCGTTTGTGTAGGGGTGACTGCGTCCATCACGCGGCGTCACTACATGGTTTGTTGCAGAGGCGTCCTTGCCTCTGTTGCCGACATCGGTACCAGTCGCGACCGGAAAGGCACTTCCGGTAGACTGACCGATGAAAAGGGGGCCTTTGTAGCAGACTGTGTGGGGATTCCGTTGGGTGGAGTGGTCATCCCGGACGGTCACACCCGGCTTATTATTCGATTTTTCCTTGTCCGGTTATTCAAGCACGGTTTCATGTCCGAAAACCACCACGCCATATCCTGAGTCTAGTCAGCTACCCGTACCGCACCGGACCTCAGAAATCGTGTCTGTTAACGAGGTCTTAGGACTTCCGTTACAAGTATACTGTTCAACTCGTATGTGTCAATTTTTTTGTTATTATTTTTTTTTTGTAAATTATATATCAAAAACACATTTCAGTGTCGACAATTATTTTATTCTTTCCCATTTAACACATGCTTCTTAACTTTTGCATCCCAACAAATTGAGTAGAATAGTTTTGAATCTTTAGGGTCTCAGCACACGAGGTACGCAATGTTAATAAAGTCAGCATGTTAAAACAGCAAAGATAAGAAACACAATTAATATAAAACATAAGCAGATCTTACGCTAAAATCAAGTTTAAAGTGAAAAAAAAAATTAAGTTTAGTTAAAGTGAAAGAAATTATTGTGTTCGATATTGCCGCCATTGAGCTAGTATTTAAAGTAATTACTATTGAGCAATACTCTAATAATTTCTAAGGTGTATAAACAAAAACAGTTCCTGAATAAAAAGTGTAATTGAGTTCGTGCATTATCACAAAAAGAAATGAAGATCTACAATCTACTAATGTTAAGGCGACTTCACAGTCCAATTTCTTCGTCCATTCATTCATTCAAACAATTTTTTTTACCAATCATATAACTCAAAACAGTCATGTGACTTTCTTAAGAAAATTTTCACAAGAGTTGCTTTAACTTTATATTTTTGTTTGAACGAACATCGAGTAAAAGAGTCAGCATGATGAAAATAAAAAGAGAAGGATATAAAGCCAAGCCATTTGTTTTGAAAAATATTGTTTGACAATTCTTATCAATTGTTTACTGGTTTAAGGATGGAAACATATACTGAGGCAAATTTTAATGGTATAGAGAAAACTAGAAGTGAAATACATATCAAATTTTTAATACATCTAGTTATGTGTGTTTTTTTCAAAAATTTCAGCGAAAATCAAGACCATATGAACGCGTACCTCAAAAGACGAATAAATGCTTTCAATGCAACCCTTGGAGCTTATGATGTTAGTGATGAAAATTGGAGATTAATTATAACTCCAAATGCAATTAAAAATATCGGAAAAACATTTGCGACGTATCCATTGCTTAGGACTGCTTTGACTCTGTCATTAATGATGTGTCAAGATGACGATTTTTCACATACTAAACAACTACAGGCTTATTCAGGAAT
The DNA here is from genome assembly GCA_958295665.1 of Tipula vernalis. Taxonomy (NCBI): domain Eukaryota; kingdom Metazoa; phylum Arthropoda; class Insecta; order Diptera; family Tipulidae; genus Tipula; species Tipula vernalis. The sequence goes on from OY282559.1 coordinate 48,716,581, forward strand.
GACCAGTGTACATTTCATTTCCATGTTTATTTCTGCTGATCAAAAGACAAGGGCACATATCACACCATCCTGATAGAAATGATTAAGTTTTAAGAACTGTAAATGAACAGAAAAATATATGGAAAGATGATTTCAAATATTTGAGATTGTTGTGTCCATCATATACAGGTCTAGATGTTAATCATTGGCCCAATTTAAACTATGTAGCATACTTGTATGTTGCTAAAAATCATGGACCATCTGCTCTAAATTATCGAGTAAATACATCTGGAATTCAAGTTACTAAGATTGCGAGAAAATTAGCAACACCGTTACCAGCCGATTTCTTAACAGATGACACTAAAATGGAACGGATCTCTGAAAAAGTTATAGCAGATGCAAAACTACTAAGTGAATTTTTAGGTATAAATGCTGATGCTTTAAAATATTACGTCTAAAAATAAATTATTTCCTATAAATTGTTCCGTGCTTGTGAAGTGATACAGCTACCAAAATATTATAGTTACTTAAAATATAATTAATAAATCTATTAATATTGTTATTTGTTCAAAAATATATGTAATTGTGATTCAATAAAACCTAAAAACTTGAAAGTATACATAAATATACAGCAACAAAAATTAAACAGCTCGATATAAAAAAATATATAGAAAATCAAAATGTCAAGTTCAGGTATATATGTGAAGTTATTTTGTTTAATTTTTAACGTTAAACTGGGCCTAGGTCCAAAAAACTGATATTTATGTGAAAGTGATACTTATATAAATATTTAATGGCATTTTTATTTGTCGCCATTTTAGTTTGATTAGGATTTTCAATGAAAATGGCGTCATTGTTTATATATTTACTTCACTTTGACATGAATGTAATTTTTTTTTATATACATATTATATCCACTTTTTTGTGGATAGAAAACAATTCGAAATACATTTAATCCATTATATGTTTTCAGAATTTGAGTCGGACACTAAATTAATAGAGTTAATAAAGGCTAAACCCATTCTTTATGATGTAAGACACAGCCAATACAAAAATAATGCAGTTAAAAAGATGGTTTGGATGCAGTTGGCCACAGAAATGAGTATATCAAGTAAGTATAGAACTTTAAAACTAAAAAATTAAGAGCCATATTTACTGATATAATTGTTTTATTTTTTTTTTTAATGTAAAGATTGCCAGGCAAGATGGCGTCTTTTAAAAATTCATTATAGCTCGGCTCGCCAACAATCGCAATGTAGAAGTGGCGATGCTCCAAAGCCTACTACGAGCAAGAATAGTTTCGTCTTAACTGAATTGGCATTTTTAAATCAATTTGAGGACGGGTATGTTCGATAAGTTTTTAATATGTACAATCTTATTTTTATATTTGTTTTTTTTATGATTGCAGGCCAACGGTTTCGAGTATTGAAAGCTGTATTGAAATAAATCCACAACCGACTATGGCTTTGTTAAGTGAGGATTCAAGCTTAAGCTCCTTCGAAGAACTAATCGACCGAACAACCAACTGTTACGACTGGCATACGTCTCCACTTGGAACAGTGACGATTTTTTTTTTTCGAAAATTCCAAACGCTCAATAATTTGAAATTTTTCTTTAATTATAAAATACCATGACCACCATGGTGTTGTGTATACATATGCTCTCATTCATGCTTCCCCAGGGTTCAAATTTAATATTCTCACCGATTGTTATGTAAAGATATTCTATTTTCCCCTGCATTCACTCGTTTTCTATATGGTCATGTACAAGCATACATTTTTTTTGCGAGTTGGTATGTGTACATGTATTGGGTAGTATGAGATGGAATATTTATGATGCTAAAATGTTCAATCTCGAATATTCCATTTTTTCTTTCATTGGCTTGGATTAACGCGTGATATTTGCTCTGTGTGGGAAAACAAAAACCAATCGGTGGATTAGACCTGAGTCAGAGGCGACCGTACAACTAAGTATGTACGTGTGTTCGTCGTCGTTGTTTGTCTTACTCGTTGTGTTTGTGTACATAACAAGAAAAAAAAAAAAAAAACATAAACATGAATAAAGATTTTACAACAATAATAAAAAAAAAAATAAAAATTTTGATGTATATGTGCACAAATACGGCGAGCGGGACAGACAACGATGCGAAAGAAAGAAAAATAGGAGGGGGAAAATTTTTCCTGATTTTTGTTATTTGATGTAAAATATTTTTTTTGATTTTTAGTCTAGTTTGGGATTTCTTGACGTTAAGTCAAATTTTGTTTTTATATAAAAATAAAAAAATAAAAAAGTTTAGTTTCAAATTTTATATAATAATGTCTAGTTTTGGAGTTTTGGTCTTGGAGGCTAAAGTCTCATTAGTTTTAATGCGGTCAAGTTAAGACCCGTTTTTTTTGATATGGCGAGTTGGTTTTTGAAAACGAGTTGTTGATATTCAGTTTTTTTTATATACATAATATTTGTAAATTCATTAATTATGAGTTTTATCAATAAAAAGTAAAGTTATTAATTTAAAAAAAAACATTTATATATCTAATTATGGTGATTCAAGTTATAAAATAAATAGCTGTATATTAAGTTATTATAAATTGTGAAAATTTTATGTACAAGTATACATACTAATGCTATTGTAAAAAAAAAAAAAAAAATATATAATACAAAACAGTTGTATGATGTTTGTGATTTGAAAAAAAAAAAACCCACAATAAATAGGGAAAAACAATTTTGATGCCTTAACCGCCAGCGGTTTTTTTTGTTAACACATATTAATATTATTTAACTTTATAATTTAAGAATAAAATAAAATTTGCATTTATGCATTGAAGTTCAATATAATATTCTACAAATAATAAAAAAATCCTTAAAACAAAATATATATAAATTTTTTTGAACAGCCGGTGGCTATTTTTTTTATGAATCTGTTTTCCTGATCGTTGTTGTTACTAAAATTAAATTGATATTGTACTGATATACATGTACATATGTACAAATTCGAATTCGAGTGCAGTAATTGTGCGTGAGTTTGTGACCATATTCCCGTCCGTGAGGGCTGGCAATCAATTTTTTTGAGGGGGATCCTGCGTCGGCGCTGTTTGGTGTGTGGTCGGACGGGCCATAAAACAAAAAAAGGTACTCTATTGAGGGAAAACCAACTGTAAATTTTTAATTGTAACAGTTGTTTTTCCCCCTCTTATTTTTTTTTCTATATATTGTATATTTATTTTGCGGTCAAACCTGCGATTCGTGGTGGTGCACCGATTGGGTGGGGACCCCACACAGAGCGATTATCACGCGATTTTTTCCTTTCTCCGTTGTTTGAGTGACTGCGTTTGGAGTTTTCGCGATTTTTCTTTGTGCTTCGCTTCGGTTCGGTTGTCCGCTTTGGGTGTGGTTCGGCCACATAGCGGTCCACTTTTCCGTTTCAGGTACTTTAGTGGTAGTTTTTTTTCTTTTGAATTTTGCACAGTGATTAGTGAAAGTGAAATTTTAACATAACGTAGAATCAGTTTTAACGTAATTTAACTTGCCTAATTTTCAATTTTTTTCCACTTTTACCGTAACAAATTTTTTTTTCCTTTCAATTTTTTTTACTGTCGTGTGTTAAGCCGCACCATGTGCGTGTAAATAAATAATTGATCGGATGATGTGAGGTGGGGTCATGCGAAGGGTCGGCCTTTTTCCACCCTTTTCCGTGCGTGCCGTTCGTTCCTCCAGGACAGGCTGTGCTGGAGGGCGGCACGCCACATGAGTTGATCGCGTCGGGGTGACGGTCTCGTTCCGGGGGATTGTCGCTGGGATTGTCATGCGGGCGTCCCTCCTTCATAAATGGCATCGGGAGCCGTCGCGACTGGGAAACAGCATCCCAGTAGGCGGGCCGATGAGGGGAGGCCCGTGTGGCAGTCACGGCGGTAGTCGCCTGGGATTGAGACGGTCACTCCGAAACGATCACTCCCAGCTTATCATTTTTTTTTTGCCGCTGAGGCCGTGGCAACTTAATTTTTAATTTCCATTTGTCCCTCCAATTTTATTGTCATGCGGTTATTCAAGCATGAGAAATATGTCTGAGAATCCCCACGCCGCACCGCGAGCTCTAGCCAGCTACTATACCGCATCAGACCGCTATTCTCATGTCTGTTAACGTAATCCCTTGGGGATTGCGTTACACAACTCAATGGACGAGACAATTGAGTTTAATATACCACCTCAGTTTATATCTCCAACCAGCCTTCTACAGCTTTGACATCATCCAGAAAACGGAAAAGGTATAGTCAACCAGAAAATCCACCAGTCCTAAATGATCTGCTGGAAACGTTAAAGGGGCACCAGCAGATACTGACTGAGAGAATGCTAAAACCTGAATGTAAATGCGATAAAATCGATTCATTTTTTATCGCATTGCAAGATGAGTACAATAAAATCAACAAAAAGTATTCATTAGAAGCCAAAATTGGTCTTTTTAACACCATCAAAGAGTTTATAGATAAAGTAAATAGTAACGAAGATTAAAACGAACTAATTATGTTTATTAAAAATGTATGTTTTTTATTTACCAAATGGAAATTTTGAGACGTTAGAACTGCAAATATCAACAATCGGTAAACATTCGAGTGTTTTGCCAAGGTAAGGCGTTAGTATTGGTGAAATAATCAGCAAGATGATTTCTAATTGCAGCTGCTTCATTAGTTGGATTGTTCGATCCCATACGCCCAATTCCTTGCAATCCACTAGTGTTTGACTCCGCCCGCCATTCGCCCATGATCAAATTCCCATTCGGAGAGTAGTGATCTACAAACGTACTGTTAAAATATTGGTACGAAGCACCTGACTGCATCCTTAACCAATTATGCAAACAGACTGTTGCTTTAATGATGTTAATTGCAGTAGGTCTGCTTGCTATAATTGGTTTCCGGTAAATCCGGATCTGGTTTATTACTCTAGGTATCACTAAGATACAAATGTTAGTTTAGAACTACGAATTTTGGGAAAACCGTTTATTTCGATTTGACAGCATAACCTAAAATATAGTTTTGCAGTGTTTGTTTATAAATTAATAGCACTAAATTCTGAGACGATTAATTAAACTATGCCAAAAGCCAAGCTGAATGTGTGCAATAAATTAAAGCTTATCGTTGCAGATCACAAAGATGTTTTTAAGACTGATGACTCTATATTGTTCTGTAATTATTGCGAAAAGTCAGTAGTTGTCCAACAAAAATCCCAATTGGAACAGCATATAAATAGTGTAAAACACAAAAAGCAAGCTCGACGTCATGATGCCAAATTATCCCAGTCGCTGCTCATGCATTCGATAGCGACACTGAGATCGTCAGCTTTTAAAGAAGATTTGTGTTTAGCCTTCGTAGCCGCTGATATACCCTTGTCTAAACTAAGTAATCCCCGTTTAGTATCTTTTCTTGAAAAATATACCAACGACAGAGTACCGGATGATTTACGATTTACATTTCTTCAAAATAAAAAATCGGGAGAACAAAAATATCTAAAAATGTTTGTCATTTTAGGCATTTTAGATGTTGAGTAAAATATTACAATTAAAAAATTTCTGTTGAACGTTGCTGAATTGGAAAAAGCCAACCATTGAACTATTGATATTTTAATACTTTGAATACTTCTTTTAATATCTGGCGCAGCTCCTTATATGGTAAAAGCGGTTCAGTGCATGATTTGCATCGAGTTGCCGAGACTATTCCGTTTAATTTAAGTGACGTCAATCGATCGTCTAATATCCAGCGTTAAAAGCGTTTTTTTTAAAAGCATCATCGCGGATTCAAATTTTTAAGTCTGTGGAACCAATAACTCGTGATAACTCGTTGGGGAAGTTGGTTAAGCGCTGTCAGGTACTACGCCAAAAACTACGGAAAAATTATAAAATATATTCAAACTTTTGCGCGAAGATGAATCGATACATTTCAAAAGCCAAAGGAATTGATGACACAACCAAACATCAAAAATGATTTGGCGTTTGTATCGGTTAACTACTGTCATTTAGTAGGCACAATAGAAGCTCTAGAATCACCCAACAAATTCTTATAGAATCAATTAAAAATATTCCAGGACACCGAAATTTTAAGCGAAAATGTCGATGGCCCAATTGGCAAAACCACAATTAGCGCAAAATTAAAAATTGTTTTAGACAAAAACAAAGGTTTACAAACAGTTAAAACAATTAATAACATTTTTGATCTCGTGCTAATTTTAAGTGTTCGCTATAGCTAAATTTCCTTTTAACTATGTTGGATGATATTTTGAGTAAATGTCTAATCTCTGTATTAGTTAGAGAATTAGACTAATTTACGTTTTGAAGAATTTGTTTAGTTAGTATACTAAAGGCGATTTATTTAGTAGTTGATTAGATAGCTAAATTTATGATTGGAGTCGACGAGAGTGTGCAACTATAAAATTCACTTAGCGCTTACCTCTGGTGGGGGCTATGACCCAAGTATGTATAACATAAAATTGTTTCTATGATATGTTTTGAAGTAAGATTATTTATTTCTTACAATTTACTTCTTTATTTCCGTGTTCTTATGGAAATACGGAAGTATAAAGAAGTATATACATATAGTTCAAAATGTAAAAATAAGAGATACAGTGAGAAATAAGAGATTTAGTTTAATGAGTGAAAGATATCAAGTAAAAATAGATAAACCAATACACAAATTTTTATATAGGTAAAATATATAAGTGATAAAATAAAATAAAAATCTTTAGATAAATCTGAAAGCAGCCAAAACGGATTGTTTAAACCTTAGTAATTTGCAGCGGTAAATTTATTCAAATAAAAATCGAAACTTGAATATAACTTTAAATTTCTAAATTCACCAATTTATTTTATGAAAAAATTACAATTTTGCTTTATTTAGGTTATTGCGTTACGCTTGGCAGATATAAATAAAATGACTCAAAAAAGTGTTAAATAAACTTATAACAATTATACAAATAATTTAGAGTACATATAAATTATAACAGTTTTAGTTATAGAGTTCAACTTCAGATGTCATCAAACACAACTCTGTTGATCAACTATTATTGATTGTCAAAAATTTTGTTTGTCAAATTGGTATATGAAAATGTAAATAAACAAAGTAATCAATAATTGATGACCGTTCTTGTTACATAAACTAAATACAAATTCAATTAATAGTTATTACATAAAAGTTAACGGTCAGCTTTTGAGCAACCGTTCCAAGTTTTTTTTTAGCACGCGCCATGAGAAAAAAATGTATACCTACCAAGGGTCCAACAACCTTCTATGCCTATGAAAATTGTATGTATGTAGCAATAAAATCACTTGGAGCTTGCCACTGGTGGGGAATATTTCCCAAGTGAATTTGTTACAATTTGGAGAATATAGTGTTAGTTGACTAATAAGATGAGATCTTATAAATTACGAATGATTATTCGACGGGTACAAGTACTGCCATATTTCTTTCATTCATAGTAGAGCAAAAATTAAATTTTTTTTGGAGACAGTCGAGTTGGGATTGAAAAACGGTTGGAATGCGCCGAACACCACGGGCGGTTTTTTTTTTGGTGTATCGCGTTGTGTGTTTCTGTTTTCTGTTGTTTTTTTTATATATTTCTGTTTGCACTGAAAAAGTGTTTAAACAAAAAGTGTAATATAAAATAAAATGAAAGTGTAATATAAAATGATAATGTAATAGTCCAAACAGAAGAAAATATAAGAAAAAAATGAAATAAAGAAAATGTTTGAGCGAAGTGTTTTTTTTGTGCATAGTGGTTTGACTTTCTTGTGAATTAAATCCGTGTATTCTTGAGAAGCAAAATGTATAAAAAAATATTGTCAGCAGCACCTCATCATAGTATAAGAGGAAAAGATGGAATTTGCTTACGCAGGAACCTTAAGTCGGTAAGTGGCAGAATAACAGCAGGAGTAACACTCATTATAAGTTAATATAAGTTAATATATAAGTTAAACAACACCTTTTTTAAGGTTTATATACTTATGAAAAACTTAGATGAAAATTGATGATTAGGACTATTATAGATTTTTAATTAAACATATACCTCATATCTGAACATGAAATGAATAATAATATGAGATGATGTTATATTATACTATATTGCAAAACCAGTCTAAAAAAAAAAATATGTGATAAACTATGTTCTTAACATTGGTATATAAATAAATAATTTTCCTTCTACTTAATCAGTAGTACATGTATATTTAATTTTCATTACGATTTATAATGTCAGCGAATCAAGAAAATGAAGTTCCTACGCTAGAAACTTTAGCGCTGGTTGCTGTACTAAACGGAAAGGATGATATACGAAGGAAGAACATCGTTTTTCTAAAACAAATCCATGGAGCCTTCTCTTATATATATGTTAAATATATTTCCCCATGAAATGGACGTATATTAAAAGATGCCATAACATATGAAGATTATTTGTGCTATGAGGAGGAGATCCACAGCAAGCAATGCTTGGAATGGATGAGTAAAGGAAAATCACCGGTCCACATATATAACTGTCGGAGAAGTTATATTGCAGCATGCTCACATTATTGTGATTATAATTTAAGAAAAACAACGAAAAAGGAAATTTTTTTTTTTTTTTTTAAATGTAATAAAATTTAAAAATATTAAATAAGTAAATGTAAAATTTTTAAAATAAAAAACCGTTTGATTTATGTGGATAAAGAAGAAGATCTTAAAAATAATTTATTATGATAGTTACCTCAATTTTAAGCTTTACAGCTTCTTTCAACAACTAATCGATGTATGTAGTAAGATCAGCTTAACATGTAAAAGGTGTTAGTTGCAAATTTATTGCAACAATGTATATGTCTAAATATAAAATTAATTTCAGTAATAACAATAAAAAATATATTTTTTGAGTAATTTGTCAATTGAACTATTTGTCACTAGAGTAAATTGCATTTTGATTTAATTATAGTTAAACTATTTGCCACTAGAGTGGATTACATTATATAATTTTCTTAAATTTTAAAACCAAAAAAAAAAAAAATCATTGTACTTGCTGATGTCGAACAACAAGGTTGACCAGATAATAAAATTAAAATAACTAAACATAATAAAAATTACAGTTGTTTAAAATAAAATAAATTCTTGTTTTTTAATTTATGTCGTAGACATAAATTTGGTGCCGAAACCCGGGATTTTAATTCTTACTCAACATAATATATCGAGTGTTATTTCTAATACAAACATTATTCCGTGATTATAATTGGTATATTTAGTAGCTAAGCGTAGCTTGTGTATTATTTGTGTTAAAGTGTTTACCGTAAAACAATATACGAGTATTTACGTGTATATAAATGGTATAAATCGTATACCGCATTACAAAATACAGTACGGTAGAATTTTGTATTGTAGTACAGTGGAAGAGTATTACCTAAACAAAAATTGTTCGTATGTGTAGTAAAATTGTGTTTATATACAGTACAGTGAAGTTAATTGGACAATACAGTGCAAGTAGTTGAATGTAAGAAGTGAAACATAAAGAAAAAAAAAAAAATTATCTACTCGAAGATTTTCGTATCAAAATTATATGTTTGCATACCTATCAAGCTGTGCAAAGCTGTAAAGTGTAAATTACTGTAACTGTTGGAAATTACTATAAATTGCTGTAACGGCTGTAAATAGCTGTATTTACCCAGCAAATTTTTTGTCTTTAGTAACATGTCTTGCCTTTGTCTGAGAAAAAGAAAAATATACGACTTATCGAAATTGGAAAAGGGACAAAAGACATTGGTAACATGAAGGCAACATGTCTTTAAGTTGTCTTTGGTAACATTCTACCAACATGTCTCAGCATGACATACAGCGTTCGTATCGGTGCTATTTTAAAATAAATTTAACTTGTCTTGTGGTGGTCTTCTATATGTTACTAATAACACGTACAAGACATAATATAAATTTACTATCGGTTTAACAATTGTCAGATCAAAACGTCAAATAGAATTTCTGTATCGCTGTGACTGAGAAATCCAGGTTCTTAGTAAACGACAAATTTCTTTAGGCCGTGAGTGAAATAGTTTAAAATATTGTTAAAAATTAAATTTTTGACGGAAAACTCAAATTTTTCTTTTGAACAAACAAAAATTAAATTAGTTTTTCCGTCTTTTAATTCTTAATAATTTTTTTAACTGTTTCACTCACGGCCAAAATTAATCATTTAAAATTTTGGCAATATCGAGTGGTAATTTACTGAATAATTACATAAAGGAAAATTAATTGAAAAATTCAAATTCAAAATGATTATTGTTTGCGATTTGAGCGCTTCAGGCGGTATTACCTTCAAATGCAACAATGTAGTTCGTGCATGGCCCACTTTACATAAAGGGCGCTTTAATCTAAAAATCGCCATTTTGTACGTCATTTTTATATTCGTCATATTTTTTTTTTTTTGCCATTATCAAATCAACTAGTGTTATGATAGTAGTGTTAAAAGTGAATAAATATTTTAAAAAAATCAATTATTAATAAGACACTATAACCAATAAGACAATTATATATTTATAAATTGGAAACCGTAAGTGTTTAGTACTGTATTTTGTATTTTGTATTGCTATTAAATAGATCTGTTTCATTTTATGATATTTCCCCATACTACGAGATTTTCTTTTTAACGTTTAAATTCAATTTAATTTTATTTTATTTTGTAAAAGTGATGGATAACATATCTAGGGCTAAACGTTATAGAATTGTTTCCGAAATGGCAGAAAATAGTTTCAATTTAGAATTAAATTTAAATAAATCGGTACACACGGCTCAACGACAACCAATTGAAATTGATCGCGAACATTTTGAATCTGTTGGTGATCCATTATATGATGATTTTTTGTTTGAAGATGCATTAATTTCTGATTCATCCGATGATGAGTCATTACACAGTTCTGAGTATTTAGATCCTTCCAATAATATTAATATTTTAAAAACAAAATTAATTAAATGGATTATTTTACATAATATATCCGTAAATCCTATTAGACAATTGTTAAAAATCTTAAGAGAATTTGGTATTAATCTTCCAAAAACGAAAGGCGCATTATTTCGATGCACTAACCATTCCTCCGATAGTTTTGTGCCACGTGAGGTCCCACCTGGAGAATATGTCCATTTTGGAATCGAGAAATCTATTAACAGGTATGACTTAAGTTTTTTATGTAACTTACAAGAAATTGTATGTGATTTCAACTTCGATGGATTACCCCTATATAAAAGTTCTCGAAAAACGTTGTGGCCCATTCTTGGTTCGTTCGTTAATTTTCGTAATCGTTCACCTTTTATTGTAGGAGCTTGGGTTGGCGAAGGGCACCCTATATCTGTAGATATCATGTTTAAAGATTTTGTTGAAGAATTGTTGAAATTAAAGACTGAAGGTATTTTTATTGCAAACAAATTTAATAAGCCTTTTATTTTAAGGGCATTTACTTGTGATGCTCCTGCAAAATCTTTTTGTAAATCAGTTTTAAACCACAATGCGATAAAAGGATGTCACGAATGTGATCAAACCGGGTTTCGTGTCTCTAATACTCCCGTTTATAATATCATATCCGGAAATTTACGAACTGATTTTTCTTTCAGAAATCGATTAGATGCTAAACATCATCATAAAGTCGAGCCAAATATATTAGAAAAAGCTGGGATTGACATGGTTGCCCAATTTCCGCTAGACCCAATGCATTTAGTCGATTTAGGAATTGCAAAAAAAATTTTAACTCTTTTGTTAGATAAAATAAAACCGGATACTCAAATATTAATTTCCAATTTGTACGCGTCTTATTCTAGATATGCACCTTTAGAATTTTCTCGGAAACCAAGGGATTTTAAAGAAATTCCGAGGTGGAAAGCAACGGAATTTAGATTTTTTATATTATATGGGGTAATTCCGCTTTTAAAAGATTTTGTCGATTCCAACATTTATTATCATATTTTGCTTTTAGTCTCCAGTCTCCGTCTTTTATCAGATAAAGAATCTTTTAAAGAAAATATCGATAATGCTCAAATACTCTTGAATGAATTTGTAATACTGTATCCGCAAATTTATGGATTAAAACACGTAAATTACAATGTACATAGTATCTTACATTTGCCAGGTTACGTTAAATTATATGGCCCATTAGATTCGTTTTCTGGATATATTTACGAAAATTATTTGCAAGAAATAAAAAGATCTATTAAAAAACCTCAAAACATTTTGAAACAATTAGCTAATAGAATTTCCGAACGGGAAAGTTTAAATAATTTTATCTTAGAAAATAAGCTAGAATACGTTGAAACATTCGAAGACTGTAATAGGTATAAATCTTATAAATTTGATTTGTATACGTTTAAAATTAAATTTAAAGATTGTTAAATAAATATCTCTTAATACCAATGCTCCATGAAAATAGTTCTTGTCGGTTAGATTAAATGTTATCGATCATTTTAAATCTTTTATTTGTATCCAAAGAAATTAATAGCAATAAATCAAATAATAAAACTACATTCTAAACACATAGGTAATCAAACCGATTTAAATTACGATGACGACTTGCGATGAAAATGGTAAGAATTAAATATTAATTGATCAATAAATATGATTTTGATTACAAATCGTCATACTTATTATAGACGCATCTATTATCAATATCAACCTAAATAAAAATAGGAAGAGAGTGGATTTTATCAAAACCAACCATATTAAAAAAATGAAATTAGTAAAAGTTCATCGCAGTCTATCTTCTAATGAAGACGGTATAAATAAATTGATCTAGTTCTAAAAATGTATATTTGTTTGATTAATATGTATACGATTTATTCAGATACTGAAATAGTGATGTTTACGCAACCACCATCTCCACCTATAACTGTTAATGACGATACTCTTAACACAGCTGAAATGTTATCACAGCTTGGACATAGTCCTGGCACATCGGAAAATATATTTTCAAAAAACCAGAAGAAAGCCATTCCAGGGCATGTAGAGCGTATTTGGCGTAAGCTATTTTACTTATTTATAATGTATTTATAAGAAACTACAATTTTTTTTTATTGCATGTTACCCACCCGCCAGAACCATCATATCAAAACATATCAAATGACCAATCCTTTATAGACACGGAGCTACCCGAAATGGAACAACAGCAACAAAACAAAAACTCAAAATTAATATGTAAGATATATAAATAATAACTTAATTTTAATTTTATTAATTTAAAATATTTTATATTTTGACATAAATTTGGAGTACAGGTTATAAACAAATTATAACCATAATCATAGATGCTCAAAATACAAAATGTTACTTGATCAGAAAATCTAGGACAAACTTGTTTTGCTATTTGTTTTTTAACGCAAAGTGTCTGACACGTACTCGTAGTAGAATATATTATAAAGACTATAGAGTCATAAGAGGAAAAACAGTAATTCCGGTAATTTATTTCGTCGGTAGTTTCCTAATTTCATTTTCAGTTTAATTGAAGTAACGATTTCCTTCTGATCTTCAGAAATTTTGGTTTAGTTTTCAAATTAGATCATTTTCAAGACGATACTTATGTATTATAATTATTAATTTTAGTTCGAATCTGTAAAATTGTTCTTGTTTTAAAATTTAAACAAACAGTATATACGTGTATAAACTCTTTATATGTACATACGAGTAGTAAACTCGTCGTATAAAGTAAACTAAAACAATTTATCTTTTAGTAACCCCAGAGCTAAAATACATTAGTCGACAGCTAGCATCCATAAAACTGGACCTTACGCAAATCATGAAGCATATAAAACCGGCCAACAAATTTACTATAAATCTACCAATACAATCAGAACAACAACTTAATGAAATTGTATCCCAGTTAGAAGACGAAGAGTTTTCTGCAAATTTAGTAAGTATTTGCAATAACTATTTACACATATAATTAGAAATTATATAATGGTTTTACGATTTATTTACAGACAAAATATTTAACACCGTTTATACCAGTAGAGGGAAAGCACCACTCAACCGGGCTAAGCAAAATAATCACCGACGGGTTGCTTAAGAAATATAATTGGGACGGAATGAGTTCAAAGGAACCGCTAAAAGGCATGACACTTTTCAACAAAATTCTCTTTGGTAATTCGGAATTTAATTACGTATTATAATTTAATTAAGTAAATGTCATATTTAATTATAGATGCCTGGAGAATTAATTTCAATACTTTTGCCGAATACGAAAAAAACATAAAAAAACAAATATTTGATTCCCACAACAGGGAAAATAGACGTAAAAGCAGAGTACGAGAATTAGTTTAGTTTTTTAAAAATATTTTTTAAATATTGAATTTTTTTATTTTTGATTTATTTTTTATTTTTTAATAATGAATTTTATTAATTGTGATAGTCTTTTTTTTAAATATTGAATTTTTTTTATTTTTGATTTATTGGAGTATATGTATTTCTTAAAGTCTGCAATGTCCTAAATAAATGGATTAAATTAAAACAGATTGGATTGATTTTTTTTAACCATCTTACATTTGATTAACACCATCATCATATAATTTACCAAAGAAGACCAACATATTTGTTATCAAAGACGATTTCCTTAGTGTTACCAAAGACGACTCAGATTATTATTACCAAAGACGATTGCCATATTTGTTACCAAAGACAAACACTACAGTTGTTACCAAAAACGACTCCCATTATTGTTACCAAAGACGACTCCCATTATTGTTACCAAAGACGATTGCCATATTTGTTATCAAAGACGAACACCATATATGTTACCAGTGACAACCTCAAGACGCATTACTAACAAAAACCATAAGACATGTTGCTAATATCGACTAATATAAATGTTACTAAGGACCACCACCAAACACTTTACTAGAGACAACCATAAGACAATTTACCAAAGACCACCACATAACAAGTCTTCAAAGACGAGTTGTCTCAAAATACACGTAGTTGTCTTTTAACTGTCTTATGCTAGTTACTATTACGTGTTACTTGGTGGTCTGATCAGTGTCTTGCAAGACACGTTTGCTGGGTATAGTTGTGAAAAAGCCGCGTGTGTACAAGGAAGCCATTTTGAGTATATACAACTAGAAAAGCTGCATCCACGCAACTGTTGCTGCATGTACAATTAATACAGATAAGTACTAACTTTATAAACAGTTTTCTTGCATTTTTTTATTTTTAATTACATTAATCTAAATTTGAGTTTTTTGAAAAATTGAATGTCAATTTATAATAAGGCAGTAATAATTGATTTCAAGGACGATTTCGTTGTTACAAACAAAAGAAACAACGCGGTTGTATTATAACGGTTAAATTATTATATATATTATCAATTCGGTTTATTTATTATTGTTGGTTGTGATAATTTATTTGCAGTATATAACAGGTGTAATTTTTTGCGAGAATATTCCACTTAACGGGTAAAATATTATTTGCGTTCTATTGTTTTGTGTCAGTGCAAAGTTTTCGGTACTTAGTGAAATATTATCAAGAGCGTTTTGTGATGGATCGGTCAATTAGAGTGCGAAACCGTATTATAAGTCAAATAGAGGCGATTTCGACTTTCTCGAAGCAAATTAAAGAAGACACAACGGAAAATGCTATCCGACCTCGGCTCGAGGATTTAATCAAACTTCATGGGGATTTTAATGACATAGAATTGCAACTTTTCGGTAAATTTTAACAAAATATGGATTGTAATTTTTAACTTCATCAAAGTCGATTGTAATTTTAAACCTCATAGAAGAAGGAATTGTACTTGCTTAACTCGTCGAGTAACACTATATTGTATTTAAAAGAATAATAAACCATAATCAAACCACACAAAAGTCCAGTCTTTTTCATCAACCTATCAAAAGAAGATAGCAGCATCCAGCCAACATACCGCTACCACATTCAGAACATATTGTAAGTATCTCAACATACTAACCACACTCGCCCAGGCTCAAGTTTATCATTGGTGTCGAAACATATAAGTGCTACGCACACGTTTTCGCCATCTCTCGTTAGCTTGAGTATCCGATTAGCACTAATAACACCGTGTCTTATCCACACAAATCAATTAACAAGTTAACACTAAATAGCTTCGAAATTCCGGTAATAGCCCCCACCAGTGGCAAGCTCGGAATTGTCGAACTAGTTAGTTCTTCTTGAAATTCACCTCTCTGATTATATTAAGAGTAGAAATAGAGACGACGAAGTAGTGTAATGTTAGATTTAGTAGGTATATAAATAACTCACCAGTTTTACTGTTAAAAGAGATATTTCTATAACACCGTGTTTTTTTTCTCTTGTGTTTGTCCCCTGTGATGTGAATCCGTACTTGTTTTTTTTGTCTTTTTATTAAAACAACTGAGTCCTATTCACTGTGGTTTTTGGTCTATTATGTGGCCACCGCCTTCCGTGCGGCTCCCTCAACCATGCGGCTAAAGCAAGGTGCATCTAGATCCCACCAAACCCCACACCATTTTTCCTGCTGAGCTAGCAGGAGTTTAAAGCCGTGCTGGGTAAATCCGTGTAACAAATTCTATAACGAGATGATTACTATTATTTCGTTACAGGGTCAAGGTTTATGGACAATTTCTATAATGAGTCGAGGGAACGCTCGATCTCATTACAGTGGCGCCCAAAGGGGGCCATTTGGCCCAAAAATATTTGGTGAGTATCACCGAAAATATTCTAAAAACTTTCCACTGAGGCTATGCCTCAACTCATTTCAACATTTAGTTTTTTTTAAATATTCAAAATTAAAAAGTCCGTTTCGTATAAGCTTTCATATTTAAGTTTCGCGTTGATTTTCACTTCTGTTGTAACAATTAAAATTTTACGTCTTTCGGGATGAGTCGCTACTCAGTAGTCCGCAATTTAATTTTAGTTACATCCAGGGTATATCCCTGACTATCTATCATGCCTTTGATCTGCCACAGACGGGTATGGAATTCGGGTACGGTAGTACGGGTAGTCAGTGGATATTACAGAAACGCAAAACGGAGCACAACAACCGGTGAGTTGTTGTCCTGTGAGAGAATGACCCGGCCTGGTCTGCTCAAAGAGCATGGAAATATGGGCGGGTCTACTCTAATAAAACATAAATTTTATTCGCACAATCGAGCTCTTCCAAGAGGGAATGGATGCCGTTTGTGTATATGTGGTAAAATTTGGGGTTATTGGAGTTCACAGGTAAAAACCAAACGGAGGCCAAAATCTGCCTCCAGAATATTTATAAAAAAATAAAAAAAAATTTCTTATTTTTGTTGTTTTACAGCTAAATTTATTTTTTTTGTGTTGTATTTTACGAAATTTGTGTTAAGTGATTAATATTTAATATACAGAGTGTGTTGATAATGATTGAATCGAAGTTTTTTCGAAATGAATATGGTTGCGGCTTAGCCTGACCAAATTCATGGTGGACTATATTAATTTTGAAGAAACTTGCGATTTGTGGATACAGTTACTGGATCCGTGATTATTTAGTTCATTTGAGGCATGTCCCAACCCACAATCTGGGGAATGAACTGGTGGTCATGGTAGTAACGTAACACAGATTGTTCAGCGCTATTAAGTTTAGGAGATGGGACTCACATTCCATTTAGGTAGTATGGTTTCGTCCATACTATCAGATATTTTTGAAGGGGATAATCTAAGTGAGAGTGTTAGCACTGCTTGGTGTCGTATCTCTGTTGACATTAATTTGTTCGTAAAGAATTGCGACAAATTAATTTAGTAAAAATTTATAAAATTTCTTTATGTTTACTATTTAAGTTTGCGATTTTTCCACTTTGTTTTTATATCAGTTTTCATCCTTAGGGATGGGTTTGCCAGTCTACTTTAGTTATTAGATCATCCTGAGTGTAGTTCGGGATTAATGGGCAAAATTGTTTCTGTTTTAGGATGAGCATTGGATGCGTTTTGTCCCATCAGTCTAAAAAAAATTTACAAACCCTGCATGCTTGTCATTAACTCTTTGTGCCTATGATCAACTTTTTAATTACCTCTCCTTTGTGTTTATGATCATCCTGTTTGATAGAAACGTTTGTGACTTTACATATATTCGTTTTTTTCTTTCTTGCTTGCTTCTTTATTTCTTCCCAACTCAACGGGTAGGATAATTTTGAATCTTCAGGGTCTCAACACATGTCTCTAGCGAAGTGTTAAAATTTTTACTTTTGCTGTTAAGTAATTTTAGGAAATTTGTATTTCTACATGCTGCTTAAGTAGTGCCTTTGCCCTCTTTTTCTTTCGGGGTATGATTGGTGTAGTAGTGGCATTTAGCTTTGGCAGGCGAATATGCGTCTTGTCTATTTTTTTCTTTTCTTCCTATTGTAGAATATCTATCCTGAGCTCGCACTATGAGTGATTTTTTCCTTTTTTTGTTCTAACTATATTCTTCCTTACTTTCTTTACTAATTGTTCTTCTTCAAGAAGAAGAAAAAGGAAATCCACTTTGATATTCCTTTTGTTTTTTTATGAACGCGTTTGTTTGCCGTTGTTTTATGTTTCCATTGTGTTTTTGGAACAACAAAACATGGCACCGTGTTAATTTTTTTTTAATATTATTCCAAATAGACAGAAGAATCTGTCCATTCATAAATTCACTTGATTGTTCTTTTTATTAAATAAGTAAGAATTAGTCATTAGGCTAACATAGCATAGAAAATAGAATAAGGGTACTAATATAAATAATAAGTTAGGCGTCTTGGGATAACTAGTTATGGTCTTAAAACAATTGTTTTGTTTCGAAAATCAAGAAGCAGTAGGGATAATATCTTTGTGGCGCTGTTTGGTAGCGGGACTAGCAGCAGAGATGACAACCAACCCGGCCTGGAAGCAACAAGAGCAGAGACAACAGCAGGCTTCAAGTGCCAAACAATGATAAGATCACGAACGAATTACACAGAAGGTGGCTGTCATTGAACTCTAACCACCCCCTTATATCATGATGTCCGAAGAAACACGACAGGCGGATATCGATGGAAAGGGGAACATACATAGGGTTAAGATGAAAGCTATTAATTCCAATTCAGTCGCAGCAAACGCCACTTTGGGCACAATTAATGGTACTTCGAATGATGTACAACTAGTTCAAATCCTGTGGGCGGGACCCGTCTAGTAAACAAATACTTAAGATTTGAAGACAAGCAGATGTATCCAATCCATAACATCCCAACAACAATTGTTACGATGTAAGAGTAACGACACCTGTAGGAGAATGGAGGCGACATTTTTTTTCTATTTGTATTCGAAGAAGCGAGTTCGTTTTTCGGACGAGTAAAGTTGTGTGCTTAAACATAGATGTCATCAAAGCAAAAAAAAAAAGAAAAAAAACCACGAAATGTCAAAGATTTTCAAAAGAAAAAAACGAAATGAGAGTCTTTCTTTTAGGTTTTGGCGATGGTAGCGTGTGGTTGGGAAGACAACTTAAAATAAAAGGAAATAACAACGAAAAAATAAACCCTCAAACAACAAAGAAAAAGACAAAAACACACTAAACCAGATAAAAAGGGAAAAACATACATATAAAAGCTGCATAGGGGCCACACCTTGATTGCCGATTGATATAAAGTCTCGCTAAGTTACGGCAACAGGCGTGATAAATTGACTTGTCAACGTGAATCGGGCAATTGAATCTCATTGTTAGCTGCATAGGAGCCACACCTTGACTGCGGATTGACATAAAGTCTCGCTGAGTTACGGCAACAGGCGTGATAAATTGAATCGTCAACGTGAATTTGTCAATTGAATTTCCTCTGTAGCGGCACGGGGGCCATACCGGGGCAGCGCAGACACCATTCGAAGTACGGCAGAAGGCATACCGCGAGGAATCGACGGTATTCATTTCGACGAAGCACGACACCAAGGTGTACAATAATATTTCTTTGCTGCGGGCGCTGTTAATTTCGTCTCCGTAAGGCAAATAAAACAAGAAAAACAAATTTCCGATCATTGTTTTTGTTTTTTGTCGCTTGCTATACTTTTTGTTGTTGTTGATGCGTAGCGTAAAATGAGAAGTTCATTAAAAATATGTGTTCGGTCAGAAGACCAAAATTAAATTAATTTAAAAAAAAATCGAGTTTGTTAATAAAGTTAGTTTATTTTGTAAAAATGTTAAAAATGCTTGGAGTTTAAATCAATAAATTTCAGGAGGTGAACGAATCAACAGGTGTGTGTCGGAGGGAGATATTAGTGCATCAACCGTAGGTCCCATTGGGACATCACCCGAAATATCCCACCCCGAGGCTGAGTACTAGCTGGCTTATGCTGGCGGTGATGACCATGGGATACATTTTCTGTGTACGGTTAACCGCAAGGTTGAGGGAGATAAGCAAGGATGGGGCTTACTTTCAAGTCAGCATAAAAATGACACACATATTTTTTATGTTTCTCGCGATCGTATGCAACATAGTATACGATATTTGTATATTTTTTTTTTATAAGCGCGTGTTGGCTTATATACTTCCTTTTTGTTGTTGTTTTGGTTAATTTTTCTTTTGCGCCGGCTCAGCATATTTAATATGTTGAGTACGTGTAGAGGAAAAATTAATTTAAAAAATCGAGTTGTTTTGTTAGTTTTCTGTGGTGAAAATGATTGTGAAATTAAAAATTGTTTGTGAAAAATTAAAGAGAAAGTTTATGATTGGTGGTTTTGTTTTTTTTCTTTCTCTGTTACTTAATTTTAGTTACTTAATTGGTTTAATTAATGTCAAATATTTTTTTCACCTTTTCACACAGTCTACTTTAAAACATCGAACAGTAAACATTGAAAAATAATAATAATAGTATAATTAAAAAGAATTATATAATCAAAGTGAAAATTAAAAGTTAAAAAAAATAGGAAAAGAATATTTATCAAAGTCGTTGTGTATATATTAAGGGCCGTATTTATAGTCGTCACTGTTTTCGAGAAACAACTGTTTTTGATATGATTTTTTTTTTGGTATTTTTAGTCACCACTAAAACAACTGTTTTAGCATGGATTTTATTTTGCTATTTATAGACATTATTAAAACAACTGTTTTCGAACTAGTGCTACCAACAAAACAAAAATTAAAAACTTATAGAATATGTCAAAATGAGTCGATTAGAAGATAATCACAGAAAAATGATTCTTGAAATTATTAAAAAATACAAAGATATTTTAGAAAATAAAAAAACCGATTCAGTTACAAACAAAGAAAAGAATGATTGTTGGTTAAAAGTGATGAGCGAATATAATTCGCAAATAATTGGTTCATCAAAAAGCGTGAAACAATTAAAGGCTGCGTACGCAAATTGGAAAGGGAAATTAAGGAAAGATATTGCATTGAAACGAATAGATGTTCTGGGTACAGGTGGAGGACCGTCAAATGTGAAATTATCAGAAGCCGATGGGGAATTATATGACCTTATTTTGCCAACTATTAATCCTCGACGTAATAATTTTGATTCTGATAGTGATTATTTTAATCAAAAGGTAGGGTAGACCGGGGCACTTTGTTACATGGGGCAAGTCGTTACAGAGCAATTTTCTCAAAAACTAACGGTAATATTAGTTCGGCGTAAATGAGTAATTTTATCGTTACTTAATTCCTCAGTCGTGTTCAAAATTTCATAGTGATCGGACGTGTTTTACGTTAGCGAGAGTGTAAAGTGTGTTTTGACGTGCGGTAAGTAAAAAATTACTGTTGTAGATTGTTTTGTATTGTTGCTTAATTAAGGAAAATTCGGAACAGGACTCACGATAAGTGTGTGCAATAGGTATTTATTTGTGATTTAGAATAATTCTTGTATTGGCAAAACATAATGTTCGCACAAAAAATGCATCTTTTTCGGAAAATACACTCTGGGGCAAGTTGTTACATATTTATCGGGGCAAGTTGTGACATGTAACAACCTGCCCCATTGAGAAATTGAAAGTATTGAAACAAACATTTTTTCTAATCAGTTTTAGAATAATGAGGAATTATAAACGTAAAACAAACCGGGGAGAGACGTCGGAAACAACGATGGCAGCTGCTGTCGATATGGTCATCTCCCAAAATCTCAGCATTAGATCCGTGGCTAAGGAAAATGGCATTTCCCATCAAACATTGTGGCGCTATGTCAAAAAAGAAAAAAAAAACAAACTCGTCAGAAGTGTCCACGACAGTACCAAAAAGTGAATTTGGATACAGCAGAAACTCAATTTTTAACAAAGAGGAAGGAATAAAGCTGACGGAATATGTCAAGTACGCATCAAAAATATATTTTGGTTTAACACCTATGGAATTGAGGAAATTTGCTTATCAGTGTGCTGTTTCCTTAGAAAAAAAAATCCCGGAATCATGGATAGCAAACAAGCAAGCAGGCCCTGATTGGCTTTCCATTTTTTTAAAAAAACATCCCGATTTGTCGATTCGGATCCCAGAAGCGACCAGTATTGGCCGCTCCACAGGATTCAATCGTATTCGAGTGAATTCATTTTTCGACTTGCTGGAACAAGTGAAAGGCAAACATAAATTTGCCGCATGTGACATTTGGAACGTGGACGAGACCGGTGTTTCAACAGTTCAAAAACTGTGTAAAATTATTGCCGAGAAGGGAACGAAGCAGGTTGGAGGGATAACCTCAGCTGAACGAGGGCAACTGGTCACTGTATGTGTTGCTGTAAGTGCTACCGGTTCGTTCATACCACCACAATTTATTTTCCCGCGAAAACGGTTTCATGAACATTTTATCCGAGACGCACCAAACGGTTCAATTGGCACAGGCAACAAATCTGGTTGGATGACTACGGACGACTTTTATCAATTTATGAAACATTTCATTCATCATGTTCGACCATCTTTAGATCGACCGGTTCTTTTACTTCTCGATAACCATGAGTCACATTTAGCCGTTAATACTATTAACTTGGCAAAAGCAAATGGAGTTATTATGTTGTCGTTTCCACCGCATTGCTCGCATAAAATGCAACCTCTAGATCGAAGTGTATATGATCCATTTAAGCGATATTTATCGACTGCGCAAGATGCATGGCTGCGGCATAATCCTGGAAAATCCATGACCATATACCACGTTCCACACATGGTAGCTGAAGCTCTCCCGAAAGCACTTACACCAAATAATATAGCTAACGGTTTCAGAGTTAGTGGAATCGAGCCACTGAACCGTGATATATTTAGCGATGATGAGTTTATGGCATCCACAGTTACAGAACGTCCCGAGCTTGGGCAAGACCCTATTCATCTGCTGCCAAATCAGTTATCACCGAGCGACATATTTTGTCAACAGGTGGCGAATATACCAACAGGCTGTCTTCCACAAGAAGAAAACCAAAAAAATGAGACTCCGGTGATTCTATTGTCTATGGATAACAATGAACAAGAGGTAGGTACTGCTACTATGCTACATATCTTTAAGCAAAAAGTGGAACTAATTGCCCCGGTCTACCCTAATTAAAGATTCTAAATAATTTAACATCAATGTTATGATAATTAATTGAATACATACATTTTTAGGAACAAGAAGAGAACTCGACACAAAATTGTGATGTAGATGATAACGATTTTGAAGCGGAATACTTACTCGTAGAGGAAGGCACAATTAATGAAACAGGGAACGAAGTTACAACAGCCGAAACCGTAACAGCGGTATCAACGGTTTTAAATGTGCCATCAACATCATTTGTGAGTCAAACGCCAGTGGTGGCTACCTTGCCTCGAGCAAGGAAAAGAACTTCTAGTTTAAATGGAAAAATAGAACTTTTATCACTTCAAAAAAAAAGCACTGCTTTCTAAAATAAAGTCAAATGAAGCAAAAGAAAAAGCATATAATGCTCAAAGAATCTATTTTGAAAAAAAGATTGCTCGTCTCGACCAAATAACAGATTAAAATAACCAAATTATGTGTATTAATATAAAATAAAAAAAATTGAATTCAACAGTTTATTTTTAATGTATTAAAATTAAGCGCAACTTAAATCACGAATATTTATATTTGTTGTACATTCAAATCGATTGAGGGGTACCTCAGTAACTTGCTGTTCGCTTTCTTGGAACTCCTCATCACTTTCGACATCAATTCCAAAATCAATTGCAATATTATGTACTACTACAACAGCAACAATCACAACTAAAAAATTATCCAAATCGATTTGTGAAGCTAAAAATTATTATTATAACTAAAATATCATTTCGGAGTTTGTATAATATTCAATACCTTTGGCAAGAACTGAAAATCTGCGTTTCAATATTCCAAACGCTCTTTCTATGCAGACCCGCGTTGAAGATAATACTTTGTTAAACGCAACTTCTTGATAAGTTATTGGGTTTCTGTAAGGAGTAATCAAATATTCTTTACAACCGTAACCACCATCACCAATCAATAAATTATCGCCGAATTCCCCACTATCAAATCGGTGTTTAATTGACGAAAAATTAAAAATAGTCTGGTCGTGTGCGGATCTATGTCACCTGTACAAAATTTTATATTATAAAAAAGATTTATCAAGTTTATCTCAAGTTTAACTTGCAACCAAATCTATAAATTTGCAATCCGCATCACATATTCCCTGCATATTAATTGAAAAGAATCCTTTCCGATTTCTATATATTTCGGCGTTGTCTCATCCTGGCGATTTAATTGGAATATGGCATCCATCTAGACATCCAATACAACGTGGAATTTTTTTCAAAGCATACAAATTTTGTACTGCTTTCTGACGTTCTTCTATTGTAGTGGGCATTCGAATAAACTGTTTTCCTAATCTGGCGAAAGCTTTTGAAACTGCATGCACTGTGTAGCTTACAGTTGATTGGCTTATACCAATCATGTCTCCAGAAACTATCTGAAAACAACCAGTCGCGTAATAACGTAGAGCAATCATGATTTTTTGCTTTACCGTCAAAGGTAAACCTCTATTATCAATATGCTTCAGATCCTTTTCCACTAACGTTTCCAAATAACTTAGGCTATTTTCGTAAATCGGAATCTTTTTTTAAATTCCTCATCTGTATAAAAATCTTCTGTGATTCGTTCTTTGTAGCATTTTTCTTTTCGGACACAGCTATTTTCTAATAAATAATCAGAACCATCTGACACGGATTTATAAAGATAAAAATATTGTTTTTGACATTAATTTCGAAATTCGAACACAATTTACAATAAAAAAATTGTATTTTCGAAAATTTGTAACAACTGTTTTAGCCGCCGATATCCACGACTATAGTTGTAGCAACTGTTTGAAACAGTTGTTATAGTGAGGTTTATAAATACCAAAAGAGTTGCTTTAGTAACAACAGTAGTTCTTGTGCGGACTATAAATATGGCCCTAAGTATATAAACAGTCACGACTATAAATATTAAACCACAGTAGTGGCAAATAAGATAAATCAAAATTAAATATGGAAAAAACAATTAAAAATAAAGTAGTTGAACTTTAGGTTTGCAAACTCTACGGCTACAAAAAGCAGCTATCAGGCCACCCCTGGTCAAGTCAAAAATAGTAATTGGGACAAATCTTGTCTCGATATACTATATTTGGATTAGGGTTTAGTTATACCTTACGTAGTTTCTACGATTTCACTCCTACTTTTAATGCTATTTCAAATCCTATGGAAAAAAATAGTTTTATTTGATTTCTTGGGACTACCATAGTTTATTTATAGTTTTCTATTTTTTTAGTATTATAAATGGATATACCACGCGAGATTCCAGCAAATGAATTTTATGGGCGCCGTTTCCAGCATTTGGAGGATGCACTAGATGAAATTGAGCACATATCAAATAGACATGAAATCGACTTAGTAATTATTCCCCCTGAACCAAATGTTATAAATGATGACGAAGAATTCGACGAAGACGATTTAGCATCAGCAATATATCCTAAAGACGTGCCTGGTTCTATTGAAATACACGTTTCTGATGTAGACAGTGAAGAGGATGAAATCCAGATATAAATATGGAATCCACCGATGGATATATTCAACGATTACAAAAACTCAAAGAGAGATTTGAAAAGAATTTTGATTCTGAAGTTTTCGACCACATTGTGAATTACCATGCAAGGCAACAAAATAACCATTCGTTTTCGGTTTCAACCAGTGGCATACAAATATTTATTGCCGTCCAGCTATTTTCCGGATACCATTTTCACTTGCGCGAGAAAGGTTATTTTGGTGTCTAGATGAAGATACCCGAATTCCATTTGTTGCAGATAGGATGTCCCGAAATAGATTTCAGGAAATAAAAAAAGATTTGCATTTGGCTGATAATTCGAAAATTGATAAAAAAGACAAAATGTTCAAAGTGAGAAGTCTATCAAACCTACTAAGCTATACAAATAAATTA
The DNA here is from genome assembly GCA_958295665.1 of Tipula vernalis. Taxonomy (NCBI): domain Eukaryota; kingdom Metazoa; phylum Arthropoda; class Insecta; order Diptera; family Tipulidae; genus Tipula; species Tipula vernalis. The sequence continues at coordinate 48,742,855 of OY282559.1, forward strand.
ATGTTGCATTATTAATTATATTTTTAAAAACAATCACAATTATGTGTTTTCAGAATCGAATAACATCACAACAAAAGTCGGCATTGTTAGATTTAATTAAAGAAAATGCCGAAATATTATTTGGATTTGGATTTGGTCAGGTAGGCGGTAACCAAAGAAAAAAGGAATTGTGAAGTGAAATTTCCTCCACACATAATTTGTTGTCGCCTGTGACAAGAAGTATGGAACAGTGGAAAAGGGTAATAATGATACTAGATGATTTAATAATAACAAATAGTTTGTTTAATTATTAAATTTATATTTTAGACTTGGCTATATTTGAAGAAGCATTCAAAAAAAAACTAAATAAACATCGCGCGGAACAACAAGAGACTGGTGGCGGTGAATTTACCGAACTAGAACTAACAAATGAGGAAAAACTTATAATAGAAATATGTATGTGGTTTAGAAAATTTAGATGGGTCAACAATTGTTGAAGGACTTTGGAATTGTAAGTTTTATTTCAGTGATAGCTCTAATTAGATATTATAAACTTTATTTTTATTATTTAATTTCTTTAGGGACCACAAACAAGTTGTGTGACATTAAGTCAGCCTTCGCCAGCTTTTTCACAAATACCACCATTACAACCTACTGGACCACAACCAGGACCCTCACACGAGGTGGAGAGAAGAACACAACCAGGGCCAGAACAATTATCGAGACGAGAAGAGATACCACAAACTGACGCAATGGTTGAAGAATGGTTATCCCAAACCGGCTCTTCAACAGCCACAGAAGAACTAACAACACCGTAGCCAGCGGAACCAACTCAACGCAGAATCAATGCTTCAACGCAGCGATCAAGAGCTCGTAGGGCTCGTATAAACAAAATATTACCCGCAAGAGCCCAACGATATCGAGATACCGACCCGAGGAGTGTAAGTAACATATTTATTTGTATTAGATTATTAGTTGACCTTTATTATATTATATTCAACAGCGAAGCATTGCGATTACTTCGGTAATTCGATCTTTGAGGATCCAAGAAGATACCCTGGTGGTCCTAAAGGACATAAGAGCATTATTACAGAGGAGGGACTCTTTATAATTTTTTTTTTTTTAATTTTTTTATTTAGTTTTATACATAATTTTAATTTATTAAAACCCTGTGATATCCGCCCATGTATTGATGAAAGTGAGAACAATATGAGAGTGCCACTGCATTTAGAGGTATTAGCAAGACTCAATTTTTATGCCAGTGGAAGCCACCAACGTCGTGTTGGATTAGACGCATTGGTCGTGATGAGTCAATCAAAGATTTCATACTGCATATCAAAGATAAGCAAAGTGATTGGGACTCAATTGATCCATGCCCATATCCGTTTCCCAACATCATTAATAGCGGCTAATGTCAATAAAAACGCATTTAATATGAAATATGATGTACCCGGCATAGTTGGGTTAATCGATTGCATCCACCTAGTGATAGCCAACATAAACAAAAAAGACGAATATGCATATTTTAATAGGAAAGGCTTCCATTATATTAACACCCAAATAGAAATTATAAAATTAATATGAATGATTTTTTTTTTTTAATTTTATTTGTTAACATATAAATTTTTATTTATAGATATGTGATGCTAAGGTATCCGGGCTCTACATACGACTCCCATATGGAGGGCTCAAAGCTGAAGTGATCCAAATCACTTTTTTCTTTTTCCCATATTCGATACTGTTACAATCGAAATTTTTCAGTGCTTTATAAAACTAAGTAATCCGATTTTTAGTTCGGGAAATAATCGTAAAAAAATCATGTCAACACCGTTACTTTTCCAATTTATTCAGAGTGACAATGAACCAAGTCACGTTTTATTCATTTTTAAGTTTTTTTTTTCATGAATAGACGTGTTTTATTATTATGGATAGTGAAAGTGATTTGGATTTTTCTGCAGATGAAGATGAAGAGTATGTGCCGATTTCGGAATCTTCAAATAGTGAGGATGTTCCGAAATTAACAGGTAAATAACATTGATATACAGTGGTTTGCAATAAATTGCATTGACAAACGTTTTCAATTTGAACCGACATAATGAGGGAATTCCCCTAATTTTCTTTATCAATAGGTTGTGTATAACATAGGTAATTTAGCAAATTTTTAGTTAATGATTAAAAATAATATAGTACAGTAAAAGCAATACTGATTATAAAATTTAACGGAATTCCCTTATTATTTCGGTTTAAATTGAAAATGTTACATCTAGAGTTTATCGGTGCTTGGTAAAACAAGAAGTATTTGCAGTTGTTGATGGCCAAGGACATAATCCTAAAAATAATAAAATCGATGACTCTGTTATCATATCGCATATCAAATCTTTTCCAACCTGGCAGAGCCATTATACTAGGAAAGATAATCCTCAACGGAAATATTTAAACCCAGAATTAAATATTCGTATAATGTATGACATGTATGTTGAAAGGTACATTTCTAAAAAGATTACCCCGGTTAAACAAAAATTTTACTACAATGTATTCAGCGCCAAATTTAATTTGCATTTTAAACCACCTAATAAAGATACCTGCAGAATATGCGATGAGCTGACTATGAAAATTAAGTTTTGTGATGAATCGTCTGCACTGGTGGCACAACAAGAGCTGCACTTAAGAAAAGCACAACAAGCCAGAGACTCACTTAAATATGAAGTCGTGTCAAATGAGCATTACGTTTGTACATTCGATCTGCAAAAAGCGTTCCCATTTCTAAAACTTTCAACATCGATGGCATATTATAAACGAAATATGTATACGAGGGCGGATTGAAAAGTAGGAAAACAAAATTTTTTTTGCCAAAAACCATTTATTTCTCAACATAGTCTCCATTTAATTCGACACACTTAGTAAGACGATATTCCAACTATTTTATACCATCTGAATAATACGATTTCGGGAACTCCTCAAAATACGCGTTAGTTTCGATAATCACTTCTTCGTTTGAGATGAATCTTTGTCCTGCGAGCTATTTTTTCAAGTTTGGAAACAGGAAAAAGTCACTAGGAGCTAAATCTGGACTATAAGGTGGATGATCAACCAATTCGAAGTGTATTTCACGTAATTTTAGCATCGTATCTAATGCTGTGTGAACCGGTGCGTTGCCTTGAAGAAAGAGCACTTTTTTCTTCTTTAAATGTGGTCGTTTTTCCTTGATTGCATCAACAAATTGATCCAATAATGCACGATAATACTTTCCTGTGATTGTGGATCCTTTTTCAAGATAATCGATTAGCAATATTCCGTGTGCATCCCAAAATATAGTGGCCATACCCAAGTATAACAACACAGAACTCAAAATTGAGGTACTGTATTTTCCTTTGGATTTTGACAAAATATCCGAAACTCACACAACTCGAATTCATTAAAAATACAACATAGTATTAGTGTGTATATGTATACATTTTATATAACAATTTTTTTTTACTTACCTAGTTTATCAGATTGTTTTTGTGGCTTGTTATAATAGGTTGATCGGTGCAGTGCTTTAGTAATTTGGTTTTTTTTTTTGTGTTAATAAATATTTCAAAATCAATAATAATGAAAGAAGAAGGGTACGACATAAAAAAGTTCATTAGATTGAACTTGAAAAATATTTTCACTGACGAGCTGTCCCGGAAGTTTACGTTTAATGGACGGCAAGGGAATTTAAGTGCCAAACATTTCAACATTATAAAAATTTTGAGAGGTAAATTTTGTCACACAAATTTAATAATTAATATTTAACAATTTTAATATTTTATAATTTTAGATTGTACTTTGGAGAAATTTCCAAAAGCGACACAAGCAGAATTTAAACAAATATCAACTAAATATTTTTATTATTTAAAAGATAAGCGAAACAAAAAAAATGACGAAGGCTGAAATATGTACTTGTTTCTTTTATATACATATACTAATTTAATTATATTTTGATTTTTTTTTAATTAATAACTAGAGTTAAGAATTAAATGGCAATCACAATTTCATGTGATATTTTGAAATATTTATGCCTTATACATTTTATTAAAATTTTGAATTACTAAATAATTCTAAGAAACGATAAAAATGTATGATCAATTAGAATATTCTGTGATAACAAATTAAAAATATTTACGTATATTTGGTTACCAAAATAAAAATACAAAAATATAAATTTTGTTTCATTAATGAATAATTTGATTAGCTCGCCAAATTTCGAGCTTGACATATTTACACACATACACATTAAAAAATATTCCCGCCAATATTATTTTTACACACACACACATGTATACAATTTTTATATAGTGAGTTCTGTGAGTTTCCAATAATTGCGACACGGTGCATACGTTTTCTTATAATAATTCGTAACTCAAACAAAGGTTAACCCAGAACTAAGTTATGGATATGTTATGGAATATTATAAAATAGTTGGATTTAAAAATACTTGGGTAACCTTGCCAGCCGATTTCACTGCCTTTGCCTTCTTCGGAGCACTTCCACCAGCTTCCACCCATTGTTTCGATTGATTTTTGGTTTCAGGTGTGTAGTGGTGGACCCACGTTTCATCAACAGTAATTAATCGACGCCAAAAATCAACAGGATTACGCTTTATCATGTCCAAACACCGCTGTGAAGTGGTCTGTCGAACTCGTTTTTGTTCGACACTGAGCAAACGCGGCACCCATCTTGCCGATAGCTTTTTCATATGCAAATGTTCATGCAAAATGTTGAACACACGTTCATATGATATGTTTACCATTTCAACAATCTCACGCAACTTGACTCGGCGATCATTCATAACGATATCGAGGATTTTCTTGATATTTTCTTCAGTAACCACCTCTTTTGGCCTTCCTGTTGATGGTATTGTTGCAGTGCTTCTTCGGTCGCGTTTAAATTCAGCAATCTAATATTTTACCATGTAATCTGACGGAGCAGACTCCCCGTAATGTTTATCGAGCTTTTCTTTTGTCTCTTTCGCCGTTTTCCCTTTCAAATAATAGTGTTTAATCACTGCACGAAATTCGTTTTTTTCCATTTTTCAAGAAACACAAAAGTTGCTTACTTCAAACGACTACAACAAATAAACTAATCGATGAATTTGGGTGAAATTTTAACAGCTGACGTTTGACAGATCGCAATTTCTAAAAAACAAAAAAAATTGTGTTTGTGCTGCCATCTAGTGCTAGGTAGCTTCATTTTCAATCCGCCCTCGTATTTATAATTTTGGCATACATGTAGGAAGGAAATCGCAGCTTGCATTATTAAGCATTTAAAAGCCAATGTGCCACCAGATTGTAAGCACATAACAATGTACAGCGATGCCTGTGGAGGGCAAAATAGAAACATACAGCTCAGCCTTTCACTCCTAAAATTTATAGGTTCAACTGCTACAAATACCGATATTATTGATATCAAATTTATGGCCTCTAGGCACTCATTTATTGTTATTGAATGAATGAAATACATTTTTAATTTGTTTAAAATTTGATTTTTTTCTTTTGAAGGCAAAATTGAAAAAAAAGTTCAGAGTAAAAACGAACCAAGCCACAAATTTTCTTTTCACTTCATTATTCCACACTAACCATAAGTCTTTCGCCAAAATTTTTTTTACACTGTTAACCTACCAAATGATGTACATACTTATAAATAAAAAATCTTATTTTGTAGACTAAAAATATGCCACGAACTTCTTATCTTTATATCTCGTAATCTAGGTTTCATGAATTGGTCCAGTTCAGCTATGAGCCCTCCATATATGGGATGGATGTGTTATTTTGCCAGTCTTAAAAAGGTTAAACACAGAAGACAATAAGACATGGCTATTTGGTAATATAATATAAATAATATAAATTTAAAAAGAAAAAAAAAATTGAGAAACAAAACAATTCCTGAACATATTGTGACGATTATGGCCATCATATAACACAACGATAGCTGAGACGGTTGGCGCGTAGTAAAAACATAAAGGTCGATGGTTCGATGCTCGTCGTTGCCCATGTTTTTATTACAATTATTTATTGTGGACATCGATCGAAAAATGTTTGTACACCAACACACAAATGCAATAATGATCTAGTAAAAACTAGAACGTCGGAGATATAGCATACAACGGGAGGTGTGATTGATGAATAAAATTAACAATTACATACACAATTACTAACGTCAACAATAATGAATGATTATGACACACAATAAAGGAAATTTCGGGAGCAGTATTGAACTGGTATATAAACACGAACGATGGAGAACAGTTTTTGGTTTACTTTAAATCGTATAACGAGTGGAATAAATCTGTTGTCATAGCCCCCACCAGTGGCAAGCTGACAGATTTTCAAGTCAGTAAAATAAAAGTGAAAATAAAGTCGAGTCAAGTGAGATAAAAATACACAGTGTTTTAATTACAAAATCCGGACGAACTCAGAAGCCCAGTTCGTAATAATATTTTATTTTAATCATACTGAATATATTTTATTCGTTACCGCAAACATGTTCATTAGAACTAAATCCTGACGATATAATTAACAATTATTTTTCATTTACTACCTATAAATCGTTTTAAGGTGTTAATAAACATTTTAAGTAAAAATCCCGACCAATTAAATCATTTGTAACCGTTTCATTATATTTATCGATCAATTTTAAAGCATTACCACCTTTTACGTAGTCTATCGATAAATTAAATATAACATTCCAACTTAATTGTGTAACAACAATAACATTTTGTTCTGTAACAATAATATCACTATTACTAAGTGTATTAAATTTTTTACATTTTAAACAATAGTATCGTGAATTTTTAAGATTTAATTGGTATAAATTAAAAAAATCATATAAATCATACCAATTTTGTATGTCAAATATATCAATTGCTTTTAATAATATTTCAATATCACCGATAATTATACAACATGGTATAATATTTGAAAAATTTCGTTCATCAATATAAAATTTGTTTATGATACGCATCAAATAGGTGACGTGTGCACATAAATCAAAACAAGTATTATAATCTTTGCGCGACCAGTAATATTGTAATAGTGTTAAACCAATATCCTTGTATTCACATGTCGTCGATATTTGTAAAGGAAATTTACATTCGGCGCACTTAAAATTATTATTATTAATAATATTTTGATTATTTATTAAAATAAAAGATTTCATTATATATTCCCGTTCAACGTCTCCAATCTCCCAGATCATTTCGATCTTTAAATAATCAAAAAATAATTTTATACAATTCATATTAATATCATCCGGTTTTGAATTGTTTCTAATTTCATTCTCGTGCAGCAACGCTTTTAATTTTTCTAATAAATTTATAACGTATTTTAATTCATATTTATCAAAAATATTTGTATAACGTTCAATAAAATTAATATTACTTATTTTTGATGTCTTGTAAATCATGTATAAATTCCATATAATTTTTTCTTCATCATTATTACTACTACTATTTATATCACCACTATTATTACTTAAAGTTGCTAATAATTTATTATTTAATTTAAATTGAGTGGCTATATTATTGATTTTATTATTTACAACAATTATTTCATTTTTAACATCATCATCACCATCATCACCGTTATTAGCATCATTACTATTAGTAGTACTATTTATATTGTTTAGTATTATTCCATTTTCTTCATTTAATTTTTTAAATAATAGATTAACATTATTATTATCATCGTTATTTAATAAATTTAAATTCACAAAAATTTCATTTAATTTTTTTAATATTTTTATTACTTCAATATTATTTGAATTTTTTACTTGAATACTATTTAAAAAATAATCATGGTTATTTTTTATTAAATTATAGCATTCCACATAATTTTGTTGAAAATACAACAAAATTAAATATTCACTTAAAAAATTTAATTTTATAAAAACTAATTTCATATTTTTATTTAAAATATATAAATATTTGTCATCATTCTGATGGGAATTATTACGATTTTTACTTATAATAAAATGAATTTGTTTTATATTCGTAAATTGGTTATTCAGTAAATTTATTATTCTAAGCTCTGTATCAAACAGTAGAATTAAATTATCCGTATAGGCAAAACAATATTTACCATAAAATGAATATAATTTTGAAAATTGCATTGGCATTTTATTATTCACTAATTTATTATTGTCTTCCGCTTGTGTTACTAATAAATCAATCATTGACAAATCATTAGATTCACTCGATGATGACGGTGGTGTAGATGATGACGATGATGATTTCGCCATTGTTAAATTTAAATCAGTCTTATTATTTATTATTAAATCATTGCGAATATTATGTAATGCTTGATTTGGAAATTTATTTGTTAAGTAATTTTTTAATTGATGTGTTTGTAGTACATTACCTTCGATATCAACTTCCCAAAGGCGCATTCCGGGCCGGGCACAATAAATTTTTATTTTTGTACCCGAATCATTATTGTCATCCGATGGTAATATAAAACAAGCACCATATTCACCATCGCGTGGCTTATTGCCGATCTGAAAATAATAAAAAGTAAAGCTTTAAAATCGGTTAAGCAAACCAGATTAAAATTATTCGATTAATTTATGCAGCATATATACAAGAGTTTCTCAAAACGGGATCATGTTTTTGTCTCGAAAGTGTGACCGAGAAGTCCCGACATTTCCCGGGATTTCGCGGTTTTCGATTTTTTTATTTAATCTTCGTTTTATAATTGCATAGGAATAACATATTACAGCGAAACCTCGGTTTAAGAGGCTGGATTGGCCTGTTTCTGTTTTCAGATCCGAATATCCCGTATTGAAGTTTATCCGTCAATAGCATTTTCAAGTCAAATTCAGGCCGATCATGAATGAACTTGGTCATTTATTAACCGATTTTAATGAAATTCGATTTGCACGATGGAAATGGGATTCGAAAATGATTTTTACATAAAGTTTCAAGATGAAAATGACCAAGTAGGAAGGAACTTAAGCGTTTCTTAACATATTTTGACGAAATTTGGCATGCATCCGTATGGCTATAGAGCCCACAAATTCATAGAGGGTTGGCCCATAAATTCTGCATTCTCAACAGGAGGGGGAGGGGGGGTTATAGTTATGTTCATCGTCATCATCACCGATCGTAATAAGATGATGAAAAATACCTTTTGCATCCCGCCCCTATCGGGATTCGAACCCGGTACCTCCCGATCCAACCGCCGCAGCTTTAACTAATGTGCCGTTTGGTTTAGTTCAAGTTCTGGGATATGGCCAATAAGAAGGAATTTGGTAATTTCTTTACCTATTATGAAAATGGTTAATTAGGAAGGATTTTAAATCGTATTGCATAGACGAATCACGTAAAAAATTTTGACAGCTATAAAAGGGTATTCAAATTTTTTAAATTTTTTCAAATTGTTTGCGTTTTTTGATAAAATATTGTATTAAGTGATATTACATGACAATAAATAGTTGTAACATAACAAATCAGTGTGTATAAACTGTTTACAACCAAAATACTGAATTTTGAGTTGGTTTAATTTTGTGTTTATTAAAGAGACAGTAAACAACAAAAGTAGTGGTAAACCGTATTAAGGTAACTGCCTACGGGCAGGTTGCCAACATGTTTGGGAGCAGGTTTGCAACGTTCGTTGATGCGAGAGGCCAAACTTGACGAAAATAAAAATAAAAGACGTCGAAACTACTTCGAGGATGGAAAAAGAATCACAAAAGTATGTGGTAATAAAGAGAGTTGATTCCGAAAAAAAAAGTTTTAATGGAGTGTCACCATTTCTTGTTGAGAAAGGTTTATCGATGATAACACCGCACATAAAAGAAACCCAGCGATTACGTAGTGGGGACCTTTTGATACTTACTACCAAAGAAGACGGATACCTTAAACTGATAAATGCAGTGAAATTAGCCGAGATGGAAATCCAAGTGGAAGAACACAAATTCCTAAACCTTAGCAAAGGTGTAATTTATAGCTATGATTTAATGCACGTAAAGGGGGAAGAAATAAGCAAAGAATTAGAGAGCCAAAAGGTGATCAAGGTGGAGCGCATTAAACGAAAAATAAATAATGAATTAAAAGAAACCCCACTGCATATTCTAACTTTTAACATGAAGGAATTGCCACTATACATTAAAGCCGGATTCTTGAGATTGGACGTAAGACAATATCTGCCCAATCCAATGAGGTGTCGCAACTGCCAAAAGTATGGTCACACCAAAAGTAAATGTGAAAGGGTGCCTGTATGCCCCAAATGTGCGAAATTAATACCGATTAAATGTTCAAATTGTACAACGGAGCATACCACATTCGACAAAATCTGCCCAACATTCCAAATGGAAAAAGCGATTATTAAAATAAAAACCATAGAGCGTATCACCTACCACAAAGCTAGGGAATTTTACTATCGTCAAAATGCGAATACAACAGGAGCAACCATCGGCGCACAAACCAAACGATCATACAGCGATGTGCTGCAACAAAACACTGAAAATAATAAAAACATCAACCAAAATATCAGAAATGAGAATAATAACAACAAAGATAACAATAATATTAATATCGATAAAAGAAATAATAACAATAATAATAATAATAACAGAAATAATGAGAACAGTAATAATAATAGCAAAATCCGTAACATTACAAACAATAATAATAGTAAAACACAGAACAACAACAATTCAATTAAACAAACAACTGAAAAAAATAAGAATGAAGGAACAACAACAACAAATGAAAATTTGCCAGGCAGTTCAGCGACTGCTGTTAACCTTCACTCTGTGTATAGCTTACTATGACGTTGTCTATGTATAGGGGTCAATCTGACCCCATAGATATCTTCATGTATTTCATAAGGAAAGTAAATAAAAATTCTTTATTTTCTACAAATATAATTACATTCAAGATTCAAAACATATAAAAAAAAATTAACAGTTGAATTCGCTGAAAATCACATTTTAATTAGTCAAATTTATGTTTTAATCAGATGCGTAATCTGATGCCACTTCCTCTTCATCTGAAACCATTTTCCGTTTTTTTATGCATTCTATCCATATGATTTGGGACAAAATGGCTCATTACAAAAATGGCTTTCATATCAGATGATTTATGGCTCTGCTAACATCTTCGTCGTTTGCTAACTGTCTTAACCGTCACTTCTTCGCCTGTTGATTCCCGCCTTATTGGTAATGCTTTATAACCTATTAAGTCGATTCCTGCCCTTATTTTTATTTAACTCTCGAGTGTTATAGAGCCGCTCCAATACGTTGGCCTGCACTAGTTGCATAGCCAATTCTTTTAGAAATGATTTTCTTTCGGATGCTTTCCGAGTTTCATAAAAATTGGCGGTTGGCGCTTTTATACAAAACGGTCAGTAAGGTTAAAAAAATAACACCATCGGCCATCGTTGAGTTTTCCTTTTGCATGTACAGGTTCTCACTAATTTATAGAAGGTGTCTCCCTTTTGTTGCGTTATCATCCAAAATTTAATTTGTTTTATTAGACTCACGGTCTACTCCGTTATTGTTGTATAAAGTTGATAATAGCAAAAGGTTTTTATTTGGTTTAGGATAAAAACGCACAAGTGTTTGGTTGATATCAAAACAGAATTTTGAAGGTTTTAGTTCTCGTGTTTTTAATTCCACCTTACTACTAAACTCTTTGGGAAGATCGGTTTTATTTCATCTAATTGTACCAATTATTGTATTTATTTTTTCTGCAAAAGTTAATCGGCTAAAGAACAACTAGTGGAAAAGTTGTCCATGGTAATTATTATTTCTTATGCTACCTTGGTTGCCTACCAACATCTACTTCTGCGTTCAAGGGGTAAGAATTGTTTACGTTGCATAGCCAGAATATTTTAATTCTAATATTTTAATTCTAAACTTCTCTGGCTTCGAAGGTACCAATATACTGTCGGAAAGAATATCTCCCTTGACCTAGAGCCAATTTTTGATCAATGATTAAATTTCATGATGGTTTATGAGGTCCTCGAATGTTTGCCAAGGACATATTCCATATATATTGGAATGCTGCCAATCTATCGATTTTTAGCCGCTTCTGTCTTAGACAGCTATAGTAACTGAGTGGTTTGATTTAATTCTGTTTAAACCGTCAAACCTTCTCTTTCTCGCAGTAGGAGGAAGTTGTGTGTTTTGGCTACAATCGGAAGTTTCAAGCTCCACTTTCCGATAGTTTTTTTATTTTGGATTTCAACATTTTGTTATTCATTTCCTCGACCGTCAGCGACAAGTTGAAAATGTTAATCGTCATCAAAATTTATCGGTTCAGCATGCTCATCCTCATCGTAGTTACAAATGTTTATCGGCGCCATCGGAAACTCCACATAAACAGTGTCGTTTGCTATTTCCGCTTCATCTGATATCATAGGAGTAGAAACTCTATCGAGAAGTCCAAGGGGCTCTTGGCTGCTCTGTCTTTTCCGTACCATAATAACAATATCTATAACCAGGATAAGCTATTTTTACTACTAAGCACCTTGAATTACAAACAAAAACTAAACCAGAAATATCGTTCAACGATCATTCGAAATATCAGTAACGGTAAAATAATACAGAAGTAAAATGAGGAAAAATATCAGGAATAGGTATGTACATATACAACCAAAGACGGATAGTGTCGAAAAATAGTATTCGTGGCACAGTTTGTGACACGTTTTGACACGAGTTCTTGACAGTCTTTCAAAACCTTTGTTTTCGACATTTTTTTACAGAACTTTTTGACAACGAGAAAAACTGAAAAATGTACAATTTTAGCTTCATTAACGTTCAGAACTGTTTCAACCAGTTAGAACAGTTTCTAAATTAACCGGTATATTTCAATAATGTACTCACGTCACGAAACAATAAGAATATTTTATTTCCTCTCTTTTTCCAATATCACACGCACAGTTTTTGACACTTTCCGACAGTTTTTGACAGTTGTTGACATTTTTCGACAGTTTTTGATCATAATTTAAGGTTCTTCACCCATTTTTGATAACATTTTCGAAAACTCAGATTTTTTAGCATTTTTATGTATAATACACATACAAAAAGTGAATATCAAAGCAGTTTCTCTCTCAGTCTCACTTGCTAATTAGCTGAAAAATTGCACAAACATCACAGACATATATGTACAATACATTCATAGTTATAAAAAGTAAATATTTTTTTGATTTATATAGAAAATAGTGCATGGAAGTAACTTGGGGTCATTTTGACCCCAGTACACAGAAATGTGCTTGGGTTATTTCAGACTATGGTAATTACAAAATTTACAAGTAATTTGGGCCGGATTTTCATTGTATTGCATGTATGAGATATTAGTTGAGGCTATCTTATTAGGGCATGGGGCATTTAAATAATAAGAAACATATTTTTTAAAATTTTAAAATCGACTGGGGTCAATTTGACCCCAATACACAGAGAGAAGGTTAACATTAAAACAACAACAACAACAGAGGAAAGCAGAACAACATAATATACCAGCAGGAGCAAATATTCATATTTAAGACCGAACGAGCTAAGTATCGCGATGGAAGCAGATGGAAAAAGGATGGAATGAATGTAAGATCCAATGAATGCTTGAGAATTGGTCAGATAAATATCCAAAGCATGTATGCCAAAAGCGATATGCTGCGGACTTATCTGGCCAATGACTGTATGAATGTAATACTTTTAAGTGAGACATGGGAGCGTGAGAACAAGACGTTTCGAGTGAATGGGTACAATTTTCTATCCAGACCTAGGACCGATGGCTTCGGCGGAGTAGCGATATTGGCAAAAGCCAATAAAATGTTGACTAATGTGGGGGTCCCCGATTTCGAGTACATCGATGTCATCGCTGCCAAAACTAGGAATCTGGATAGAAATTTGTTAATTGTAAGTGTATATGCAGCTACAATTAAAACTGTGAGTGATAGGAATAAAGGCCTGAGGGATTTTAAAAAATTATTTGACTGGGTACGTGGGAAAAGTGACATGATTCTGAGGGGGGGGGGGGGGGGTGATATGATTCCGATCTCGTGATTCTGAACGATGGAAGGCCAACAAGGATGGCGTATGTTGGGGCCACAGCCAGTGCGATAGACATTACTTTAGTGTCTAGCGGACTGGCGGCCCAAGTCACTTGGAATGTAACAGATGAGAATTTGGGTAGTGATCATTTTATGATCATTTCGTGTTTAGGTGGTGTAAATATGGATATTGAGAAAAAGGTCTTGCTGAATAGTAAGAAATGGGTTGAACGTAAGAATGAGATTCTCATAACGAATGAAATAAATGATGCAAACCAGCTTGAGTGTGAAATAGAGAGAGTTAATGAAATGTGCAGTTTTGAAATAAGAGCGAATGAAATTAAAGTAAACGGTTGGTGGAACATGGAGATTCAGTATTGGCATGAAAGGAAACGGATAGCTTTGCGTGAATTTAACAGGTGTATTTGTCGTGATTGTAGACGAATTTATGAATGGGTAAATGGAAAATTGAAAAATTCTATCCGTACAGCAAAAAGGAGAAGTTGGCGGAATTATGTGTCAGAAATGACACAAAGAACCACAACTAAAGATATGTGGAATAAATTTAATAGAGTGAGAGGTAAAATGAGGAATGAAAGAAACGTTGCAATGGATAATTCTGAAAAAGGAAATCAATTCTTACAAATGATGACGGATGTTCAGAATAATGTAGGTGATAGTAACGATTGGGTGTTACTTGAAGATGTTAGTGAAAATTTGAATGAAATGTGTGTGCAATTTGAATGGAATGAGTTCCTGAGGGTTTTAGAAACGGCAAAATCTACGACCCCAGGAATAAATAGAGTGAGCTATAAAATGATTGGGCTGTTGAGCGTTGAAGCAAAGGAAATCTTGCTTGGAATTCTCAATAGGGTATGGATGAGTGTTCAGATACCGGAAAGATGGAAGAATTGCAGAGTGGTTCCAATTCCCAAAAAGGATCGCGACACAAATCTGGCAATAAACTATAGAGAAATATGTATGTTGAATGTTTTTATTAAAATGGTGAATGGGATGATGAAAGGCAGGCTTGAAAAGTTTATGAATGAAAATAGTTTATTGCCAGAGACCATTTTTGGTTTCCGACGTAACCATTCTGCAAACGAATGTGTGGAAAAATTTGTGTGGGAAGTACGAAAGGAAAAGAAGTTTGTTGTGGCGGTATTTCAGGGTATTGAAAGAGCATATGATTATGTGGTTCCAGGGAAACTATATCAGGTTCTTTTGAATCTGGGATTTCCTGGCAAAATTTGTAAATGGGTGTATGAGTTTATGAGTGAGCGTAAGTTTGTTTTGTGTGGAAGAGGTTATAGATTGGAGGGAACGGTGAATATTGGGCTCTCTCAAGGGAGCAAAATTTTTCCTTCCCTCTTCAATCTGTATACGAGCTCAATACATAGGTATAATGCCCCCGACAAAGTTATCTTGCAATTTGCAGATGACTTTGTACTAATCGAGGTGAATTCGAGAAAATGTAATAGTATGGCATTTAGAACGAATCAAAGAATTGATGTGCGAATCTATGATGAGATAATTGAGTATTCAAGATTGACTAGGTATTTGGGAATCTGAATGGACAATCGGTTGAGTTTTAAAGTGCACATGGAAAAATTAGCCGATAATTGTAAGATCAGATTAAAAATGTGATCAAAAGGGTGAGTAAACCAAAATGGGGGGCTCACCCTAGGGTGACTGATATGCTGCGAAAGGCGCTAGTGTCTTCCAAAATTGCTTATGGGTTGAGTGTGTATCGTGATGGATCTAAGGTCGGGTTTGAAAAATTAATGAAAGTTGAGAATGCATGTGCTAGAATGGTATTGGGGGCGATTAATTCTACCCCAATACATACTCTATGGTCCGAAATGGGTGATTCACCTTTTAATTATAAGAGGGAATGGATCACCGTGCGAGAGACTGTGCGAATGTTGACCAAAGATAATGTGTTAGTGAATGAGATAAAAGTAAGATTGGAAGGAGGAACGGATTACCAAAAAACGCAACGGTCGAAAATAATGGAGGAAAATATACATATATTTTCCAAAATTAGACAAGTGGGTCCAAAAGTTCCTCCCGAAAATCTTGCTGTGTGCTTGAATTTTGGAGGCGTAACAAAAGCGACGATGAATGAGTTATCGGTTAAGAGAGAATTTCGAAGAATGCAACTGAATTATTTTGCACACGTGGAAGTATATACAGATGCTAGTGTTAATGAGGATCGAGTGGGAGTAGGAATTTACATTCCGGCAATGAAAAAAGAGGAAATGTTAAGATTGAATGGTAGCATCTGTATAATGAATGTAGAATTGATTGGAATTATGGAAGGAATCAAGTTGGCAATGAATGAAGGGAGGAGGAGAGTAGTTCTATTCTCCGATTCCATGAGTGATTTAGAATTGATAAAACAGGGAGGGGGTACTCAGGGCAGTGTGTTTGTAGATATGATGTATGAGTATCTTCAATCTTAGGGAAGTGAGGTGATTCTACAATGGATACCTTCACACCTACAGATTGAAGGTAATGAAAGAGCCGATATGCTTGCAAACAGGGGTTGTATGCTTGAGGAGATAACAGAGTATGAATTCATGGATGCAAGAGATGTACTTCGGATGTTTCAGAAGAATCTGTGGAGAAAATGGGAGAATGAATTTATGGAAAAGAGTAGAGGAAAAGGAAAGAAGTACTTTGAATGGTGTAGTGCTCCTTTGAGATAATCATTTTTTAAGGAAATCAAAGGAGACACTACAATGATACGAACGATGGAACGGGTGAGATTGGATCATGGTAATTGGAAAGAATATTTAAAGAAGCGTCATTTGAGTGAGGATGATTTATGTGAAAGCTGTTTGGTTGTGGAGGACATCGAACATTTAATTCTAAAATGTTCTAAAATTAGCCACAATAGAGGAATGTTCGATGTTCTTATGAATGCAAGAAACTTAAATGAATTATTACGAATGGGGAAAAATGAGTACAAGAAAATGTATGAATTTATCAAGCTGAGTGGTATAACGGTATGAAAGTGGATCGCTTTATGAAACTTGATTGAAAGGGAGAAAAAAATAATAATAAAAAATGTAAAAAATAAAAATTGAAAATTTGAAATCGGGCCAGAAGGCTCCTTTTTTGGAGCTAGTGCCATAATAAATATATAAAAAAAGGAAGGATTTGGCCGTTTCTTAACCGATCACGATAAAATTCTGCAAGTACGACGGAAATTGGTTTCTAAAATAATTTTTACATTGAAGTTTTGAAATAAGGCCAATTAGGAAAGAAGACAGTATGTAGTTTCTTTCACCGATTTCATGTCGTATTTAACTAATTTCATATTCCATGGCAATTTTCATCGCGATATACCAGAAAATTTTCTAAATATCACTTTAGAGTCCCATTTTCATGATCCAAATCGGGATTCATCATAATCGGCGGTAAATAAACAGCCAAGTTAATTCCTAACTGACCATATTCCAGCACTTCTTCTAGGTACCATTTTATAATCCTATTTCCATCGGACATATCGAATTACATCATAATCGGTTTAAAAATAGACAATTACTTCCTAATTTACCTTATTCCAGAACATTATCTAAAATTTATTTTGGAATCCCATTTTCCGGTAAAGAAATCACCAACTTTATGCAAAAAATAGTTTAGAATGCCATTTCCGTGGTGCATGCTGAATTTCATCATAACCGTTTAAGAAACGGTCAAGTTCCTTCCTAATTGGCCTGAGTTTTACTTGAAAGGCTGTATATGGATAAACTTATATACGAGATATTCAAATTGTCTGCATTCGGATCTAAAGAATAGTCTGAAATAAGAGACAAGCCAACCCCCAATTAGTCTCTTCAAAAGAGATTTTACAGGATATATTATAAAATGAAAAATTCGAAAACAGAGAATCCCGGGATTTCCCGGTCACACTTTTAATACAAAAAACGAGATCCCAGAATTCCGTTTGAGAAACCCTAGATTTCCTATGCAGATTTGAGATAAAATACTACTAAAACTAAACTCAATTGAAAACCGGGAAGTCCCGGGCATACTTTTGAGTCCCGGAAAACCAGGATCCCGTTTGAAATACCCTAATACATATGTACATGTTTACATATGAACAATATTAAAATTTCTCTTAGCGCTGTCGTATCTTAAAAATTGCTGTAACCTAAATTTTTCAATTATTTTCTAACTGCATATATTGAGTGGCGCTAAAAATGTAAAATAGAAAAAATAACAAAAAATGAAAAAAAATCCTTTAAATCATAATTGTAAAGAAATAGTTTGTAAATTTACTTTTAAGCGTCACTGTATATGCAATTAAATTTTAAATACAGGTTTTACACTTCGAATTGTATGTATTGTGGCCAATTAGGATGGAACTTATCTACAGCCTTGGCCAAACGTATTGAGCACCCTACAAATTTCGCACGTACACGATAAGTATAGCAGAAAACAAACCATTTTGTGGGAGGATGATTTTTTTCAGCATCTAAAAAGGTATAAAAAAAATGACTTACACAGCTGCTGGCAATAAAACATCTGGTGCAATAAAATTTGTCATTTTACCATTTCTGTATTTATTTATCAGTTCGCTACTTTCTCTTATTGTAAACACATCCAGTCATCTAGTGCGCTTTTCGTGGTTTGTATTGTTAAATAAAGTGATATTGTCTTAATATGTCAAAAAAAAAAATTGAGGTGTGGCCAACACACGACTTTCTTTTACGAACAGAGAATTTTGAGAAATTTTATTTTTTTCTTAATTTTTTTTTTGTTAATTTTTAAATTTTTTTTTTTTAATTTTTTATTTTTTATTTTTATTTGTTTTTAATTTTTGGAAACATTTTGTATGAAGTATTTTTTTGTAAACCTTATACTTTTTAAGATATTTGCAAAATAAATTTTCTGGACCAAGGGAGTGGCCACTTCCGGTTAGCCGATTTGGAGTAAAATTCACTGGGACCTCCCAATTTATCAAAAAAGCTTAAATCTGAAGTTTCAGTTCGATTGGTTAAACCATCTGGGCTGTAGAGAGGACACAGACAGACTGACAGACTGACAGACAGACAGACAGACACCATTTCGAAACCCACTTTTTCGGACTAAGGGGACCTCAAAACAAATAAATCTCTAAAAATCTCAAGGTCCAAAATTTTCATGATTACTATACTTTATTTTACTAGAGTAAAAGAAAGTAAAAGAACTTAGTTCAGAGCAACGTGTGCAAATACAGCTTCTGCATAGCAAGGGAAATCACAAGTAGAAATTTCCAAAACTGTGAAATGTTCACGCCGATCTGTGCAATATGCTATTGCGCGATTTTCCGCAACCGGGTCACATAGCAATAGGCGCAGAACCGGACGCAAACGCATCACCACAGACCGTGACGACCGAAATCTCGTGAGAGAGCCATTGAAATTTAGAAAAAAAAAACTTCTTCAGACCTTAGTGGACCACTCGAAGGCTTCAGGAAGCATGTCTGAGAGGCTGTAAGGCCAGGAAGAAACCATGGCTCTCCGAAAACAACAAAGCTCGGTATAAATGGGCCCAAAAATACCAAAGTTTGACCGAAGAAGATTGGTAAAATATCGTTTGGTCAGACGAATCAAACTTTCAGGTATGTTAGTCAATTTTATGCCCTATTAAAATTAAACAATATGATTTTAAAATAAAGTTTATGGATAAAAATATTTTAGTTTTTCGAAGTCTTTATATTTTTTCTTTATTTCAGATTTTTGGTACTCCTGGTGTGACGTTTGTGCGTCGCCGCTTCGGCGAAGAATTTAGCCCAGAGTGTGTGGTACCAACCGTAAAACACGGCGGAGGCAGCATAATGGTCTGGGGCTGCATGACTCTTTCTGGAGTTGGCGAAATGTTCGTGTGTGAGGACCACATGAACTCTTCAAAATATATAAACGTCCTTGAATCTGCGTTGCTGCCCTCATTTTCAACACTTTTTAGTGAAACGAACATGGCTGGCGTTAAATTCCGGCAAGATAATGCGCCATGTCACAAAGCTGCTCGCACAATGGCATGATTTCGAGAAAAAGGCATTGAGCTTCTGGAGTGGCCTGCCCAGTCCCCGGACCTAAACCCCATAGAACATTTATAGGGTTTATTGAAAGGCAAAATCAGGCGCCATAAAATAAACTCAAAAGTGGAGCTAAAATGCCGCCTGCGCAAAGAATGGAACGCTATACGTCCTGAAGAGTGTAAAAAACTTGTCAGCTCTATGCCGAAAAGAATTTCTGCCGTAATTATGGCAAAGGGGGGGGGGCCTACAAAATATTGATTTTTTATGAATAAATGAATTAATATTAATCTGTAAAAAATTTCCATATTATTAAATGTAAAAATGGTTTCAATTTATTTCAATTTGATACTCTCCAAAAAACTGTAAGACATCATGGGTGCTCAATACTTTTGGCCAAGGCTGTATTTTTTAACGGATTTTAGGGAAATTTGACCTCCGCGATGGAAATGGAATTCTAAAATGATTTTTGGATCAAGTGCTGGAATATGGCCAAGTAGGATGGAACTTGGCTATTCCTTAACAGATTATGAAGTAAATTGTGCCTTGGAAACGGGATTCTAAAATGATTTTTGGATAAAGTTCTGGAATATAGCAGATAAGAATGGAATTTGACCGTTTCTTAACCAAGGAAGGGTTTTTTGCATCGAATCGCGACGGGGGACGAAAAGGGCATCCACTACGACAGTCCAAAGCTCAGAAAATCGGGGGTAAGACCGGGTACAACTTCAACGGCCAAACCGAATATTCATGGCAAGAAGCTAATGCTGTGCATCTGGTGGGATCAGTTCGGAGCAGGGTTTCGAACCGAACCCGAACCCGTATATACATACATATTATTTATCATAATCCAACAATTTAGACAGCTGGACTAACTTTGAACTAAACGTATAACAGGAGTTTACTATTTATGAATCCTTTTCACGGGTCCACAAGGAGAAAAATATTATGGAATATGTAGTTGGAAAACCATAAAATTGAAATTACACTTTTATACGAAGCTGCAAAAGTTCTGTTAGCGGTTCCTGCAACGAAAGTCAGTGTGGAATGGGCATTTTCGGTTTTAAAGTTTAATTTAGCACCACAAAGGGTAAACGTTCAAGAAGAATCATTAAGTATATCCATATATCCTATTCGTCAAACTAAATGAAATGTTTTAATGAAATAAATAAATATATTCATCTCAGTATTTAAGTGATAAAAACGCGTTTTTGTAATTTTGGAGCTAGAACTGCCATTTTACGTAAAAATGTAGACTGTATCGTCAAGTCAGTTTCCAACATAGTTATTATACCACTTCGTCAGTCCAGTATTTAAGTAATACAAATGAATTTTAGTCAATTTGCAGTTAGGACCGTCACATTAGATAGTGGCAAACCTAACTTCAAAATGATCAGAATTCGTTTGTCCTAAATACTGAGGTCGTCACCATATATACATTTTTTTTAAATATCTGTGAAGTTTTATGTTTTTATTAACCCGAACCCGAACCCAAACCTGAACCCGAACTCGAACCAAAAATTTTGCGGGTTCGAAACCCTGATTCGGAGTGATCTACTATGTATGAGCTACTCCAGCCTAAGGAAACCATTACTGGAGAACGTTATCAAAAAGAGAAGCTCAAACGCCCACAATATGCCAAAAGCCATGATAAAGTGAACTTTCAGCACAATGGGATGCCCCACCCGGCCCGCCGTATTTACCAGACATTGCTCCTTTCGACTAAAATGAACCATTGAAGTTTAATCATACATTTTACATCTTGTGAAACCGCCGAATCGTACCACACAATATTTTTTCGTCGTTTCCAACACTGAGTGCGCCACAGTTCTTTGTGGTAACTAGAACTTTATTACTCCAGGTTACTCAGCCTCAATGTTCAGCATCAAAGTTCCATCTACTTTTTCAGGCTTAAATATCTAAAAGCTAAATAGTGTAACTTAACACCATTTTTTCAATTCATCGTAAATTAATCAATAACTAAAAAGCGTAAATTAATCAATAACTAAAAGGAGTTTAAAAAATTACATCAAAAATTCAAATAAAAAAATCTTTTTTGTGATTTTTATTTTAAAAAGTAGGAAATTTCCAATTTTAGGCAATAAAACTGTTTTTGTTCGCCATATTTTTTGTTGGCTATAAAACAAAATTATTTTATTACATTTTTTTTTAATTAAGGTGCTATTCCACTTGACTGAATTGACTGATTAAAGGAAGACAAAAGTATACATTTGCTGAATGGGCGGGATGAAAAGATGTAAAACTAACCGAATTAATAGTAATATTTAATTTTTGTTAATAATTATTGGTAATGTTTTGGTGTGCTGTCAAGATTTCTCCTGAAAATTTTGTTATAAAAAAAACGTTGTCTTTGTCTATTACATAAAGTTTCGAACTTTTTTCTCATTTCCTCTTTTTTTACTATCAGTCAATTTTTCTAGTGGAATAGCACCTTTAAGGGTGGTCGGAATCAGTGCAGGCGCTCTAAATATTTTAAACGGAGTACGTTTTCAGGGCAGTGTTTCTAGTCGGAAGGGAGTACATAGAAAATACCTTAGTTAGACAGACCTTAGAGACATAAATAATTGTTGGTATTTTCTGTTAAAAAAAAAAAAAAAAATCACAATCCAGCAAATTACACTAAAATTGTTTTTAATTTTTGAGCTAAATTTGAATATTAAAAGACTGAAAGAGAACTATTTTATTTATTGGTTTAGAGTTCTTTATTTATTTGACTATTAAAGCGTTAAGCTTCTGTGTGCTGCTCGAGCTAAATAGTTTTTTTTAACATGGCCACAACTCTTCACGAAATCACAGATATTTTTAGATTGTCGTTTTAAGTTTTTTAAATTTTTCTCGTAGAAAAGAGTACCGATCAGCGAAATTTTTCATTTTTAGCTATTTTTACCTAAATTTTATGTGGCAAATGGAAATTTTATCTTAAAACAACTTTAGTTTCGAACCCTATTCATTTTCAAAAGCGTAATTTTGACAGATATGCGAATTCAGACATGTCAGAAATGTCATTGTCAGATACCTTTTACTAGGAACCTAGCGGGGTAGCCAGGTCAAAAATGATTAAACCTGGACGAAGCCTTAAAAAAAACAGGACAGTTATTAAGTCTCGAAATATGTTGTGTATTTTATTTAAAAAAAATTCTAATAAAATTGGTTTGGTGGCGACGACTGGTCACAAAACATGCACTTGGTGAAATCTCTCTTATAAAAGTTTTAAACTTGCTAACTTGGAGAAGATAATAAATTTCAATGGAGTTTCTGAAATAAAACAAGGCCAGAATTTATCAAATATTGCAAGACACTATAATGCCACTTTAAAGGTACTAGAAAAAATTTAAGGAAATTACATTTGCCAAAGAAAAATTTGTTTTTTAATTTCATAACCACTCCAGGCCTTTACTAAATTTCCAGGTTCCAGCACCAAATGGAGCACGTTTCATGATGGATTTTAGTGGTTTTATACCAAAAAAATTTCTGCCATAAGTCAGGGCTGGAATTAAAGTTTTTAAAATAACACAAGTCCCAACGGCAGAACTGTTTTCGAACTATTTTTGCTAATTATATTATGATAAATGAAAAATTAGATTTTCCAATTTTTTTTCCATACTTAACCAACCCAGACAATTTTCCTCGCCTCCAGCACCGAATGGAACACACATATTTGTTCCTATATATATATATATATATAAAGAGTAATCATTGGGCCAGTCATTTGGGTTGGAGTTCAAATTAAATTTTGTTGAAATTATTATTTTACTGATTCCTCCTGCATTTTGCAGGAGGTATGGTCACCCTATTCCTACCAATACCCAACCTAGCAGGGGCGAGAAGAGATTGTCAAAATAAAACTGAAAGACAATTTCTGCTGTCAGCATTTTAACCTTGCTAGACAAGAAAAATGCAAGGGAGACCGGATTTTATTCAAATGTAAACAAAGGATTTGAGAATATTGATGTCAAGGTGTATTGGACGAATGAAATTTCCCTTATCAGGCTATATAAAACCAGACTTGCATCCAACTTTTTAGTCTGAAAAGGTAAAATAACTGCAGAAATTATCTTACAGTATTAGTTTTATATCCCTATAGAAGGGTCGTAGTCTAAGCTTATGGAAGGATTTGAGAGTATTGTAAATCCAGACTTCTACACATCGTTTTTGTGCGGTAAGGATAAATGGCCGCATAATTTGTCTTGCAGCAAATTTTTGTATTAAGGAGGTCCGAATCTAAATATTTAGCCAAAGCAGATAAAACTTTTTTGTTAAAATCAGGTAATCTCTGTAATGTTTGAGTTTATCTAGTGTCCCATACAGAATGCCTTGATGTTTTTATAAGTTGTGAGAAAGTCTAAATAATTTTTTTATAAGTTTTACCAACAACTCTTAAGTTTCTGAAAAAAAGCATTGTGAAGTTGAGGTAGTTTAGTTCGCAAATTTCACGTGTTTGAATTGATATTGTCTGCTAAAGTGACTAGCACCTACTGCAAGAAAACCGTTTTATTGGTTTTTCCATGAGAATGACTATTATTAGTATACCAGTTATTAAAACAGGGGAGTACAGAATGAGATAACGGAGTACAGGAGTAACCCACTAGGCGAAAGTAGTACAAATACTCCGATCGTACTTACTTCGACAGCACTGGTCGGAATACTTTGAAATTTAAGAAAAAAACTTACAGAGCATTGACAATGCAAAAGCTTTTTACCTTTTACCTATACCTACAATGGGTTTGTATGAATTTCCAACATAACAAACTAAAATTTTGCTCGTTACGTTGGAAATTCATACAAACCTGTAAGTAAAAGGTAAAAGATTTTTCCATTGTGAATGCTCTGCTACAGTTTTATATTTTAGCAAATAAATGCACTTTCAAAGTGGAGGTAAGTTCATTTTAAGTATTGAATTTACATATTTCTAACGGGTACAAAAAATATATTGGATTGTAATTTTTATTTTATGGTATTTGTTTCATGAAATAGTGTGCTAATCTCAGGTACACCGTAAGCACAAAAAATATACACCTCCACAAAAACTGCTGAAATTATAGTGATTTCTTATGGTAAATCAAAATGAATCAGAAAATTTTTAATAAAATATTGTTTTAGGAAAATATTTATTTTCTATCTATAATTTCGCTAATAAATGAATACCAATCAAACACTTTATCTTATTAACTTATAATATAAATGAAATAACCAAATTAATATTTAATAATTTCGAATAAATTTTAATAAAAAACCTAAAATTGTTGCAAAAGAAAAATTTCAAATCAAATATTCCGTTCAAATCGAGTTGTAACAGAATAGCTGAATTCCAGCGGAATAAAGCGAACTGGAATTTTTCCAGCGAAATCAGATAGATTCATATAAAATGGAATTTTTTCCAGCGAAATTGAGTTACAGATTAGACCCGATTATTATTGCTGCTAAATAGCATCAGCGATTTCCAAACCCTGCATTCCATTTACTTAACACATTGTAAAAATAGTTACTTGATAAACGAGACCATTATATACAAATAATAGCAACATTAACTTATTTTATGATTACGATAACTAAAGAATCTTTCTAAGAAAGGAAATAATCTCATATTACAAACCGCTAATAAATAATACAATATAATCGTGAAAGATAAAACAGAAATTTGAACTATTCGTGATTAGTGCTTACAAGATGATTTTAAATAAACAAACTACAAAAAAATCCAACAATATTAACACATTGTAGTCTGGCATTTTGTGCCGGCTGATTATTCCTGGAATGTACGATTTTTACCAAATTTTTATTGCTTACAAAAAATCACTATAAACGAAAACTCATATATTCATAAGAAATTTTAACGAGTCGTCCCATAGTTGCCTAATATTGTAATATGTGGATGTTTGTATTTTTACGTGCGCAGACAACAATGTGTTAACACAGATGTTAAAATTAGAAATAAACATTTTACTAACAATAATACATACCTGTTTAAATTCCTCTTTTTCACTGTTACATAAAACACATTTCGTGGTCGTCGAAACAAGGATTAGTTTATCATAGCCACTGATCTGAACAATAGAATTTTCAAGCAACAGAATTGAATGCGTTGAAGTATGTAACATAGTGCGTCCCTAAATAAATAAACAAAAATGTTAGCCTTATTAACCAAATTGTTGGTCATATTTAGACATTGTTCACTTACTAATAAATAGAATAACTGGACCAGCACTACATTCCCCATACTATCACCATAATATAGTTTTTTATCGTCACAGTCACGATCCCAATAGAAACAAGTGACCAAATTATTTTCGTTTTGGGCCACAATTTGAGTACTGCACGCATCTATAATGTCTAACGTAACAATACAAATAGTTCCTTTAAATGTGGAGACTGCGACATAATTCTCATCATTCGATATTGCTATTTGAGATACAGCCCCATTATTACCGGGGATAATTTGAATAAATTTACACGGATTTCTTTCGAATAGATACAGACTCCCTGATGTTGCACCAAAGATAATAAAGTTCTGTGATATATCCGATGTCGTATACTGAAAATGTGTTTTAATTTAATTATAAATAAAAAATAAATCGATAAAAATGCATTAAAACAAGAGACAAATCAACAAAATGATTGAGTGAAGCTACTTCGCATCCCCCCATCACTTATCTAACTAATTTTACCTTTATTCGTTGTGTTTGTTTCAATGGATTGTTTATTATTTCAGATAAATCTTCAAATTCTGTTAATATTATGTTTCCACTCATTTTTATATATTTTTATTTTTATATTACATTTAACTTATAATTTTAAATATTGCGTTCTTCTCAAAAGCAAAATGCACAATGAAACAAATACACAGATCAAAATTTTGAAGCGGTCTGTCAAATGCGCATAGTTTTTAATGAAGTTAGGTACGATATTCTTAAAATGAGTTGTCTAGTTTTTTGTTAGATGGTGCTATAGTTTACAAAAATTATTTTTAACAGGGTGATCAATAAATTTTATAGTTTTTTATGGTTTACTATTGCTGGCAAATTTACGTAAAGTTCGAATCATCGGCTCAGCTTGGGGATTCGATGAATCTCGGAGGATTGAAATAATTTCGCTAATACCGTTTGGTGGTGCACCATTTGTTCGTTTTGCAATTATCGCCTGTAGTGCACCAGCACATGCACCACGCTTACCTTCCCAATATTCTGGATTTGGATCCAATCTACAAAAAATTATAAATAATTCTCAATTATTAGGACGCAAACTTCATATTATCGTTGTGGTTTACTTTTCCAACATATCAAATGCCTTTGCCGCAATCCAAAATTCCCCGACTCTGTAACAGTCATTCGCGATCAATTGGAGTAACGCAAATGCTTCCGGAGTTGTATCCTTTGTAGCAAATAAATTCCATGCTTGTTCAGCATGAGCTGCATGTATATGACATTTTGCCAGTAACATAGCAAATATATGTTCATTACGTATTAAAGGATCATTAATTTGTGTTAATAGTTCCTCTGCCTCTTTAAAATAGCCGGTAGCAGCTTTTGCTTGAGCATAGTTAAAATTAAAGGTATCATCATTTACGAAATAGCTCCGAATTGAATTTAAATAGACCAATACTTCTTCAAATTGACCGTACAGAAAGAATGCCGACGCCATAGCCTGTCGACCTGGAATCGTATCGCATTCCGTAGCCGATCCACCAACCAAATGAAAACACTGTTGGGCATTTTTGATATGCTCCTTCTGAAATTCGGAAAAAATCATGAATTTATCGAACATTAAAACTCGTGTAGTTACCGATCCATTTTGTTGCCCCAGAGCAGCATAGACGACTCCTTTCAAAATATATTCATGAGGTTCGGC
Organism: Tipula vernalis; assembly: GCA_958295665.1. Classification (NCBI taxonomy): domain Eukaryota; kingdom Metazoa; phylum Arthropoda; class Insecta; order Diptera; family Tipulidae; genus Tipula; species Tipula vernalis. The sequence continues at coordinate 48,770,737 of OY282559.1, forward strand.
AGGTTGTATCTCTTTCATCAATTGATGAGCATCATTAATTTCACCACGCCGTAAATGATGGATGGCCAAATTAAGCCGGGCCTCCGGAATTATATCGACCAAATTCGGGAGGGTTTGCAACGCTCCCTCACCATTGCGAAATACGACCAAATTATGTTTTATAAGTTCGGCACCAAATGTTCCATTTTCAACTAAATTTTTGAGCTCCTGTTCGGCCGCTCGCCCATTATATAGCCGGAAACGATTACATGCCTTCAAATTTATGGCTATAGTACTGTCTGGATATTGGGATAGATACAAATCCAAAACCTCTTGCGATATATCATAATAATCCAATTTGTAGTAACATAATGCAACATAAACATTCAGCGCTATTAAATCCCTAAAATTTAAAATCATGTTAAAATCTATTCTGCACTATTTCACAAACCAATATAGGTACTTATTATCCAGTAGAACACGTTTATAGATGTCAATAGCCTCTTGATAGTGAACACGTAAATAATGCATTCCAGCTAAACTCAATTGATCTTCGGTAACATCTCTTAGCGATCCGTGTATTTCCATGACACGATCTTCATCATTCAATTTGTGCGCCAAATGAAATAACAGTCTCACCTTCAAGGGGCTATTCGACAAAGTCTCAATTAATTTAAAAGATTCATCATACATTCCTAAATAGAACATGCAAACAGCAATATTTATAGCAACATCTTTTTGATCGACCGATTTTTCTCGTATCCTCTCATACTGTTCCATCGCCTTTTGGTAGTTACCCAAATGGAAATTACAAAATGCCAACCATTGATCTCGCAACAAATTATTATCGTATTTTGCCTCGCCTGCCATAAATTCTAGAACAGTTTGTGCCCCCATATAGTCCCGCTTCGTTAGAAATTCTTCGAATGATGGCAGATTTTTTCGCTTCAACGATGCAGTTGAAGCGGCCGAGTTCCGATTACTGGCCGCAGAATTTGATTTAACTCTTGATAGTATCTAATTGAAATTATACGGTAATAATCAATATTTAAAATATTTATATAAAATATAATATTTATCTACCATTTTAATTTAGATAGCTGTCTTTTGATTATAAACATAAAATGTTTTGGATTTGTTGTGAAATTTTCTTGCACCATAACAACTGGGTTTGTTTATAAACAATAATTTACTATTTACGATACGATTTCATAGAGGCGCTTCGACGACAAAATATAATTTATTGTATGAATACAGCTATCTACCGGAAAAATATTAAACCAAGAAATGTTTATTTTTTACTGTTGCATTTTTGAATTGAATTCATTTTCTGTTTAATTTTTGGATTCAGTTGTTTAAGGTTTCAAAAGTTTAAGAAAGGTGAATTTGATGACGAAGGCAAAGAACGTAGCGGAAGGCCGAAAGCGTAGGACGACGCGGAATTGGAAGCATTATTGGATGAAGATTCGTGCCAAACGCAAGAAAACTTGTACTTACATTAGGAGTGACTGAACAAGCAATTTCACATTGTTTAAAATCATTGGGAATGATTCAAAAGCAAGGAAATTGGGTTACATAGGAAATGAAGCCGAGAAATGCTTGCCACTGCCAGGCATAAACGAAAGAGTTTTTGCATCGTATAATCACTGGTGATGAAAAATGGATCCACTATGATAACGCTGCAACATCGACCGAAACATTTATGAAAAAAAAGTCGTGTTGTGTATTTGGTGGGCTCAGCTGCTTGGTGTCGTGTATTATGAGTTGTTCAACCCGAACGAAACTATTACTGGGGCTCTCTACCGAACACAATTGATGAGATTAAGCCGAGCACTCAAGGAAAAACGCGTCCACTACTACTTCAGACATGACAAAAGTATTCTCCTGTATGATAATGGTCGGCCACATGTTACGGCGGCGGTCAATACCTATTTGGAAACACTCAATTGGGAAGTTTTACCCCATTGGCCGTATTCAAAAAATTGTATCTGGATCGAGGAGTTTGAACTCGATAATTATAAAATTTCAGGATTTACTATTTACGGTAAATGTAATTCTACATATAGATCCGGTGAAGTTGTTGTTTATCTAAATGATAACATTAAGAATAATACCGTTTCATGCATTTGCAGTGCCGACATTTTACATCTAAATTTTGAATTTAATTCCGTCCGGTTTTCCATTTTAGCCATTTATAGGTTTACTTTTTTGAACACATCTGTTTTTCTTGGAGAGTTTAATATTATTTTGTCACTGGAATATAATTTTGGTGACATGAATATAAATATATTAGAAATTCCTCCATCTTCAGATGATTATATGTTTCTAATGGCTTCTCATGGTCTAAAATCTTTAATAAATATGCCAACGAGAATTTTAAACATTCTTCGACGTGCATAGATCTCTTATTTTCAGATATTCATTGAAATTTGATTTTAGTGTTATTCGGATGTTCATATATTGGGCATTACTGACCACTGTATGAAATCTATTATGTTAGAACCGTTTATCATTTCTGCGCGTAATCCTTTTTCATCTAAATTGAAACATTAAACGTTCTACTTAAAACAAAAATGCAAATATTTCATTTCATTAAGACGTTGTTTTATAAAATATGTTAAGAGGTTTAGGGTTAAAAATCATTTGAAAGAAACTATTATCCCTGATATCCAATTAGGTTCTGATCTTCTTACATGTTCAATGATGTTGTTGTGAGATTGGAATTATATTTCATCAGCTTGATTGTGTTATCGATTATTGATGTTTGGTTTAACGGTGCAACCTTTGTTTTGGCTGCGATTATTGTGATTTGGTTGTTTGTTTTACTGTATACTACTGCAGCATATGCTTGATTCGAGGCGTCACAGAAACCATGTAGTTCAATTTTGGCGTCACTGTTGTAATTTATTCAACGGTGAATTCTGATTTCCTCTAAACGTGGTAATTCCATTTTGTAGTTTAACCATCTGTTTTCAAGATTTACGTGAAGTTTTTCGTCCCATCCTACACCAGAAGCCCATAAATCTTGAAGTAGAATTTTTGCCTGGATCACCACTGGGTCTAACCATCCTAGCGGATCGAAAAGCCTTGATGCCTCTGATAAGATTGTTCGTTTGGATATTGTTGTTTTAGATGCTGGCAAAATAACTTTAAATTGAAAGATGTCTGTTGAAGAGTTCCACAGGAGCACAAGTGTTTTCACTGTATCACTAAATTCTAGTGTGGGACTGTGGAGTCCTGTTTCTTTCAGATTTTCTGGAAGCTCTTCTAATAACGCTTTTTCATTGCTAGACCATTTTCTGAGGTTGAAACCTCCACCGGAAAGGAGAGTTCCTTTTTTGCAGCGATTGCTTCTGCGATTGTGTTAGCTCCAGATAGAAGATCATCCACATAGAAATCGTTTTGAACAATCTTTGAACCAATTGGATATCTTGACGCTTCATCAATGGCTAATTGTTGTAACGTCTTTGTAGCCAAATAAGTTGCAGACGCTGTTCCGTATGTGATAGTTTTTAATCTATAACTGCTCATTGGCTTCCTTATTTGTTTCAGATCGCCAGAGGATTCGTTGAAAATCTTGATCTTCACGGGCTATTCTGATCTGTCTGAACATTTTCTCAATGTCCGCTGCAATCACATAACGATGTTTTTTCCATCTGATCAATATTGCCGTTAAGTTGTCTTGTAATGTTGGACGTCAAGCGTCAAAAACTACCCTAAATCTCGTAGTTGTGCTATCTTCTTTTATGACAGAATGGTGTGGCATGTAGTAAACCCGAGAAGCATCTTTTTCCGTATCATCTTTAATTAGTTCCATGTGATTCAACTGGATGTACTCGTTCATGAAATTGTGATATTGATTCTTAAAGTCTTCATCCTTCTTGAATTTTTTTCAATTTGAAGCAATCTAGCTGCTGCTTTACTTTTAGATTCTTCTATTCCCACTTCTTTGAGCTTGTCGTTGTGAAGCGGCATTCGAACTTCGTATCGTCCATTTGTTAATCGCTTGTGAGTCTCTTCTTAGTACTGCTCACATTCGATCTCTTCAGCAGTTAGGCTTCGTTTAGGATGCAATTCTTCGGATTGCCAAAAGCATTTTAATTGCTTGTCTATCTCTGCTAATATGACGTGGCTATTTAACCGTGTGACCTTCATGCTGTTGTTTTGAGTTAGACGACCAGATATGATCCATCCTAGCTCTGATCTTTGTGCTATGCACTTATGATGCGGATCCCTTTTTATGCCTTCTAACATTATTTCTCCATATATGTCGGCTCCTATTAAAAGATCAATAGGTCCTGAAGTGTCGAAAGTGGGGTCGGCTAGGATTACTTCTTTTTATAATTCGCTGTCTAAACCCAATGTGTTCTTGTCTGGAAGTGGTTTGGTGATAGTTCCCAGAACTAAAGCATTGACTTCGATCTTGAAAATCTGGGACTTATTTCTATCGCTATCTGTTGATTGGCTCGTCCTTTTGTTGCTGAAATTCCAGAAATTTCAGTTAGAACTCTTGTCCTTGGCAGGCCTAGTTGTTGTGCTGCTTGCTCTGTGATGAAAGTAGCCTGTGAGCCTGGATCGATCAGTGCTCGTAGTAGAGTAAAACTACCGAACATATTCTGTATTTTTATTAGGGCTGTTGCTAAAAGTACCGGGCCACTATCCTTATCGAGTGTTGAGATATTCAGCTTTGCAATACTGTTTTTTTGATTTTTTACATGTAGCAACGTATGATGTCTGCCTTTGCAGGTAAAACAACTCAGTTTGATGCTGTAACTTCTTGTCGAATGGTTTTGGCTGAGACAATTTCTGCACAAATTGTGCAGCATGACCATCTGATTTCTTTCAGAAATGCTTAAATTTTTGAAACGTTGGCATGATTCGGTCCTGTGGTTTTTCTGTCAGCACACGGAAATATTACTTGGTTGTGTGGCAGTTACGAAAGCTCGTCTTAGCGGTTGTGGTTGAAATCTCACTTGTTGGGTTGGTATTATTTTGTTGTTACCGATCGCTTCTAAAGATTGGAAACGCCTTTCTAGAAACTTCAAGAATTGGTTTGTTTCTTGAAATTCTCTTGGGTTCTCTAGAGAGCTTTCGTATAGCCGTCGTGATTCGTTGTCTAACTTTTTCAACAAGCTGAAGATGATGAAAGGACTCCATGTTTCAATATTTATGCTTGTATTCCTTATGGCGTATACGCACTCGATTGTTGTGTCATGCAAGTGTTTGATCGCAGCAGCCGACTCCGTGTTGATCTATGCTGATTCAATAAAGTGTTCAACAAATTAGATACGAGTAATCTCCTGTTGTTGAAGCGGTTCTCTAGTATTTTCCAAGCTGCATCGTAATTGTCTCCAGTAGGTTCCAAATGACTCAATAATTTTCCAGCTCACCCTTCTACGTGACTTTTAAGGTAGTTCATTTTATGTGTCGTGGTGAGCTGATTATTGTTATAAACTAAATGTTTGAATGTATCAGAGAAACCTACCCACTTCGTGTAGTCCCCTTGAAAATGTGGGTTTTCTACTGGTGGTAGACGAATTTCTAATGGTTTTATCTTGCCTAATTCCTCTTCTTCCAATAATGTTGTTAATTGTATTACAATCTTCTCGTGTTCATTGTTTAAATTTTCGTAGTGTTGGTCTACGAAATATTTTGAATTTGCTTCCTGTTCTTCGGAAGTCTCCATGCATATTTGGGTTGCTGATCTGCATCATCATCCTCTCCATGTTTTTTAATTTGATTTTTAAAGCTGGTCTGGATATGTTGTTACTAGACAGTATGTCCTCAGCTATTCTAATCTCTCGATATAAACCCCGCATTCGGATGTCTTGAAGCAGCAAGTTGTTGCCTGAATTTTGGCAATTGGCTGAAAGCAACGTTTGACTCCACGGTCGACGCCTTGGGTTGTTGGCTCTTAACTTCACTTATTGATGTCTCATCATTTGTTGTGTTATTGTTGAAGTTAAATTGTTTATTTGTTCCTACTGCATCTGATGTTGGAAGTGGTGTAGATGGCAAACTTGGTGTGTTAAGGCGTTGGCGAATATCCTCAATGGTTGTTGTGTATCTTTTCGACACCGTTTCTCTATCCTTGAAGTATTGATGTGTTGACATCAATGGGTTTTGAAAATCTCTGATCTTGTTGTCTTCATCATCATACTCGTTGTAAGACTTGTTCAACTCTGCGATTTTCCTCTCAAGATAGGTTTTTGTTTTCCGCTGTGCTCCATCTTTCTTGTAATTTGAGATGAGCTGCTGTAACTCTTCTGCTTTTTGTTCTTGATTTCTTAGCAGTTCTTCCATGTGTATGGTTGTTCTTGAGTTTGCCGGTTGTTGCTTGGCGTATTTCTTGTTGGTGCCAGTTGCTGCTTAATGGCTCGAAGGACCATGCTACCGTTGTAAATCCGAACATTATTTATCATAATGTGAATTGTGATCAAGTTGCTTGTATTGACGCTTGTTTTAAAATTGAATTCGTTCAATCTTTCAAATATCTCCAAAGATTGTATTTTTATTACACGTCATTGTCCCTACTTCTGTTTACCACTTGTTTCGATCGATGACGCATGGCCTGTTTCCACCTTCGCATCATATGAACAAACCAAAAATTGGGTCGATTCGTGGATAGCTTCAAAAGATAAAGCGTTCTCTAACGTGGTATTCGTTTGCTGCCAGGAAGATGGGGAAAAGTAGTGCAAAACATAAGCTATCGTTATTTGACAATAAATGCCAAATTTTTGATAAAAAACGGCGGTGACTTATTTGTATACCTAAACTAGAACAAATCCTCCAAGGTTACTATTTGTTTTTGAAGGGTGGAAACGCGATATTATTTGTAAAGCAAAAGAACGCTCAAATATAACACTAAAATTCGTATTTATTTTAAATTTTTAATTTATTTTATTATTTTTAATTATATGATCAACTTAAAAATTAAAAAATATATTTATATATATTATTTATAAACCATTAATTAATTCATAATAATATTATTTTTATTTTAATTACTATTTTATTTTGTATAATATAAAATAAAATGAATACAAATCAAAGTTTTATTCGATAATATAATTATTCCACTCAATTTTTTTTTTTTTTTTACTTCATATATTAAACTGAAAATGTTTGGTTTTTTTTCTTTTGTTTATTATTTAAATATTACATTATGTATGTATGTATTTCATTTTATTGTTTGTTTTGTAAAATACAAATATTTAAAACTATAATAATATATTTAATGTATGTAATATGTATATAATATAAAACAATCAAATTCAAACGAAAAAGTAAATATAAAACAAAAACTTAAATTAAAATATTTTTTTTGTTGTATTTAATAATATTATTTTTAATAAATTTAAATAATCACAATAATATATCGAGCTTTATACGTTTTGTTATAACAAATAGTAGTATGTATTTATCAATGTGTATTTTTTTAAATTTTTTTTTTGCAAAGAATTGAAGTTGCTCACTATTTATTTATTTAGTTTAGTAGTATTCTGCACATTTAATGAAATCTGATATGACGTAATACGTAAAAGCATTTTTTTAAATTATTATTTTTATCTATTATTTTTATTAATGTAACTTTTTATTTTATTATTAATTTATTTAATGAAAACTTAATTTTTATATTATTATAAGTATAATTAAATTACTTGTATTTATATAAAGAATTAAAAAAAATAATAAAAACAATAAAAAAATAAAATAAAAATAAAACAAATTGCACAAATAAAATTTATTTATTTACTTCAATAATTTCTTGCCATTTTTTTTTATAATTTTCGTAAATTCTCATTATTTTGTGTTTATGTAAAACCAAAAAAAAAAAAATAAAAATAAAATATAAAGTAAACTAGGAGAAAAACATACAGGAAATTAACTTACAAATATTTTATATTTTTTGTATTTTAATTTAAATATGCTTGTGTGTAGTATTTTTAAAAAATAAATTTCTTCCTTTTTATTTTTTTAATTCATTTTTTTTTTTTTTAAGATAAGTGAAAACTCATACTGCCTTCATTTGCAGCCATTTTTAATTTTAGTCTCATAGCTTCTCGGGAGGTATACTCGGGTAATTTTAAATAATTCACACAAGTCATCACTGATGGCAAATAATCATCAGGGTTTTGATTGCAATCCATTGTTTTACGGACAATTGTTAATGGCGGGGTTAATGATTTAAAACCACCGGTTGGTAGACGTGGACTGCCAGTTACAAATTGTAAAAACATTCGTTGCTCATCACGATCATAAGTACTTAGTATATCATAGAAAAATTCAATGGCCTTTGAATCTTGATTAAACCCATGATCTGTTCGACAATTCTCTTGAAGCATGCGAACATCCCATTTGAAAACAGTTTGAGCGCCCGAACCACAGAATACATTTTCTAATTCTTCGGGGTAGAATAGTTTTAAGCGATTAGGTGAAAATACTGTCTCAAATCCTGAAAAAAAGAAAAAGAAAATATTAATATTGTATCTTGGGTGATTGAGTGGTCGATTTCGAGTTTCATAAGTGTTGTGAAGTGACAACACTAATATGTGAATGGGAAAAGAGGTCTAGTTGGGCATAGAGAAACAAGAGTAGAGGACGGCATCACGGAAGGCAATAGTAGGAATTAATAACAGTGGCAAACTGATTTTGCGAGTCTTCAATATTGCGACACAATTGTGCAACACAAGTGTTCATTTCCACAGCGATTGCCCCTTTCACGAAAAAGAGTGTTTTGATTGCAAGCAAATCGGTCGCAAGGCAGGTTGCTGTGAGTCAGCTGCAGCAACACGACGCTTCCATGGAATACGAAACTTCAATCCATGTCAAAGCTTTGCTGTGGCCACTTTACCGGTCTCGAGCCGAAAGTTTGTTGAGCCAACAACAATCGACAGCACGAAATTGAAATTCGATTCCGGGTCTTACTGCACTCCGAAAGCAATTGGAAGCAGCTAGGATCCTAGTCGGCATTAGCCGTAAGGCATTTTGAGCAAACGATAATCACAAAAATGAATGAGAATATCAAACAAAAATGTCCTTCCCTTTTCATTAATTCACTGAGTTTGTACAACAAAATTGAAGGCATCTTTAACATTGTACGCAGGAACGAAACCATTTTTTCACAATAAATGCCCGATGCCTTTCGCAGCAGCTGAACTGAGTAATCAGTGCGATCGATTACTAGGATTTCGCCGCACCACTCGTAGCCTTGAAAAGAAAGGATGGAAAAATATGTATTTACGCTGATTATTCAACAGAGTTGAATGAGGCACTGGAGCCAAATAAGTATCTACTGTAAAAGCTGTAACAAACTTCGCAAAGCGAATCAATACCGACGGTCCAGCAAAATCGACTTGTCCGACGCCGTTGTACAGGTAGAAATGGATGCCGTTTCAAAAAAATTCATGACGATCAACACCTATTGTGCTAAAGGTACTTTCTCTTTCAAGTGACGAAAAAAACCGTTGCAACAATCTTTTCGAGGCATTGAAGCGCATTAAAGAGTATGGTTCTCGGCTTAAGCTCGAAAAGCGTTTTTGGCCAGGAAAAGTTAGATTTTCTGGGTCATATCGTCGGCGAAAAAGGTTTACGAGAGAGAAAGAAAATGGCTTACAGAGACGTCCAACAATTGCAAGCATTCCTAAGAGCCGTTATATGGTATGGAAAATTCGTAAAACTGCTGAAAAATCTGCGTGGCCCATTGGAGAAACTGATGTGCAATAACTGAAATTTGAGTGGCAACTGGTCTAGCCAGAAAGAAGCTTAAGAATATACTTGCGTTGGGCTTGGCATTAACCCACTATGATCCGAAAAAAAATCATTGTGGTGGCGGACGCATCGAGCTATGGCATGGGCGTAGTGTTGATGCACAAACGGCCCGACGGAACTAAGCGGCCCATCATGCACGCCACATCATTCTTTATGCAAACCGAGAAAAACTACCCGCAGGTCCAGCGAGAGCCTTTGTCATTAATGTTCGTTCTAAAAAGTTTTATCAATACATCTACGGTCGTAAGTTCGAGCTTCAGACCGATCATAAACCGCTGTTGCCAATTTTTGGATCGAAGAAGGCCATTCCGGTGTACACGGCAGCTTACAGCGTTACACACTTTTCATGCTCGCATAAGGTTTCACCATCAAATAAGTAGAAACGAAGACCTTTGCGTACACAGATTTCATCTTGCGATTAATTGCCGGTCACGAGAAACCGGATGAAAGTCTTCATTGGGAGTTTGACGAACATAAAAAACGAAAACGGGCCGAGAAGTTCCAACTTTTTGCTGATATAAAACGTAAAAAACGCGAAAACAAGTATCGAAGATTGCACCGCCGGGTGTTTCGCAATCGATACGTAATCGAGGAGTTAAGGGAGGAGAATTAATGACCAAGCGGGTGCTTATTTTATGGCGATCGCATTATTATTTCGAGTCGCTACCGTAACCACATCTCTTCTAAGCTGCACCAAGGCCACCAAGGAGTCGCCCGCATGAAGCTGTTTGCACGACGCAAGGTGTACTGCTCATGTGTAAAACACCTGTCAAGTGCACATGCCCATTGTTTTACAGTCGTGGCCAAAGCCAAAAAGTTCGTGGTCAAGAGTGCACATTAATTTTGCAGGATACGTAAATGGTGGTCATTGATGCGCTTAGCAAGTGGCCCCATTGTTTTTACAAAGCAGGGTTTTAGTCATCTGGACGGCACCATTTCACCTACAGTCGACGGCTCAAAAATTCGTCGACTCTTTGAAGACCGGACTCAAAAAGCTAGAAGGAGAACCAAATGCCCATCAAATTTTACGCAAATTTCTGATGTGCTACCGTTACACCGACCGATGAAAACGAAATAGGAACACGACACGAGTATGGAACAACAATTTCATTAGGAGCAAGGCGCTAAGTGGAAAGAGTTCGTGGTTGGTCAACATTTTTTTAATAATAAATGGAAATGGTCATCCGGAGTCATTACGAGAAGATGGGTTTGGTAAGTTATTTTATGCTGACCGAAACACCAATGGGCAAACGAGAAATTAAAATCCACGCGAACCAGATAAAAAAGCGATTCACTTTCGTCGATGACGGTGACATGTTGCTGGATGATTTTCATTTACCAGCGCCAGCACAATTGAGTACTTGAGACAGAGAGTTCTTGCCAGAGCTTAAAACTGAATGCGAGAACGAGCCTTTTGATGATACCAGAGTAGATCCCGAAGAAAAGATACCACCCGCACAACTCCCAACTAATACTAACGTCGGAAGAGCCCCTTAACGCTATGATTATATGACCTGACTGGCTCGACGATCATCGGAATAAGCTATCTATGTTTAAAACTTTCATATTTTTTTGTTACATTAATTTTTTGTTGTCTTGTTTGTTATTTCCCCCAAGTTTTGAACTTTGATTTATTAATGAGAAAGGAGTGTTGTGAAGTGCTTACTTACACTGCTAGGTTGTGAATCGGAAAAGAGGTCTAGGTGGGTATAAAGAAACAAGAGTAGAGAACGGCATCACGGAAGTGACAAAAAGTAGAAAAATACGGATATAGAAGGAGATTTAATTAAGTAATCCAAGGATCGGTAAATCCAGGAATAGAGCAATAAGCACAAAGCCAGAATTTATAGAATGAGCAAGTAACAAAATATGGGTATTTTTCCTCATGCATGATACTTTAGGGTGTGACACAGGAGCACATTTTATGAAAAAAAAAGAAACTACACATGTAAGGTCAACATTCAACCGAATGTATTTGTTAATTAACTTGTTACTTTACTGGTATATTCCGTTATCTTCAGGGCGAAATTAATTATAAACAAAAATTTTTGAATTGTACAGTAATGTTTAAAGCAGTGGTGTGGCCATGCCAAATGAGTATTTTTGACCAATTTTGATAATAAATAGATAATAAAACTCCCGATTTAAAAAAAAATTCAACTGGACAATGCGGTAATTATTTGTGTATTCAGTCACAGAATTTATCACTGTGGAATGAGTGTGAAGGCCACAACCATATTTATTCCATTTTGAGAAATGCGGCCCGCGGGTCGCATGCCGAGATGGAAGAACTATTGCGGTGGTCCTCACATCCATTTCCAAGTGATATATTCTGTGGCTCTGCCACAATCGGAGTTTTATTGCTCTATTTATTATAAAAACACTAATTTGGCTTGGCCACCATTAGTCTAAAATATCTAAAGTTTAAGGCCAACAATCAAATTTATGTAATACAAAAATTAAATTTAGAAATAAAATTATAACAGAAAATATCAATAAAGATAATTCAGTGAAACAAAACTCGGCCTTTAAATTTATTTATCTGTGTCAATAAGTCATATGGGGATAACTCGACTTATGACATGATGCCTTTCCGCCTTTTTCGGTTTCGCCTTTGTTAGTACATTTTACTCTTTACCGTTTTCACCTACGACTTTTGATGTGAAATCTAGAACAATGTGAAAAAGGGAATAACTCAGAAACATTTTATTTTACATTTGTCAAAAGGGAATAACTCAAAAATTTGATATACCAAATCGTCATTTTTCAAATATAGTTCAAAATAAATTTAAAAATAATAAATATCTGAAGATATTACTTTTTGTCAAACGAGAAATTTAAAAGTTGTTAAGTATAAAATAAGTTATTTCCTTTTGTCAAATAATAGTTGGTGCCTATTAGAAAGTATATATAGATATTTCCTTATGTCGTAATAAATTAATTTGCGAAACAAAAATATCAATATTTATACCGTTTTGTGTAAAATAAATTAAGGAAAAATCGTAAATAACTCGAATTGTGCCTTTTTGTGATAAGTAGAAAGTGTTTTTGAAATATAGTGTCAGTGAGATAAAACTATTTAAAAGTTAGTTTGGTGAATGTTTATTTTGCAAAATTGTAAACAAATCGAACAATGTCGTTAAGAGCTATGAAAATGGTTGAAACGACCAAGTCATGTGCTGTGTCGACACGCAATGAAGCATGTTATAACCAACCAGGTTCATCAAATTCAGGTAATATATTTTCATTTTAGTTATAATGCCACTGCTAATTTTTGTAATTTTAAAAGAACCCCTAGTACGATTAATTGAAATTCATTCCGCAACGGAAATCAGGCCGAATGACGAACTTGAACACAATGTAGGGTTTTGATTTAATTTTCTTCAAAAACTTCAATATTTGTCGTAACCAAATTAAAATAAGCAAAGTTATGTTCTAAAGTACGAGTGCCTCAATAATAAGGATGCCTTCAGGAATGTGTAAAATAGCCATATTTTCAGGAAGTCTGGTCGATAATTCACTCGCCGCCATTTTACAAGTTTAGAGTGATAGAAGAGAAACCACAATATTGCTTGAAGAAATGGTATCGCTGCTTGCTACAGCTGTGCATATGCAGAAATTTGAGGTTTATTCATTTTTGTGCAATGACACACTATTGTAAATGAGCTCCTGCTCAAAATAGCGTGTCTCAAAATTTAAATAAATAAATAAATAAATAAAATAAATAAATAAACCTTAGGAAAACGAGGACCAATTTTACAACATGGATGAGGATCATAATTTTGACGATAGTGTAGATGACCCCAATTACATACCTTCAGATGATTCGGATAGTTTGGAAATAAATACAATAGCGCGAATGATTGAGAAAAATATTAACGAAGAATTGCATAATGAAAGTGGTGTATCAGATGATGTCGATGGTAACCATGAAGCTTTTCAAGAACAATCACCTGTTGTAAAAGACCAGAAAACGCAAATGAAATTCTGGTAAATCATATGTTAATAAGACAGGAAAACTTGTTCTTGAGCGTAAATTTAAAGAACTTACAAACTGCAGAAAAAATTGCAAAAGTCGATTAAGCTTCCAAAATCAGAAGAATATTTTTCAACAGTATTGGGCACTAGGAAACTATGAGTTGAGAGTAGCATTTGTCTCTGGATTAATTGAGCTTGTTAACAAAAAATACCAAAAAGTATATCACGATGAAATGCCATTAAGAAATCGTCGTCAATCTTGCCTCTATTGATTCTTTGTTCACGGAGAAAAAGTGGGTGTTTGCAAAGGATGTTTTGTTGCTACGCTTGGCGAGTCGCTTAAATTTATCGACACCGTAATTGAGAAGAAGCTTAATTCTTCTAGCACCGTTATTAAATTGGATCAACGTGGAAAGCATCCACCAGCACATAAATTACAACAAGACTTCGCGGATAAAATAAGATCACACATCAATTCATTCCCGGCCTATGAATCACACTACACACGCCGTGAAACTACAAAGAAATATTTACCAACTGATTTGAATATCACTAAGATGTACCGAATGTACTGTGACACCAGCGAAAATTCAGTTTCATTAAGTACATATACGATCATTTTTAAGGAAACGAACTTGTCTTTTAAGAAACCAAAATTAGACACTTGTAGTTCGTGTGACAAAATAAAACTTGAAATAGAGTTGGCTGAAGGAACAGACAAGGAAAATTTAAGTGCAACAAAAAAAAACACCAAGACGATGCTGAATTCGCATGCAAAAGCAAAAGTTTGGATAAGGCAACAGCAAAAACCGATTCTTCAATGAGAGTGTACACTTTTGATTTACAAAGTGCCTTCCCACGCCTTTTATTCGGACATCTATTTCATTTTATAAACGGCAACTATGTACGTTTAATTTAACGACCATATGTGGCACGAAGCAATTGGCAAACGTGGGGGAAATGAGATTACCACCTACAGTAAAACGGCTTATTTTCTATAGTGATTCGTGTCCAGGACAAAATAAAAATATCTATATAACATCAATGTTTTTGCTATTTATTCAAATGAATCCAAATGTTGAGGTGATTGATTACAAATTCTTGGTTGTTGGACACACGTGCGACACAGACCACGCGGCTATAGAAAAAGAGAAAAAATTAACTTCAGCTCGTATTTGCCATCCCCGAGATTGGTACAATTTTGAAGCGAGTGTTGGAGTTACGAAAAAGCAGCGAGTAGTAGAAATGACTCAAGATGACTTTTTTAGTTTTGACCAAATTGCCTAAAAGAAATTTATTTTTCGACCAAAGATGAGACACGTACGTTTCATTACGATAATTTTCATTTAAAACCAATTATATTTTTTTCTATCTTTCAAATTTAGAAGATAACTCATTTTCTTGGCTTTCTGTGCGGTGGTTGCGATATACCAAAGAATTTGGGGAAATTCAATTTAAAACTAATTTGGATGAAACAGAGCCATTTCAAATTTTAAACATCAGAAAAAGAGGAATTAATTATATTTCTCTATCCGAACTAACAAAATGTTATACTGCACCAATACGAATAAGTAGTGAAAAGAACAAGGACCTAATGTCCGTTCTAGATCTAATAGATCCCATTTTCCACCCATTTTACCAACAATTAGAAACAGACGTGATGCCAGATTTCCACCCAGATTTGACAGAGGACGATCCAAATGAAGAACAAATATAAGTAAATCGAAGTTTATTTGTTAACTTATGAAATAATAATTTAAAGTGAAATTTGTGATTTTTACGTTATCTATTAGTTTTATGTATGTTTTCAAAATAAAAGTTTGTAATGAACGAATGAAGTTGGTAAAATAAAGAAATGTATGTTATTATCTTTTGTTCATATTGTAATCGAGTTAATATTGGTCAAATTGTTTATTTTGGATCAATATCCCGTCATATTTTATAGATTAAAATTACGACTATATAGATATATAGTTCAGTTAGCGACGGGAAATCACCCTTGCTCTCCATTCTCCCTATAGAAATTCAAAATCAGTACTAGCCTCTTCAAACAGTACAGCTTACGCCAGTGTGCCATTTGGTCGTTATTGAGTTATTATTTTTTTATATTGCGATACATTTTGGTATAAAGGCATAAGGCTAGATATTTATTTAAAATTAGTATTTTTATTCTGACAAATAGAAATAACTCACTTATTATTTGATGCGCCAGAAAATTTGATTTGACAAAAGGGCATAAGGGCATAAGACGTTAAATCCACGATAACTCCTTAAATATAAATCTGAGATAGAAAACAATCAATAAATATGACAAAGCTAAAAATTTCGCGTCATATTCCGGTAATTATTTCAATCTACACATATACAATTTTATCATAAAAGAGTTTTAATCTTAAAATCGCCCTTCTGAAAAGTTAGTAAAATGAGTTATCCCCTTATGACTTATTGACACAGATATTATATTATATTATATATTCGTTCCATAAGGAGTGAGTTCATGAAATTTTAAAAGACTTATTACTCTATTAACTCTTTTTATTAAAATTTGCGATTCAATTGGTGAATAAATTTTTAGAAGTTTCCGCAAATTTTAGAGGTGTCCAACACTGTCCTTGACAAAGGAAACCTATCTTCTTGCCATAAAATTTAATCATTTGTATATTTAGTTTTGTAATTTTGTATGGTTTAAGAGAATTAATAAATAAATATATAAATAAATGTGAATATTTTATTGAGGTTATGCTAACCATCAGTAAATCTTTCGTTTGATTTTGCATAAAAATACCCAAATTTTGTCACAATAATTATTTTAGTAACCAACAAAGTACCAACAAACTCGCCGCAAACTAATTATTTTTTGGATTTAATAGCTAACCAGAACAGCTTCTTTTATAAAGGCTTGCAACTTTAT
Source organism: Tipula vernalis (assembly GCA_958295665.1). Taxonomy (NCBI): domain Eukaryota; kingdom Metazoa; phylum Arthropoda; class Insecta; order Diptera; family Tipulidae; genus Tipula; species Tipula vernalis. The sequence goes on from OY282559.1 coordinate 48,787,376, forward strand.
AATAAGCTACCAGAACATTTTAAACAACTCCCTTTGGGTTCTTTTAAAAACAAAGTAAGATCTATAAAGGTATTATTTCAAAGGACGTGTCCGATTTTTATGTGATAAATATTTCTGCTGTAATAATTATGACATTATTTTGTATGCAGCCACATTATCACAGATTCACAGCTACTACTTGTTGTAAATTTGACACTTCTGTAATAATATACATAAACAAAAGCGCACAATAACAATAATCAAGCCGTATCACGTTAATTTATTTCTAAAAAAAATAGTACAAATAAATTTTTATAAAAATTAAATAAAAACGAACTTATTACAAAATATGGAAGAGAAAATTATTTGACGCCAAAATTATTACAAACAAAAATATTATCGCAGAATTCGGACACGTCCTAAGAAATTTTCTTGGTATTAAAGCTCATATATGAATCTTAATAGCAAATTACTATGAGACGCCCTCAAATAATAGCACGCTGTTAGGGCGGTGGAGATTGAGGAGAGAGGCGATAGCAGACATAGAATCTCGGTCACAAAAGGTTATTGACATTAATTCTGTTTTGCCAATTCTCATGTTGCTCACAAAGTATTGTGGATGCTTTATGAAAGGAGTAATTTAAATTCTCTTAAGGATATTCAACAGTACAGCAGAAATTTAAAAATGGAGCTAAATTTTAAAGGTCAAAGCTGAAAAATGGCGACTGCGATTTTAGTTCTAAATAATTTAACATTAATTGTGAGTCTGTGATTTGGCGGCTTGGGCGTTGAGGATTTATATTGTTATGACTAATTGTGATATTGCGGGAAGGGATCTCCAAATTTAAGAAAACCTGGGACATCTTTTGTCCTGCTAAAAATAACGGAAGATTTTTGTAAAATGTAAATGGTTGGGGTTTAGTGACGCATCGGCATAACGGACACTGTGGCAAAAGTGTGTTTCAAAGAGTCGGATATACCCTAATTTTTTTTAAATTAATTACATATTAATTACAAAGACATTTCTTCCATACTTTACAAAAGGGAAATAAACTTGTAATCTTTGAAATATTGAAAAAAATTAATTTCGTTTATAATGGTTGAATGTGATTTGACAAAAAGTGAATTAATTTTGTAATTCTATCGTATCTTGTACTGTTTGTCCACAATTCTTTTCTGTTGTTACTTCGCGACGTTCTGAAAGTAAAGTTAGCGATGCTTTTTATTCCTCTTCCCCAATTTGTAATTCGATTATAAAATAAGTTATTCGCCACATTGAAACAAAATACCGAAACAAAACAGAAGATATCTTCTATCAGTTTATATCTTTCAAAGTGAACCGAAACCGACGTCAGCCAACCATAAGATGCCAAATCGTTCTCTTCATTATTATTGATTTTTTTATTTTATAAATCAATGAAATTCGAGATTTTTTACTAAATTTGTCCCCCCCCCCCCCATATTTCTTCCAGCAACTAACATCAACAAAAATAAATGTCAATTTAAGGCTACAATAACAACAATAAACGAGACGACAATTTTATATAATTTATCAATAAAAATGACAAAATTGTTTTTATTTTAACGACTTTGTAGCCATAAAAGTTTATAGTTTCCATTTTATTAAATAAATATTTTTAAAATATTCAATTTCGTTTGTTTTTGTATCATTGGGCGCGCGCATCCAGTGCATTAAGGTCTCACAAATAAATTAACTTTTTACCACGTAAAATGTGTGAAACTTGGTTTTTTAGTGACTGCGCTCACTGCGTCACTGCGCTGCTTGAAATGCCCAATGATATAATAAAAACGAAATTAAACATTTACTACATACGACTTTTTACAGTCACGATGTTGTATTGTTTTGTAACAAGGCAAACAAAATTTCCTGATAGCTAACCTCAAATTTAAAAAAAAAAATTTTGTTGTGGCACCAGAATAAAATAAATAAATTTGCTTTTACGTACTTTGGGATACGTTAAAAATTGCTATAATGGAAAAACCTCCCAAGTCGTCACTATGTAGTAATATCGATTCTGCTATTATACGTTATTTTATTTCATCGCTTAGGGAAGAAATGAAATTTAATTTGTATTGAACAAACAAAAATAATATAACAAAGATTAGAACTTAACCCTTTTGCAGACAAAAAAAAAATTTGTTGGTGGCAAGATTATTTTCGAATAGGGATATAAAATTTGAAATATCATTTCACTGAAACAAAGTTTATATTGCAGCTTATTGGAAAATTGACTACAAATGCCGTCCTGTCCGTCCCATAAAAAGCATGTTTATTTAACGCCATATGCTGTCATATCCGCAAAAGTGTTAAATCGGAATTTGTAATTTTTTATTTTTGAAAAATTTGAAATAAATGTGTAAGATAAGACAAGAATCTATGATTTTGAATCAGATTCGTCAGTTTCTTATCCAAACAAATACGAATCGGTTGAAAGCGAAATAAAATAATTTAGAGATTGATTTATTTGGATGAAACGATATTTTTCATTTTGCATGTAGTAAAGAAAGTATGTATGTTCAATCTAAAAATAAGTTATTTTCACTAAATATCAGAATTGAAGTAAAGTATTTAGATGACCTTGGGAATTCTTGACATCTAATTTTAATTTATCAATATAAACTTTATTTGTTTGTTTTATCTAATTACAAACAGAACAAATCAATTGTAAATCTAAAAATTTGAAGCCTTAAATAAAGAAACAAAAAAAAAATGTTTGCTTACCTTCACGCATCGCCTCAAACTGTCGATAGACACCTTCAACCAAAAACCAATGTGACACAAGCGATATGTACTGATGTAAATTATGTATTGTAACTGGTACGCCACATCCGCCACGTCTCAACTCTATATCAGCATGCCCAGGTAGCACAAAATCTAAACCTAAATCAGCGATTGGACATCCGTCCAAATCCAAGGCTTCAATCTGTTAAAATCAAACAAAAATTATAAATATTTTACCGATTCAAACAGTTAAATTGTTCAAGGTAGCCGCATGCCAAAAGACTTCGTTGCCAAAAGTCTCTTGTGTTATATTCTAAAAAGTTACTAAATGTTTTTGTTGTTGTATTATTTTTGGTAACTGTAGATTGCGTGTCATAAAACCTGAAATCTTTTGGTATGCGGCCGCCTTCAAAGTCTTTATTATACCCTTTCAGTTTTTTCCATCACATCGAGTGTAGGATCGGCTTGCAGTAGATCACGTTGTTTCACAATTTCCTGTAGTCGAATTAAAGTTTGTTGAACTTCTGGGACAATTTGTGCTAAATCTGTAATACTAAGAGAATTTTCTTCACACAGGAGCCAACGGTAGAATGGTATGGAGAAAGGTAAATCAAGCTAAAATAAATTTAAATTGAATAAAGTATTTTTCAAGCCAAAATTGTGTTAGATAAATTACCATTCGACTATCCATTATGGCTTTGGCCATAAATTTACCCAAAAATCGATATTTGGTTTTTATTCTAGAAATATGTCCTAATTTCGCTGATTTACCAATTGGTGCAGGGAATAGTCCATTCGGTGGGTTAACATACGTTACTATTGGTACAGCAGCTGGTGCGGTGGGAGTGGGTAATTGATTTGTCGGATTTGGTGTTGAATGGACAACCTCGTCCATTGTTTGTACTATCAGACTATTATCAATATTGTATTCCTCGGTTTGATTTGTTGCGATCATATAATTATTATCACTTTGTTCAATTAACATGTTAATAGAACCTTCATGGTGTACTATATTGCCACCACCACTATTATTACTATTATTAATTGAGACTAATTCATTATCTATACTATTCTGATTAGTTTTCACAATATCACTTATATATGAAGATGTCCGTTTATAGCTGTCGTGTTCATTCCATAAACCCAAATCACACCGTTGTAATTCAGCCGATACTAGTGCGTAAAATTCTAGTGTTGGTCCCAATCCGGTACCAACTTCATTTTCATATTGAATTTCTAATAGGGCCTTTGAATGTCCATAATCCTATAGTGCAATCATATGTTAGAAATTAGAAATGTAACAGATAAATAGCTAAACTTTTATGTAATCTTACTTGGATTATGTGTTCCGCCTGCTTTAGTATATCATCGCGAGATATTGCACGTTTCCGTTTATCCAGACGAGGTGTAACACGTTCCGATGTATCCGATGAATTTAAATCTGGCGTTGTATCGAGCAACCGTTGTAAAGCGCGATCACGGTCAAATGAAATGGCATAAAATAATAAATGTCGTGTTTCAAATGGAAATAGGAATGGACAAGCGGTTGCGATTTGTTGTAACCATTGAGGTAAATTGCCCGTCATAATTACGAGCGGATCTTGTAACTGTCGATTTGCTTTGGCTGCAATCTAAAAATATAAAATAAATGTAATGTTCATCATTCTGTTTTATGTAGTATGTAATGTGCCACGTTTTTTAGTCATTTTCTAACTTAATTTTAAATTTAGTTTCAATAAAAATTCTAAAAAGCTCTAATCAATTTGGGTAAATCAAACATAACCGAATTTTAAATTCGCTGGAACCAATACATGGCTGTTAGATAAAAATGACAGAAATTTTGAACACTGTTATGAAATTCTGACCTAATCAATAAATTTTGTACATACCTTTGAATGTATAAATTCAGATTGATTTATAATTAGCTGGGGTGGTACAGATTGGTACAATGTATTCCAATGTCGATTCAACGAATTCACTATACGTAACATGCACAGAACATCAAGTGAAGCATCCTGCACCATCACAATATCCGAGGGTAGTGTAGTGGATAAAAATTTTGTTAGAGGAGTTATTATGTTTGGTACACTTCCTTCCACCCAAATTTCCGTATGACGCCTAAATATTTTTGATATTGATCCTTTGCCACGCCGGGTCAAATTTAAGCTGCTCTTTGAGCCGCTGGTACTGGATTCATCTTCGATTGGACGATAATAAATTGTATGTTGTTGTACCCAAACGCTTGCATTACCAATCGGAGTTTCTGAATCTGTATCAGTTTCAGATTGATCATTTACAAGGGGCGAGTACTGCTTAATTGCTTGATAGACGGTCATATTGTATGGTAGTACATGTTCGCCAATCAAAAATTGTAGTTTATGCTTAAACCCACTTTGTGACATTACAGCTGCTGCTACAGTATCGTCGATATCTTCCTCAGAATCTTCTTCAGAATCAACCCGAATGCCTCCATAGCCGCGCACAACTAAATAACGTTCTATTGCTTGAACCAAAGCTAGCGGATCTATTTTAACAGTACCACCTTTCCATTGCCTTAGATTTGTACAATCTGGATGACGTTGTAAGTTACACTAGAAAAATATAATTTTACTTTAAATATAATTGAGCTCGAAAATGTAATATAGATTTTAAAAAATTTCTTACTTTTAGTTGATGCGTATTAAAAAATTTAAGTGCACTTGTATTTGAGCGTCCTCCAATGCCAGCTGGAAAATCGTGAACTTTTACAGGAAATTGTTCTAATTGCGTTACGCAACCATTTAATTTATTAACAAATGCATTAAACGATGCTGAATTCACTTTTGTTATTTGTCCTGAGTAACTGGGATCTAATGGCAATCCAGCGAATACATGTAAAAATGAACGTAGTCTATTATCTCTCGAAACAAGCCCTTGTTCAATAGCCATAAAATTTAACATAGCCTTGATTAATCCCGAATGATTCACTTCAAATGGTGAAATATCACTTTCAATTAAGATATCATGCAGTTCACGTAACGCATTTAAGCAATCGACTGCATTTCCTTCCAATTTATGAATAACCCCAGAGAGGCGGGCCAAAATTGAGGAAGCAGGATGTTGGGAAACTCCACCAGTTTCTTGATCGAAAAACCGATGAACAAACGATATTGCCTGTTCACGAATCCATTGGCGTGATTTTTCTCGATTTCCTGCCGCTATTAAATTAGAATTAGATGGCGTTTTTGATAAACTAGTCGTTGTATTCTCTTTGCTAAACGATGTGCTATGAGATCCTTGATTTCGTCCCCAACGCGTAGGATTTAGTGACGCCAAAAATGAAGTTGTCTTAGAAGTTCCCGATGAAAATCTTGAACGAGAATTTGAACTACTCGATGGTGTATTACGTCCAGAAGTTCCCAACGTAGTAGTTATTAATTCTTGTAAGACAGATGATTGTGTTACATGACTGGAGCTTGGTGCTGCTTCTTCTTGGCGAGATTTAGTTCGACCGCTGCTTTGACTTTTACGTTTCGGGGGAACTTTTCGTTTTAATATATCCGACATTTTATTTTGGCCAGGGCTCGAAGATCTGTGATCATTTGTTGTACCCTCGCTAATCATTGATTCGTGCGACAAATGATAATTTGAAGCCGATGATGCTGTAACTGATCGTAGACTACCATCGATTGGAGTGTTTTGAGCCGATGATGAATACATAGCACTAAATAATATACTACTGTTACTAGGTGGAAGTGAATGTGGTGGCGACTCAATGTGAAAATGATTTCCTTTGCCCATATTCATAGCTAAAATATTAGAGCTGGTCGATGGCAAGCTTGATGCTAAATTTGTTCCGCTAGTTGATGGCATTGTTATACTAACTTTTGGATTCATCATCATTACGTTCTTAGAATGTCCGCCGCTTCCTTTTGCCATGGATGCCGATGTAGCGGCAGCATCAAAATCAAATGCAGTAGTCATTGATGTTGCACTTGGTGGTGCACTAGAAGAGGTTAAAGCTGGTTTTGGTGATGTATTAGCACATATTGGCAAATTGGGATCAGTGAGCTGTGTTATTTGATACATAACACCTTCGCGACGAAAATGTATGCTGAATACGTCAGGAAGTTTTTGCATTAGAATCTCAGCCATTTGCAGTGATCCAACCACTATTCTTAAATCATTTGATGCCATCATACCGGCAATATGAGATGAAACCAATTGATTCTTTAGAATCTCCTTTAATAAGTCCGCATTCGCGAAGTATACCATACGAAGAAGGGCCCTTAGACATTTATAACGAACTGCTGGTCCTGCCGATGATGAGTAAACTTCATACAATACTGAGAATAAATTTTTAATGAATTCAGCTGCCAATCCTCGCTCCTCTTTTAAACAAGCAATCCGAGCATCACGATACGGATTTGAAATACGCATACTTAAATTAATGCTTCCTGGTTCATTATTACCGTTGCAAACTACTTCACTACTACTGGGTCCACTTTCTAGATTTTGTATCGGATTAATTTTACGTTGTACAGGACGTGTGGTTCCCGTGTCTTCGTTAATTTGTTGCATCGAGTGAAAATCAATTGTATATGTGCGTCCCAGAGTAATTAGGCTGATTTCATCATCCGAATTAAGATGTGCAGCTTCAATCATTTTTGAATCGATACTCGAATATGAATGCCAAACACCACGATCGTCTCGCCATTGCCATTGCACTTGATCCTGTACTGCCAGTTGAGGTCGATCTAATAAAGAATCAACTTGAAATATACCATCCGATGGAAGTCGTGGCATCAATTCACCAATCAAACAAGTGATTTCATATAGCTCCGATGGGCTTCGAGCGACTAATTCAACATCACCATTATTAATCGGCTCTGACGATCCAGTTAAAAGATAAAGTAGTGTTGATGCAATGTCATTTTTTAATAAGGTTATAGCCAAATCTGGACAGTTACCACACATTGACGACAGCATCCTTACTACATTTGTGAAAGTTCCTGAATTCAGTATAGACGGTGTTATAATAAGCAATTGCTGGCAATTTTTCAGCAAATCCATACTGGCAATTTCTTGTAATTTAGCCGAATCATTTTGAAAACTATCAACCAAACGAGTAAAAGCGGTGCACACGGATTCAACGCATTTTTTATCCTGCTGTGCCAGCAACCGGGCTAATAGTGGCAACGATTCATTAACGAAATGAAATTCTTCAGAATGCAAATTTAAGCAACAATTAGCGGTTATTGATAATGCGGCACGTTGAGCATTTATTGAAAAGAAGTCTAAATATGTTAAACACGCTGAAACACCATTAGCCTGTAGTATTGCTTTATTGTGCCGACGCGATAATATTTCAAGAGCGGTTAAGCTTTGTTCCGCTACGTCCATGCATTGAATAACTTGTAATTTTTCTAAAAATACGGGAATCGCATCGACAACAGTCAAACTTGACCTGGGTAGTGCTTCGAGCATATAGGCTAAAGCACGGCAAGCGTTGTTCATAATATCGAAATTGTGTTCCATACGTAAAAGTGTTATTAATGCGGGAACAACTTGTTTTATTGGAAATCCAGAGAGAGTATCTTCGTTTCCCATCACCAGCATTTGACACATTTCAATTGCAGCTTGTAGTTGTTGGCTTTCATCTTGCGACTGTAATCCTTGTAATAATTGTTGGGCTTTAGACGAGCTACTCGTCCCCATTGTTCGATGAAGTAAATGATGCATTCTCGGACCTAGAGCACCGAATAAATGCGGCGGAAGACCACGTGCCTCTAGTAAGGCCTGTAAACGACCAACCTCGTTGTCATCACTTTCGGAATCTGGATGATTTGATGGTGTTGACGGCGGTGGCGGTATATTATTGGTGGAATGAGCACCTCCTGCATTATTACCACTACTGCTGGTTTGTCCCAAGACATGTATTATATTAAGATCATTTGTCGGTGAAGTTAAGCTATTCTTTATTTTACTGCTAGAAGTAGCCTCGGTATTACCTCGATTTCCGTTACCGGTTCCACTGCCACCACCACCATCTGAAGCCATTACAGCGTTTGCCGATGAAGTTGATGGACCTCCTTGTGCTAATGGACTATTAGAATTTGTATTTTCCAAATTTACCAAATTATTTTTATTATGATTGCGATGTGTTGCACGAGATGATGACGCTGTTGAACCGCTGCTGACACAAGAACCCGTTGTAACGGTTTGAGTACTACTTTTTCCGCGCGAACTGCGTCTTAATAAATTCGATGACGGTGGAGGATGCTGATGTTCTTGATTATCGGTTTGATTAAATTGATTCGACTCACTGCTACTACGATTATTATTGCTGCCTCCAATATTATTATTTCCACTGCTACCACCACCTCCTCCACCGTTATTACGGGCCAAACGAGCCCCCAGGTTCGAAATTTTCTTATTTATTTTTTTATTTACTCTCCTGAGATTTAGACTACAATTACTATCCCGTTTATCCGACTCTGATTCACGATCCTTATTAAACTTTAGCGAACTACCCGAATTTTTTACCGATTTTGAACGATTTTTATTATTTATAAATGATTTTGAATTATTTGGTTTTGGCTCAGTTGAACTGAATGTTGTATTTCTATTATTTAATCTTTGATCTGTTGTTGCCGCGTCGGATTTAAATGCCTTCAAATTTCGGGTATTATTTAAATTTATGTTCGTAAAATTATTTCTTAGTGATTTAGAGCGTGGTGAGCTTGATTGGTTTACTTCTAGATCTTCTCCGCTACTTTCACTCTTCTGTAAAATATAAAATAAAATTTTGTTTGCTATAATTTTAAAATCTTATAGATACACTAACCTCTTCTGAATCTTCTTTATAAAATGGTTTTGTATGTTGCTTATTAGACGACGTTCTATGTTGTTGCTTACGTAAACTATTATCTGTTTTACTAATTGTATTACTTGTATTCAATTGATTGCTTAAACTACCGCAACTTAAATTATTATCCCTCGATCTTGTACGCAATGCAATACAAGTTTTCGATCTGATTTTTGACCTTCTAGTGGTGGTTATGAATGATGACGTTGATTCTGAAGACGTTTGTTCAGAGTCAGAACTATTTGCTTCTTTATAGGAGCGTTCTGACAAATTACTAACACTGCCTGAAAAAATATAAAAACCATCATAAAAATATTTGGAAATTTAAAATAATTAAAGAAATTTAGATTCACCAACAAGAATGGCGGTGAAACAATTATCAATCAATATAATTTAAGCAAAAATAATGTCAGGAAAAGATTTGACTGTTTGAGATCTGGAATTAGCAATTTCGTTGCCTGTTTATCGGTTTTTTAAATCACTCGAAAATGAAGAAACTCTGTCAAGGTCGAGCTAAGCTCATCGACAAAACCAAGATAAGGCTTTTTATTGTTCCCTTGCTCACGTCTTGCTCACAAATGACGATATTTTCTTTAGATGGAATACGATTACTTAAAAAAAAATTATCAAAAAAATGAACGAAGAAGTCTTTAAGGTAAATGCAATGAATTTATTTCAATTATCTTAAGATATTCGATTTAACCGAATACACGAAATATATGTTTTAAATAAATAGGTACACGTTTCAGATTTTGAGTTCGTTAGAATTCAAACGATGAAAATTGTGAACATTCGTTTTTCAAATTAATGTCAACCTCAATCAAAATGGCTGAGATAATGAAAAGCGCTACAAGTGGAAAGCATTTTACCACATTTGTGCCAAAGAGAAATTATGTACTGGGAGACAAAACTAAAATGTAAATTGCAACCAAGCACGGATTTGAAGGAGGAATAATGACGGTCCCTCCTTAGCTTTAACAAACAAATCATATCAACAGTATAATATAATGAAAATATCACAGTTTTTCAGATCGATGTTCTAAATGAAGCCGGCATTATGGGACATTTAAAACGACGTCAATACACCTTCCTGGTCCAGCGATTTTCCAATTTCGGTCTGAGACGAAATTTGAACTAAAATTTTCTTGTTCTTTCTAAAAAGTATGGCTTTTCTCGGAAGAATCTACGTATGTTGGATGATCGATTACATTATGTTCATATTGAAATGCAATTTACTGTTACTCGTCTCACAGACCGTTAGATTCGTTATCCAAAGGCTTGTCTTATGTCGATCTTCAAAACGAAAATTAATTACGTCTGCGTGACAATCATAAAGTTAAATCAAGCTGTTAAGCAATAAAGTTAAATCAAGCTGTTTTCAATAGACTCAGTTGGTTCGGTGCCATAGAGCATGGCACCGGAAAACTCCGTTTTCAGAAGTCCGTGAAGGATTACTGTAAAAAATTTGAAAAAGATACTCTCAACCATATTTCGGCAAACCTTAAATGATATTTGATATCTTAGGTAATCATTTTGTTTTTTGTTGATTTAAATTAGGTAATATTTGTAACAGTTGCTCTATAGTCCATAATTTTTTATTTTTAAAAACGATAATAAAAATTCAAAATATTGTAAAGAAGTAATTTACTCACTAGATTTAGCCCTTGTTCTAAATGCTATGCAATCGGATCCCAAAGATCTAGCTTTTCTACGCCTTTTCTCTTTACGATATAATTCGTCCGATTCTTCGGTTTGGTTATCTGGAATAAAAAAAAAAAAAAAAAAATATATGGAAGTATGTACATAATATAAAATCCATGTTACAGAAAATTATAAAAATTTCTTACCTGTTTCGGGTGTTCGGTTAAATTTCCTTTTATTTTTATACTTTTTACTTTTTAATCTGTCCTCAGCAGTTTTATTATGGTCTGTTGTTGGACTTTCACAATTATCTTTGCGCGATAAATTTAAATTAGAATGCTGCCCCTCCGTCACTGCAGAGAGCGATTGTTTTGTTACGGATTCGGCCATAGACAATACTTGGACCTTGGCGTCTCCGGTTTTTTTCTTTAAACATGCCCCCTCGCAATTTTTACTTGTTTTATATAAGAGATGGTTAGTTTTTTTAAAATTATCTGTGTTTTGGTGGTGGTTTTGTAAAAATGATGAAGAATTTGCTGGAAAATTATTTTTCTTTCTACAATCTCTAAAAATATAAAAGAAAAAGAAAATTGGATAATTTGTTCTTTGATGATAAGAATGGTAAGAATGGAAGAGCACGATTTTTTTTATATTATTTTAGATTATTTCAAGGTCCTTAAGGGACAGTGTTCTTATGGATACCAGTTTTATAATATGCATACATGTAGCTAACACATATACATTGAAAGATTTATTAACATGTGGTGGAAATTAGGAAGAATGAACAAAAGGGGTTACTGACCCTTCTTATATATTCACGTTTTTTCTTGCTTAAAAATGGTGTGCAAGGAATTTTCGAGTAATCGAGACAATAAAATTTAAGGAGTAATAATTGCGTAGTTGGAATAAGGATACAAATATTGATTTTTTCATGTAACATTTCATAGGCCATATTATTTTGAATTTACATAAAGTTATTTCTAATTTATGATGTAATATTTAAATGAAATTAATTTTCAAACACATTTTATACACAAAATGGAGATTTTCTGTTTTTTGTGAATCAAAATAATTCAACCTTCATTTCATACACAAAATTATTTTTTTTTGCCCCACAGTAGTGCTGGTGGAGAATATTCCATTTTTTTTTTACATTTTCAGATTATTATTATCGAGCAAAAAATACACTCATTGTATAATTTTATATATAAACTATATATCGGAATTTTAATTTACTTATTTGATGAATCACACAAATATGTAAACTATGTTTATTACTAATAAATTTCACACACAAGACGACGACAGAAGGAATTAAATAAAAAAAAAATCGACATTTTGTTTTCAATTTTGAATCGAATCCGCGACGAGAAGAAAATGTACAAAGAAATATTTTTTCAATTGCCAATTTTTATTATTCAAACCATTTAATTATAACTAAAATTTAAACAATCGTACCTTTATGATTTTATTTATGGTTTACAAATATTTTATTCAATTTTTAATTAATTTTTAAAGGTGAAAATTCAAAAATTATTTACTGAATGAACAAAGAAAATTTTTATTATTTTTATATGAAAAATGAATACTAGACGACACAACCATCGTCACTTTGGTATTAGAAAAAGTGTTGCCAACGAAATGATAAAAATAAAAAAAAAAAAAAAAAAAAATAAAAAATAACAAAAATGGAGAGCTTTTTTATTAAGATGAGTTTCTAAGTTGAATACGAAAAAGAAATGAGAAGTTTATTGAGATTTTATAAATTAATTGATTAATTTCTGTAAATAAAACGTATAAAGAAATAAATAATCTGTCGCTACTTGAACGAAAATTAGAAATTAAATATTTAAATTTTATTTATTTAAGTATTTGAATGTTTGATTATGGCAATCAACTTAGGATTCTAATTGGATTTATCCATCAGCAAAAAAATAATATGCTGGGTGTCACAAAAGCGACTGCAAATTTTTTTATTATGACCTTTGATTGCGTAATTATTGCTTTGACTATTGCGCAACTTTTAGAGTAAGCGGAACTATAGCCATAGTTTTTGATTTAACAAGATAGGTTTAATTATAAATAGTGGGAATGTAAAGATGTGGCTTCCCAGTTGACACAAAAAAAAACACTCCGAGTGAAAACAAATGTAGCAGCTGTCATTTGTCCGCTCGGTTAAATTTTTCGGAACGGTGCCCTAACACGAACGATTACATTTCTATGTGATCGAAATGTTATTTAAACGTCAAAGCAAATATGAGGAAGAAAATTTTAGGAAAAAGTTTATGCTATGTGAAAATAGAAATGTCAAAATAACGGCCATTTTTCGTCCCTGTCGGAATTCGAAAACGATACCTTCCGATCCAAACGTATAGTTAGCAACGAATTTGTTTAACTTCAAGGCCTTTAAACCTCGTTTTATAATTTCTATGCAGAACAGAAACAAATTCTTCATTTTCGCCATAATTAAACAATATAACGCCTAATTTTTCGGAACTTTGCTTAAGTTTTCTTTAAGAATATTAAAATATTTTTATTGGCCATATCTAACCACCTTATTTAAGTGTGGTGGATAAATAGTTGTTGATTCATTTATTCATGGTGCTTCTTCCCGTTTACGTCTGCTCTAATATCATGCACCAAATGGATGTTTTTTGCTCTCTTCCATGATTCAAATCATTCAGTACCACGGTGGTAGCCTTTCGGTATTTTGGGGCGTATTTAGTAGTTGGAATAAGCAATATTTAAATATTTTGAAAGAAGTTTAAAACAGATTGCTGAAAAACTAGGTACATTCCAAAATTTAGAGGATACAAAACAGGTTTTTTTCAAATAAAAATGATTTTAAAAAGTTCCATTAGACAAATCTGGTTAAATTAGTCCGGAATATAACAAAACAAAACGTAGTATCAATGTTATTGCTCACCTTTCTTTCATAAGTTTTTCAACAAAATATTTACTTGCTTTGTTTGTTATTACTTTCTTTTACTCTAGTAAAATGAAGTATAGTAATCATGAAAATTTTGGAACTTGAGATTTTTAGAGATATTTATCTGTTTTGAGGTCCCTGAAACCGAAAAAGTGGGTTTCGAAATGGTGCCTGTCTGTGTCCTCTGTACAGCCCAGATAGATTAACCAATCGCACTGAAACTTCAGATTTTTTGATAAATTGGGAGGTCCCAGTGAATTTTACTCCAAATCGGCTAACCGGAAGTGGCCACTCCCTTGGCCCAGAAAATTTATTTTGCAAATATCTTAAAAAGTATAAGGTTTACAAAAAACTACTTAATACAAAATGTTTCCAAAAATTAAAAAAAAATAAAAAATTCTCAAAATTCTCTGTTCGTAAAAGAAAGTCGTGTATTGGCCACACGTATGTTTATGGCAACTGAGACACTTATGCGTTATATATGATAGATTTAATCTCATTTAATATATGAAACACATTTTATATAACCAACAGGCGTCTCGGTTAAATTCCTGTGTAGTATTTATATGATGCGCGATAGGTAAAGCGTTAAGGATTTCTAAAAACTGGATAAGAAGGAAATTCGCAATTTTTCGTTATAATTTTCTGGCTTCTTACAATCTATGAGTTAAAAAATTCCCTTAATGGCAATTAAATTAAGCTGCTTCTTAAAATCAAGAGCTTCTTGTAATCGAAGAAATATGGTAATCTTCTCAAGTAAAACCTCCTCCGTTAAACGGACAATTCATTTGAACGGGGACTTGGCCCGGCCGATGTCTCATCAAGTGAGGTTTTACTGTCATACTGTCTTCATATTTGAATTTTACACTCTCTCTTTATACATCTTGATGCTTGAAGCTTATAACCTACAGGGTGGGTCGTAATTAAATGAACGATACATTTGTTGAATAACACAGTAACTAAAAAAATCTTCAAAATTACGATTGATAATATTTATTGGAATCATTACAATTCGTTTTGCTAAATGTAAATAACAATAAATGTTCACATGTTCGGTAAATGGTCCTCCTGCATTGACGTACAATTTGGCTAGAACACTTTTCATGACGTGTCGCAGTGTTTCGGTCGAAATATTGGTAATTTCTTATCCTTATTGATGTACACCTTGCTTTTCAGATAGCCCTACAAAAATTTCTGGTGGTGTCAAATCGACCCGCCATATGATATCGCCGAATATCGATATAATATGTCGACGAAACATTTCACGCAAAATTGACATTGTTCGAAAAGGCCTTCCACACCAAGTTTGTAACAATCCGGCCCTCGGTTGTCTTCCAAAAAGTATGGTTCAATGATTCGCTCTGAGCAAATTCAACACCAGAAAATTTTATCGAATTGGACTTTCTCGTGAATAATTCAAGGGTTTTCTATTTTCCAGTATCGACTGTTTTGCTTATTGACACTGACCGTAATTTAAACGTTGTTGCAGATCCAATGGCATACATTTTCTCGTTAATTGAATTTTTTATTCGTACGACTTTTATTCGGTGCGACTAAATCCTCAACTAAAGCACACTATCAAGATAATCACTTGAGTAGCCCGTACGCTATCTGCCACTACGTTTTTCATCTGTAACAACACCACTTTGAAGAAATACTGCAGATAAACGTCTCAGCTTTCTCCCATCCGCGCTTTTACACATTGATATTTTGGTCGAAATGCTTTTTAAGTTAAGGAGCATAGGGCATCGACACACTGCGATTTATTACAATAATTAAACCGAATTTAGTGAGTTTTTCGTGTTCAGTCGTAGTATATCAACCTCAATTTAGCTAAAATTTATCTAAATCGGTAATAAGTTGAAGCATTTTAAATTTAAATTGTTAGGCTTTCACGTAAAAGACATCAACCAATTTTTTCTCTCTTCTCTATATTTTGAGAGCCCTTGGCTCCGGCGTTTATAGAAAACACTAACAACTGAGATAACTTCCCAATAATAATACTCAAATAGGCGTGTTTCCTCGGGAAAATTTGATAAAGATCTGTTTTATCTGTCAGAAAATATTGTTGGTTGTATATACAAAAGAAGCTTAACGCTCCATTACTGTGCACTACTTTCGTTACAAAATTACTATCGATGGATGTAATTCACCCATAATCAAGGGATTCAGTTTCACGAGATTGTATAGGACCATAAAAATTGTCATTTTTTTTTAAATTTGAATTAAATCAGGTCAAAAATGTACTTGTCAGTCAAAACCAGGGCTAGGATCCTAACGACCGGTTTCTATCAATGTGCATCGTTACTATAGTGTGTGGAATCGATCCGATAATTAATTTTTCGTTTTTTATTATATTCGAACAATCGCAAATTGTTGTTTTTCGATCTGAAATATATTTCAGATAGTACAGAGAAATTCATAGTTTAATGTTCAAAATGGTGAACGCTATAGACTGAGACATCATCAATAGAAAATTAATTTTATTAACTGTTTCTTGTTTATTAACGTTACTCAATTTAAATGGTTTGTTTGTTTCTATCTCTGCAATCTTTTCTGGGGCTCAAGGCATTCCCAACTCTTTCGCAGTTCGCTTTTTACGTCCCTACGCGTCTACTGGCCAAATCGAGGACGTACGGCTATACACCCGTTTTGGTTTAAACCGCATCTGCACTCAACAGGTGGTCATAGATGTGTTCATCTTTATCACCGATCGTAATCAGATCAGAACCCGTTACCTCCCGATCCAACCACCGCAGCTTTAACCACTACGCCGTTTGGTCGGTAATTTAAATGATTTAGCGTGATAAAATCGGAAAAAAGTCTTTTCAAATTAAAAATTATCGAATATTTCAATTCTCTGATCTCTTTGGTGTCTCCGGTGTGATAAAAAAAAGGTTTAATGTAAATTTCCTCAAATTTTGGTTACACGATTATTAACCTTGGTGTAAACAAACCACCCAAGCATTATATTATTATATTACAAATTGTGGGTACCTCGTCGAATGTCGGAACTCTCTGAAAGAGTAATTAAACCGAAAAGAAATTTGTAAGGTTAAAATACATATGGATCTGAAGTTGGTAAGGAATGTTCGTGAATTCAAATTGGGGATTCCACCCTAAGGTTAGTTAATAAGACAGAGTTAACAACTTAATAATTTTAATTTCTAAATTATGTTTTGGAAAATATAAAGGTCTGAATCGTTACGAGATGACCAGAACTTCGGTCCGAAAAACCGGAAATATACGTGAATATGTGAACTCATCTTAAGTCAACTCAATCTAATCTCCAACAAAACTCCTAAATCAATGGTTAAATGGCCCTAACTGAACCCCTTATTCCACCCCCCCCCCCCCCCAACTCAACCCAACCCCAACGCAATCACCAAATTAACCTTCAAGCCAACTCTTAACTAAACCACCAATCCAACCACAAATCAAAACGGTCCGAAAAACTAGATTCGCACCTGACAGCTTAATCAACTCAATTTAACCTCCCACCCCCCCCCCCCTCCTCAAGCCCGCCGCAAACTCCTAACAAAACAATCACCGAAAAACAATATACGTAAAACACTCAACTCAATCTAACTTCCAACTCAACCCTAAAATAAATCACAAACTACAATCCTCACTCAATTTCAATCCACGCTTGTTTAATGCTGCCTTTCAAGCTGTCATTGTTACAATATCGTTATCCCTTATCGTTTAACGGTTTTTTGCTCAGAATTCTTGCGGACAAACCCGATTGACGTGCAATTTGGACAGTAAGGAATGGCTCAAGAAGCAAATGTTTTACTGTGCCGATGTGTGCTGTTACGCTGGGGGATGCCACTCCTTCTCCTTCTTTATTTTTTGCTTCTAGTTTGTAAAAACGTTCTACTAAGGGTCAAATATTTTTGCTCGAGAGAATTTTTTAGAAATCCCGATTTTTCCGTAGTTTTACCCCTCTTTTACATAAATATGTTTGTAGGTTTATTCCGGTTCTGTCATTTGGCTGCCGTTTTCAATTTGAAAACTTATTATGGCTATTGTTGGTTTAGAAGTGCCGTTAAACATTGTATCGGAAACGAATTTTTTAGATTTTATATTTGAAATTTTCTAGTTTTTTATATTTTGACAGATAACCCACAAACATAAAAGAGCAATGAGATATTCTTGTTCGATTGACGCCGAAATTGAGATTGCTCTTCCACAGAGGGGAAAAATATCAATCGAAAACGACAATTAAAGTTGTTACTGATGGCTGGTCTCCACTTGTATATTTTTCTCTTGACAAAAAATAAATGACAAACGGCTCGTGACATTTTTTGTACAACTACTAACATAAAGAATATAACTAATTTCTCTCTTTGAGAATAAGAAAAAAATTTGAATTTGGTTCGTTTTTCGAATAATACAATTTTTTCGCATATTACTTTTGTATTCCACAATTTATTATTTATGTTTTATTTTAATAACAAAAATTGTATTATATTTTGACCTAAAATTCATTAAAAGGACAAAATTTTGTGAAAAAAGAATGAAAATTTCATTTTATTTGTCAAAATATTCAACATGAAATGACATGAAATTGAGCATAAAATGCAATTTATGCTCAAATGGCACAACGTCATGACAAAAATATTGAATATTCTGATCTTTTCCTCTCTTGACAAAATTTCAATGCGCATGCTCAAATCCATTTTTGTGTATGTATTTTGGAAAATGTACTAAAAATTGTCATGAGGAAAAAAATGAACTAGATTTTTTTTTTGTCAAGAGAAAAATACGAAAGTGGAGACCAGCCATGACTCGCTGGTTCACCCAATAAGCTTTATTTTTACTCTCTATCGATTTCTGTGGTTATTTTGAGTGTACAAAGGTAGAGCCAAATATTTTTTATATCAAGTTTCCGCTAAACAATTGAATTAAAAATTACAGTTTGACGTTAAATAAATTTAATTTTCCAATAAATAGCACAATAGAAAATTAACTGCTCCGCACATCATTTATCGGGAGCGAATAAAAAACAGCTAGTAGCTCCAGATAGCGAATAAAAGAACGTAATGGTTTTCCCTTGTAGATTTCCGTCTTAGAGGAGTTCGTCTACACTAACACCAATTATTCGATTTACGCGATCTTTTTTTACGAATTCAGTGATAACGAAAAAGACAGTTTATTTTATTAGGATCTATTATTTCAATCACAAATTTTTGAAAATGGATGAATTATGAAAATTTAATGACAGAACCATCGAATGAGCAAAAAAAAAAAAAAAAAATGAAATTTTAACTATCGCCAACTATCACGATACTACTACGGTACAGAGTGGTATAAAAAAAAGTAGGATGAAAATATAAAATGTATTACGTAGTACTTAAATAATTTCAAACAGATATTAAAAGCCATAAAAAATTTTGATCCCGTATGCCAATTAAACAATAGGAATAGGGTGGTGTAATAATGACCAAAGGTCAAACGTATCCAAAATGTAAAGTTTTTAAAACATGAAATGGTCCACGCATTATAGTATCATGGCCAAGTGTGGGTTAGTTAATATGGCGAGGCGAGCGTGAACAGAATAATCAAAACAATTGATTTGTAATTGATATTTAACAAACTTATGTAACAAATAAAAAATATTGCGAGTTCAATATTATTGTAGTTTACTAATTGCAATGACGACTTATTTTTATAAACCTAAATATGTTACACAAACCATATGCTAATATAAAATATAAGTGTGTAAAAAACAAAGACGTTGTACATATTTGAGATAAGCATAGTTTACATAAATCTTAAAACAAAAAACTAATACGGAGAAACAGCTGACCAAGATCTTACATGTTTCAATATCATTATATAAATACAGAATAGCTAAGTCATTTAAAAGTACATTTTCAATTTATTGATTTTAATTTATATTGTGGGCAAATTAAGTACTTACCTTATAGATTTTCTTTATCTGAGAAAATTGTAAATCAATTTTTTTATATTTAGATTTTAATATCACTTAATATATTATATATTAATATTTTACTTGTTCTTTATCAAATGTTCGGAATGAATCTTATACTGAATTAAACTCCAAAAACAACAAAAAATTTGGAAACAAAAATCAATAAAAGCTGATTTTTTTTTTTTTTTTTTTTTGTCGCTTTGTCAAATGAAAACCGTGGAAAATGGATTTTTATTATCTCAAATAAGCATATAAAAATTATCTTTTATGTATTTAACAAATTTAAATTGAAAACACTACACACAAACTGCGCGATTCCCTTAAATAACTCAATATTATGAAAAACACATTTATGATTTAATCAAAGCAGACACAAATTTTAAATGAAAGAATTTTTTTTTTCCAAATGTATCGCCATAAAAGTAAACCAAAAACAACATAAAAAAAACTTTATTTTGTATGTGACGACTGAAACAGCTGTTTTTAGTAAGGTAAATAATAAGCCGTTCGTATCGTGTAGGAAAAACTACTGCGCGAATGCACGAGAAAAATTCTTAAATTTTTGTAAAACTTTGGGGGTGCAAAAGCTCTTCTCATTTGGTAACACTAGATAAATGTCAAATTTTAGTTAATAGTGTAATTTAATAGATGGTGTGATGATTATCTAATTAAGTATTACTATCAAAAAATAGATGGTAGTGTTTATTGCAATATGACCTTGAACGGCAATATTTTAATTTGAATTGTTTCGTTAGAGATAATGTTATAATGTAATTAAACCATTTCCTACCATAGTAATTAAGTACTATTTTACCAAGCCAACGTTACAAAAGGCCTCATCAAAATAAAAATTAATTTATTATCATTTTATAACAATTCCAATAGATGTCAATCTTCATAACTTTATTAGTAACCAAACATTTTCATAGATGGCGCCACCAAACTTTTTTATATATGACAATACTATTATCGGTGTTCTCACAATAAAAAAAGCAGCACTGTTGTTGGTTGCAGTCTTCTGGAAAACTTTGAACTATTTGTTTCGTATGTGAGAGAGTGAACACAAGTATTGAAAAAGAAGTTTACAAAAATATTTTTTTAAAAATGGCTACTCAAAGTGAGAAAAAGAAATTGAGTGATTTACGGGTTGTTGATTTAAAATTAGAGTTGGAAAAGCGTGAATTGGACACGGCTGGTATTAAAACGGTTTTGGCCGATCGTTTAAAACAGGTATGTGTGTAATGTACGATACGATATATTTTATGCATGTCCACTCCACTGGGGAGTGACGCCATTTTTGTGTGTCATTTTTCGGCTAAAATTTGCTAATTGAAAACTATTTTTATAATTGTTTTTTTTTTTACTAATGATATGTAATTTCTCACCTCTCCGCAAATTTCATTTCGATTAAGTAACAAATATAAAATTGACCTATGTAATTGATTGTAAAATAAAATTTTATTTCCAATGCATGATAACGGAAATACGGTGTTTCCGCCACAATAATGGAGGCCGGAAAAAATTATTTTTGATAAAAAAAAAATTAAACAATTCTAGCGGGCGCTTCATAAAAATCATAAATGTGAACATTCACCCTATCATCCCACATGAATATTATAAACTGGCTACCAGTAACGCTGCTATTATTTCTGATTAATCGATCCGATATACTATACCTACATATCAATTTCTGCCATTAAGCATATCTCGTAAATGAAAAGGTGAATTCGAATTTGAATAAGGAGAGTCATACTCCCAAGATCCACTCGCACAATGGTCTTTCGCTGTAAGATTGCAATCTCGTTTCTAGTTTTTCCTTTGAATTTTTTGATAATTGGATACCTACATAAAAATAAATGTAATTAATAAATTAACAAATTTTTTATAATGAAGCCAAGTATAAATAGGTATACCTTTGAATTGTTTTTTTTTTAAGAGATAGGTATTTTCTCTAAATCATGATATTATAAGAATCTAACTTTTTGTTCGCATCCGATGTCTGCACGGGAACTGTTTACCAATATGTAGATAGATTTTCCCTTAAATATGTTTGTCAAATGATGACTGGTTGACCATATATGGTAAGCCAGATTGAGTATATATACGCCCGTAATTAGAAAGAATAAATGAGCATGGTTGTTACAGAACATTCACAATGCAAAACTGTTTATTTTTAATTTACATGATTGAATGAATTTCCCCAATCTAACGAATAAAATTTTGTGCCAAGTCAAAAGTTTTTGCATTGTTATTCGGTAAAGTATAAAGGTGCTGCAAGTTACACCCTTATTCTAATTTTAACTAAAAAACGTACGGGGCTCGTTCATCATAAACTGCTAAATAAGAAAGCCGGCTATACTGGTCGATCATTAGCACCACTGCGAGCCGGTTTCATTCAACACTTTTACCAAGAGTATATTTGTTGTATTTTCTTCTTCCTTCAAAGGATCTTGCAAATGCAGGTGCTTCATAAATCGTATAATATGTATATAGTATTCATCATAAAGTGTATGTCTTCTGAAATGAGACCTCCGTAAGTCTGCCTTCACACGGTGACCATATATATTTGATTTTCGCTTCAGAAGGCCAATTTATTCGGCCCTTAATCTCCGCAGGAGGAGGACTTCTTTTAAGGAGCAACTTGCACATAGATATCAATTTTGGCGGTATCCCCAAATATGACAAGGCGATGTTCCCTAACGTATTCCTGTTACTGCCGTCGTACGCATTCTAGAAATTTGCGAATATACCTTGTACAGGGATGCGCTAATCATATCATTTCTCTAGCACAATCCTCATAGTATGTAGATAATAAGTCATCTAATTATCGCAGGAATTCATTATGGTGTTTCATTACTGGTTGTGTTATTTCATTTGGCAATGAAATACATACATTTCTTAATTACCATCTCCTTAATATTCGCTAAAAATTACGAATAAATACGAACAAAAAAAATGTTGTTACGCCTCGAATCTAAAATGTTTTGCTTCTTATACCCAGCCTTACTGCGGTTCAACAAAAAGCTAAACTCGTTCAAGTACTACTTGCAAAACAACTGGATTAGTTAAAACTGAGGTTGACATACTAGAACTGAACTCGAAAAATTCACTAAATCCATTTTATCAAATCACCGTGTATCAAGGTTATAAACATAGTTCGCTAATATCAAGACAATTTGCAAACTTTGATTGTTTTATCTATAGGTACATCTAAGTAAAAGTTACGCCTGACTCCCTCAATTTTATCATCTACATTTTATTTTCTCTTTTGAAATCAAGGTCTAATTAGTTAGGCAATTCGTTACTTGCTGTATAAATGGTACAATTCCATTATATTCCTGTGGCTTTTATCACAATTAATATTGAAACACAATTTTTTATTTTATTTTTATAATTTACGTATTATATTCTTTAATTTGTCGATGTATTTAAAACAATAAATAAATAACACATTAAAAAATTTTTTTTTTACATTATGAAAATACACACAAAATTGTTATAGTTTTAACTTTCATTATTCATTAATGTGACAATAAATTATTTAATTTCTCGGAATACCGGTTTCGGACGTTCGTCCTTCTTCAGTTCCTAATTGACTATTAACTTCAAAAGGAAGTTAATAGGCAATTAGGAACTGAAGAAGGACGAACGTCCGAAACCGGTATTCCGAGAAATTAAATAATTTATTGTCACATTAATGAAAGTTAAAACTATAACAACTTTGTGTGTATTTTAAAAAATTTTTAATGTGTTATTTATTTATTGTTTTAAATACATCGACAAATTAAAGAATATAATACGTAAATTATAAAAATAAAATAAAAAATTGTGTTTCAATTCGTTACTATTTTCAAGGGCTATCGGTTTGTATTTTGAAGGTCGAAGGTCGGTTGTTATTCTGTTAAACCATCTTTTGGTGTGTCTAAAGTTGCAGCCCGATGATAGGCAAATGTTGACACATACCGACAAACTCGGCAATCGTGTATGTAGTTTGACCTTTATTGACATTGATAATAGAAATACATTTTTATTACATTAATAATTAAACAAACATTACGTGGATACATAAAATAATCAGCATTTCACAAATTGAATTTTTTATCGTTTATCGTTATTATTTTGAATGTATGTAATTACTAATTAGGTATGTTTTTGTGGCCGACATCATGAAAGAAGTATTTTACAATATATTTGTAATTTTTAATTACAACTGTTCGGACACTTAATTGTAGTTTAGAATAGGCTTTGCCTTTATTTTACCCTAGAGTATTTTTTTCCGAGCTCCTAAATCAAATCACATTTTTTTTTTGGTTAATTTAGTGATTGATTGGTTGGTTAAGGGAGCAGCAACACAGAAATAAATACGTAAGAAGCTCGGAAGAAATACCCTAGGGTAAAAAATCGATCTCGTGATCTACAAGTATTCTTTAATTTTTTTCTACCTAGGAGCTCACAAGACGTAATGAAATCTGGCAAACTATATTAATATGTCCAACGATACATACAATTGTTTAAGACTTCCATGTTAGTTATTAATCTTAAAATGTACTCAGTGATTACTTTACATAAGCTAGGAAGATCCAAAAGATCTATATTGTAAGTCTCCAATATCTCTAGGACTTTTTAATTTGGCTCTGGGTCTAATTCCAACTGGTGCTTTTACCATTGTTCTTAGTATTCTTGACTGCATTCATTGCAATTTTATTACAGTGGAAGCATAAGTGGATCCCCTCAATTGGATGGGATAAGTTCAGACAGGTTTATGTAACATTGTACATAGCAAAACCTTACAGCGTTAAGTTAGAATTAACCAGTTCATTTTGACCATCTTATTCTTAACTTGATTTGTATTATTTATTGATATTGTATTATGTGTCGCACATGCGGACATGTAAGTTTGCGAAGTGTGAATATGATGTGCACCGTTTACACTCTTTTACCTAAATGTACCTAAATTGAATATTTCTTAATGCTTAAAAGATCAAAATTTTTTATTGATCAACACAATATTGCTGGGCATTTTTTGGATTAACTTTGCTCACTTTATTTTTGACATCAGCCCATACGTTTTCTATCGTATTGAGGTCCGGTGATTGCGTTGGCTACTCGACAAGATTAATTTTGTACTTCCGAAGCCATGACTTCGCCTGTTTGCTTGTCTGTTTTGGGCCGTTATCTTTTGAAACACCCATTTCAGGGCCATTTCATACTCAGCATACGGCATATCATGATGTCTTCAAGTATTTTAATGTATACAAATTTATCAATGATGCCCGTTATAGAATATATCGGCCCAATACCATAGCATGAGAAGCAAGCCCAAACCATAAATTTTGCACCACCATGCTTTAACAGTCTTTACTGTGTACTTTGGGTCGTGGGCAATGTTTGGAGGTCACCTCATATATTGTCGACGACCTGTGGAACCACAAAGGACAATTTTACTTTCATCGCTCCATAAAACATTTCGCCAGTTTTCAAGGGGCCAATTGACGTGCGCCTTACCGAACTGTATTCTTTTTGCCACATGTTTCTTGCTGAGCAATAGTAATTTTCTAGAACTCCTGGCGGCTAATTTAGCTTATAATAGACGCCTCCGTATAGTCACCGCACTTACAGGTACCTGAAGTTCCTTCTTTATCTTTTTTGAGCTGATATGAGAGTCGTTCTTTCCCATTTGTATGATTTGTCGGTCATTACGCTCAGTTATTTTCTTTTTTGGAACACGTGTTTCAGCCGTATCAGTCCATTTTACTGAATTACAGACCATTTTTGCAGAACATCAGATAATTTCTTGTATTTCACGGTAAGATTTTCCTTCACATCGAAGTTTTTTTTAAATAAGGTTTCGCTTTTCTTCCGTGCAGTGCTTGGATCAACCCATTACTTTTCTAAAATCCAGTTAAATATGGTTTTTGCACTTTACGAATTACGAGAATAATTTGTACTTAACAATTAGTTAAAAAGTTTCAACTCTTCGTTAAAAATCTCGCTTGAAATTATGTTTCTTGCGTTGCTGCTATTATTATGAACAG
This sequence comes from Tipula vernalis, assembly GCA_958295665.1. Classification (NCBI taxonomy): domain Eukaryota; kingdom Metazoa; phylum Arthropoda; class Insecta; order Diptera; family Tipulidae; genus Tipula; species Tipula vernalis. The sequence continues at coordinate 48,813,488 of OY282559.1, forward strand.
CTTGGTTGAAACATTCGCTAACAAATGTAATCTCATAAAAAAGAATTAAGCATTTTTTGAAACAATAATGATATACTGCTAATAAGAGAGGAGAGAAGAAACATTCAGAGCATTTCCAACCTTGGAAAAAAGTAAGGTGTAAAAAATATTAAAGAGTTATTAAAGCAAGGTAATGCGCTGCTATTATTATTAACACAACTGCACGTCCTGGGCTAAACAGATTGGATTGGAATTTGCTATTGAAATTTGGAATGTAAATATGGCCCATACAAGATCCACATCTATCTATTCTTATCTGTGGTAATAGTACATATTTTAAAGGGGATCGAAACGCGATATTTCAAAACGCGATCGATTTGACAAAACGCGATATTTCAAAACGCGATATGGTACAAAACGCGATATGATACAAAAAGCGATATTTCGAAACGTGATATGGTACCTAACGCAATTTGGTACAAAATGCGGTATTTCAAAACTCGATGTGGTACAAAACGCAATATATACATATTTTAAAATTATTAATCTTCATTTCACATACAAAATTTTCCTTCACCTTCATGATGAAATTGAACTGAACATGTAGGATGGAACTAGGATATGCGTTTTGAAATATCACCTTTTGAACTAACGCGTTTTGTATTATATCGCGTTTTTTACTATATCACGTTTTGTACCATATCGCGTTTTTAAATATTGCGTTTTGTACCATATCGCGTTTTGTACCTATCGCGTTTTGTCAAACCTCGTTTTAAAATATTGCGTTTCAAATAGGACCCATTTTAAAGCATTGTTTTCGAAAATATCGAATATGAAAGCTTGGAATTCAAAGAAATTTTCAAGCTAAAATAACGATAATGCGCAAGAAACAGAGTGCTTCAATTCAAAAAGGTCGACTTTTCAGGAGAGCAGTTTAACATTTTTTTATTTCGTGCAAATTTTTTTTACTATAGTCATTAAATTAGTGTTGTGACAGGCTGAAAAGAAAAATAACTACGTTAGCTCAAATTCTCGATTAGCTAGTTTGTCTGGCGGAGATTTTAGCGTTTGATGTATTCTGCCACATTTGAAACATTTTATAAATCTTATAATAAGGGTAATAGACTCAATATGCCTAATGTGGCACCGATTAATAAGTATTAAACTAGATTCAATATTTATACGTTTCTATATCTCTTTTATTTAAAGGCACTTGTCGATGAAGGGAAAAATCCTGATGAGCATATTTTTGAATTAGAACAGGAAGCAACCCCTAAAAAAACTACACCAGTCAAAGCTGAATCTCGTAATACAAGAACTAATTCAGAAGTCAAACAAGAACAAGACCAAAATGAGACCATCGAACAAAATGATGAAAATTGTAACGAGGATGATGACATAATAAATAATCTTGATGACATTGATCAAATGTTAGACAATAATGATTTGGTGGTCAAAGATGAGCTAGACGCTAATGGAGATGGTGATGACGAGATCAATGAGGTAGGCAAATATTGATAAAACCCCTTTTTTGTATTAATTTTTGTATTTTTTTATTTTTAAATTTATAGGATGATAAGGACAATCAGGATGAAAGTGCAAAGGATGTGGAAATCGATGATCGGGAAGATTCGATAAATTTAACAATTGGAGAAGATGATGAAAAAATATTGCAATGTGATGTAAGTGAAATTGAATAGAATTTGTAATTGTTTGTTTGCGAAGTCTTCTTAGTCGTAGTCCTCTATATCTCAAACAAAATGGCATTGTTATGAAAGCCGTCATAATTCGAATCTTGTTTGGTGGGTACTTATCTTTATTAACCTTTTGCCAAGTAGCTTGATGAGGTGTTATACCCTTGACACACTGCGATTTAATAAAACCGATTCAGTGAATTTTTCGAGATTAGCCGCAGTGTGTCAACCTCGATTTAAGCTAATCCCTTTGTTTTTGCATATAATACTTAAACTACATTGCGCCAATTTAAAAACGAAACAGAAATTTTCTTCGAAAAAATACCCAGATTGAACGCTTGTATCTTAGTGAAATAACACCTTTCAAAAAAAATTTTTTGTTTCTAGTTGTAAATTTTGTTTTCTTTTCGATACCGGAAACCGTTTTATTTTATTTTGTTTTTTTATGACTTTTTTGAGTAAAACAAAAGGTGTCCAAAAAAAAAAACAAAATGCTTCTTGTTTGAAACTGTAAACGAACTTGCTCGATATTTGTCCACTCCTTGTCGAGTTATTGAAGTTTTAGAGAAAACGTATCAAAAAGCGTATACACGTTAACGAGTACATTTTTTATCTTGTAAACTAAGCACTCTACGATAAAGTTTTGAGCCACTTTAAATTTTACGTTATTTTATGGAAAACAATAATTTAATTTATTGCATAGTTATTTGAAGAGTCAAGTGAGATGAATCGAAAAGAACAATTACTCGTTCGCGCTAAAAAAGTTGTGGCTTTAGTTGAAGCCGGTGAAACTTATCGGGCATCGATATTTAGAAACAGGCAGTGTAAGTCGGCGCGAAGGGTCTGGTCGACCAAGAAAAACTACATCAAGAGAAGATCGAGCTATCACACGTTATGCTAGAAAAAACAGAACAAGTAGTGCTCAAGAAATAAAAAGTAATGTACCTATACAAAACCAGACATCAAAACAGTTGATATTAAATCGGTTATCGACTAAGATTATGTCGACCTGTCAGAGTTCCGTATCTGACTGATAATCACCGTCGACAAAGAAGAAATTATGCGTTGCAGTATGGCAACTGCATAACCAATAATTCCAGTTTGTTCGTAGATTTTAGTTTTATTACGTTTGAATAAAAGTTTAAATGGATTTTGTTTGCAATATACCTTATGAAATAAATCATATTTTTCACTGTAAAAACATATTTTCTCCTTGATTTTGGATCGATTCTGTATCTTGTTCATACCACCTTTTAAGCCATATAAAACACATGAATCTCCATTTTCCTCTCGATGTACTGAATCCATTTCGATTAGGTTTTCTCTTTCACATTCCATTTTTTTTTTTGGACTTTTCACACGTGTACATAAATTTTGGTCGCAAAATTCCTCACTGCCTCATGAGAATTTTGTATACGTACGCGTATAAGATACATTTTGTTATTGTGTGCTGTCATACGTTATTTGGATTAGTGTATCGTTTTGTGACGGTAAGTCTCAAAAGTAAGCCAATCGGGTTCAAATTTTTTGGTGCTTATGCTCGCATTATGCATTGTTCGTTGTAAGTATTTTTTGAATATTCTATTTTTAGTAAAATTCTATTATTGTATAATAAAAAAATGTATTTCTTTAGTTTTAACTTAATATGTTTGTTTATTAATATTTTATTAATTTATAATAAATCGGTTTTTTATTATAAATTATTAAAAAATTAATAAACAAAAATATTAAGTTAAAACTAAAGAAATTAATTTTTTTATTTTGTGAATGTAACGTAAATTAACGATAATTCGTACTTGTAATATATAATATAATTAATTGACCAATGAGAAAGTGTATAAAGTGCGTCTTATGAAATAACATCGACTAACTATCATAAATATAAATAATTTGAAATTAAATACATATATCGAATTGCAGATTGCACACTATTTTAATTGAAATTAATAAAATGTTAATACACAATTTTGCATTTTAGTCAATTTATTTTTTTTCTCAAACATCGTCATCTTCGTGTCCCTTTAAAAATTTCATTTCGTATAAAAACCCTAATCTCAACAAACACCACAAAATAACTAAACGAAAAACTAAAAAGAGCATGAAGAGCATGAATCATAAAAGAGCATTCGAGCACACACACAATAACTAATACCATCACGATCCGGTAATTCTCGCCTCACTGACTCATGAGGCGACCAAAATTCATGTCCTGATAACAAAATGTGGCTCAAAATTTTATCGTAGAGTGCTTAGTTTACAAGGTAAAAAAAATGTACTTGTTAACATGTACACGCTTTTTGATACGTTTTTTCTAAAACTTCAATAACTCGACAAGGAATGGCCGCACAGAAATTTTCTCACTATCATTTTGCAAGGTTTCTAAATTCTGTATAAAATGGCCGATTTAGATTTTTCAATAAAATATCGAGCAAGTTCGTTTACAGTAGCAAATTTTTTTTGTTCCCGGGAAACGGAAAATTTGAAACCAATTTCCGGGATTCCCGAGAAATTAAAAAAAAAAATAATAATACATTAAATTTATTTCAAAATGTAAAAATAAAATAGAATCATAAATTACGAATACAATATGTACTATACACATATCAACACAACACAAAATATATATAAAACTACTTCAACGATGTTCGCTTCTTTGAGCAAAAAATTAGATGAGGCCGAAAATACCCTTTCACTTTCAATTGAAGTAGTTTTGATGGTTATTACAGTATCCAGCAACTGCAGGTTCAATACTTCTGGAGATTTGTTGTAATGTTTCTCGTATTTTCGTATATTTGACGAACGGCACAAGATCTTGGTTTCTTCGTTCTTTAATGCGACGTGATAAAACTTTCAATAACTCTGTTGAAATATTATCTTCATTTGCACGTAAAGATTCTAACAAAAACTTCAAAATCGCATCAGCTGTAACCAAATTTGCATCACATATTCCCAAAGCTTTCACAGCTAATTTTAATGGCTGAAGCTTATTGAAAATATTCAACAATACATATTGGGATATAATTGTCATTCAGTAATATTAGGGATCCCAAATCATTTAATGCCTCTCGAACTGAATCAACAATTTTTATAAATCTTTCAATAATGATCACAATGCTATTCGATCTGGTCTTACAATCCAAAAGCAAACTTAATTCCATTCCGTAATTTTGCTTCACATACTCTTGAAGAATTGAATTTCTTTTCGGTGACATTTCAAAAAATTTTACAATTTTTCTTACCATTGGCAATGCACCATTAATATCGTCACGTTCACATCTCGATCATCATTATCAGATTCAGAATATACTTTTTTTCGGTACTGGAGCTATATTTATTTTCATCATTATTTTAACATAGGTGGGTATATTCAGACAATGCCCCAAATTTTACCATCACGGCAGCACCATCTGTGGTTGATGCGACTACATCTGTTGAATTTATACCAAAATCAAACAGTTTTAAATTGACCAGTTCAAGTGTTTTATCAGCTGTACAAGCTCCTTCAATTTTTACTATTCCTAAGTTATATATTGTTTGTCAAAATGGATATTTATATTTAAGTAGCGCCGATTCCGTAAACTCGTCCATTCATCTAATGTCTGGCTGAATTTATCATATTTATCTTTATGAACTTTTATTTTTGTTCAATATCATATTTTGCAAATACATAGAATTCGTGAATCACTTTCATTATATTAGTTTTTCCTTTTGGTAATCTATATTGCCTATCATGTAGTGATTGGCGAATAAATTCGCTTTTTTTTATACCGTGGATTGAAAACCCATCAAATGCCGCAAGTCTTGCCACTATTTCTGCTAAAGATTGCCTTTTAGTAAAAAATTAAATTATAGTTTGTTTCGTAGAATTTGATAGAACTTTTCCTAAGTTGCTTGGGCCAGCCTCTTGATCGTCATTTGTATTTCGTGTATGTACATGTTGCAAACGCCTTATTACTCCGCTTGTTGACGAACCCTTGCAACTATATTGTGCTAATTGATAGAAAAAGGCCGTGTCCGTGTGTCAATTGATTAAAAAATAGACAAAAAATCCCGGGAATTTTTAGTTTTTTTCCCGGGAAACGGGAAACAAAAAGTTAGGAAATTTCCCGGGAATTCCCGCCCGAGTATTCCCGGGAAGAACCCTCTAGTGTTATTTCATCAAGACACAAGCGTTCAAATCTGGGTATTTTTTCGAAGAAAATTTCTGTTCCGTTTTTTAATTGGCGGTGTAGTTTAGCTAAATCGGATTTATTAAATCACAGTCTGTCTGTCTAGGGTATTATTGTATTATTCTCATTCTGAGAATCCTTACTGCAGTACAATTTTAGGCAAATTTGATTTTAAATCATCGAAGGTTTTTGGCAGGATTTTAATTGGCAGTAGTCTGTTTCCCAATAAATTGATAAAACGTTATTTTTAAGAAAAATTATTTTTTACGAAAGAACTTTTATTTTTTATAAAATTTTATTAATTTTATTGCTTTCGTTAAACTATGAACGTTGAATCAAATGTAGAATTTTTATATTAAGGGATTAGAAAATAATAAAGGAGACCAAATAATTTTAATTTCGGCCATCGGAAATTTGATGATATTTATTTTTGAGAGTGACTGCTCCTAAATCACCTCGTCTCTATACAAATAAATGATTCAATTTATTATGTTATATTTTCAGGATTCAGATACTAAAAGTCATCAAGATGGAAAGGGTAAGTCAATTTAGTTAAATTTATTCATTAATTTTAATTCTTTAATTATTTTACGTAAAATGTTCATAAATTGTAAATTTCGACTTCATTAATTTATATATAAAATATTATAAATTAATTAGATAAATATCTCTATCGTGTTTTTATGTAATCGATCGACTTTAAGTACATTTATTCGAGAACTAACACAAATAGTTGAAAGGAAATGATATATTAACAGGTGAAAATAAAAAATTGGTGCAAAATTCTTGTGAAAAGATTACTGTGAAACAATTACAAGCATTTAAACGGTTAAATTTATATGACAAAATACAAATTACGGATCCGGTACGAGTACTTACAAAATGAATGGCCCCGTCGATGTCTGATTAAAAAATAATTTAGTGCTTCGATTAATACGATTATTATAAAATCACGTCACACTAATACAATTTTTCATAAAAAAAAATATGTTCCTATATAGGATTTTTGTTTAAAAAAACATTTATAATAAAAAAAAAATCTTACTAAAAACAAGATAGTAATAATATCCGTTTCAATTAGATGCTATTAAATCACATCCTGAAAAAAAGTCGGCAAAGGAAAATGATGGGAAAGAAAATAAAAAAGCTGATGAAAATAGTAAAACGGCAGTGGATAACGTCAAATCAAAATCTGACAAGCATCAGGATGGTGATGGTGGTGAATCAGCTGACGGGAAAAAGGACAAAGATGCAGTCAAAGAGGGATCAACAACGTCGGCGTCATCTAAAGGTGGTGTATCAAAAGAAAAATCAACGGAGGAAAAAAATTTAGCTGATGCCAATAACCAAAATGAAGATAGGTTGGTTAATTGTATAGAAAAAATAAAAATATGCAGTGCCCAGACATGTGATCATTTTTAACCTAAAGTGATTACCAACTCTCAACCACTATACAAACGTTTGACGGAAATTTTTTATTTTTTCTTCACAGCGAAATGAAGTTAACAACATCATCTAAATCTTCAACAGGAAATGATGACAAAGGTAATTGTTAATTTTAATCAAGTCCGCATTGTTTGAATTTAAAAACTTTAAAAACCAAAATGCTTTATTGGTGCTGAAACTGTAACCGCTGCGCCCGCAAATTTCTTAGCGAATTGGATCCATCGTTGAGGAGCAATTGTAATTTCATTTGCAATTTCATGTGTGTTCTCTCAAACACTTTTTCATGAACTTCTCTAGTCAACTTATTGTTGAAGAAGCATTTTTTTTTTTTTTGTAATTCGCAAGGTAAATATTTTCCAAACGCAGGAACATTCAAAAAAATTCAGGATTGTCCGGTATATTAAAATTATTCAGCACTGAGCCTAGTTCTGTAAGGAGAAAGTTATGTACATATAAGCTTAACATAACTATGGTTAGCCTAGCATAAAACGATATCCAAATAACGCGTTATAATTGGTTGTCAATTAATTTTGAAGCGGATTTAATGGATATAATGGTACTTTATAAAATAAGATTTGAAAATACGTACAAATTAGATTGAATTATTCTGGTAAATCCCTTTTAAGTAATAATCTTGAATTTTAAATTTTCAACGCGTTTATGTTTACAAACGTTTTTCGGAATGTAAATTTAATGTATATTTTATGTACTTTCTATATCAGAATGGCCGAAATTAAATTGAACCCCAGTTTACTGCTGTATTATTTGTCCTTCAAATATAAATTGTTATTTTAAAATTTTATAAAATTTAAAGCCCAAAGCCCTTAAATTTAGCTCCTTTTAGACATTGTGCGTATATGTATATTGAAAATAGGTCATTTGAAAATAATTCGAATAATTTCATGCATATCAAAAATCGATTTGCTTTGTTATCTCTGTTATTAACACTAGAACTACCGACTGGTCAAAATGACCGATTTACATTTATTGAATTCATTTTTTTAATTATTATGTTAGAATTGTTTTGGAAATTTTTGATGATTTTTAGTATAATTACTTTATTGCCATATTAAAAGTCATCATAAATTTCTAAAATAATTGTTACATAATAATAAAACAAAATAAATTCGTCATTTTGACGGGTCGGTAGTTTTAGTGTTAAAATTTATCGTTCTTACTATATTTCCAACTATGATTTTGAATCACACTGTGATATGTATCAGAGTTTACGAGAGCGTAGAGGAGGTTTCAAGCAGACGAAATGCTATGAGGAATGTAGCAAGGCAGCGATATTTCAAAAATCTTCGTTCAATAAATCAACCTATAATCAAAAGTTTTGTGTTAAGTCTACAATTATTTTGTTACTTTTTTTGATTATATATTTTAAATATGAAATTTAAATGTTGTGGAACAAAATTACCTATTTTCTTTGCCGGGTGTTCCAGAGAATGCATCATCGAAAGCATCAGCAACCGGCGTGAGCAACACTAAATCCAAAGCAAATCAATCACCAACAATAGGATCATCATCAGCAGGTGGCCGTAATTTGTGGGTGTCCGGTTTATCGACGGTAACGAGGGCAACAGATTTGAAACAATTATTTTCAAAATATGGCAAAGTGATTGGAGCAAAAGTTGTCACTAATACAAGAACCCCGGGCACAAGATGTTATGGCTATGTTACAATGAGCTCGGGTAATGATGCTGCAAAATGTATTGAACATCTGCATCGTACTGAGTTGAATGGCCGTATGATATCGGTAGAACGTGCAAAGTCAGATTTGGGACCATCAAAAAGTTCAATTGTTCCAGCTCCTACTAAATCAGCTGGGTCAACGAAAACTATTCCGGCGTCGTCAATCAAAAAGGAAGACGATAAAAAAGACATTAAGGTGGCCGAAAAAGACGATGATAAAAAATCCTCGATCAAAGATGAAAAACCGTCTGTTGGTGGTGGTGATGGTAAAGTTTCTGTAAAGGAAGAATCTACCAAAAAAGCGGAAAAGTCCACATCCAAGGATCGTGCTGTTTCTGAGCGAAAAACAGATCGCGAGAAAAGTGCACAAAAAATCAAATCGTCGTCAAAAGAGCGCGATCGTTTAAAACGTCCAGAACGTTCGCCACGGTCATCGGAGCGGCTACGCAAAGAGAAACGTGAGAGGGACCGTGAACGTGATATTTTATCATTCCAAAAAATCCGTGACGAACGAGAAAGACAACGGCTGCGAGAACGGGAACGTGTGTTACGCGAGGAAGAACGAAGGCGACATGATATTAGGCGGCGACAGCGGGAAGAAGAGCAGCGTTTGGCGAAAGAACGGGAAAAATTGGCGATTGAACGTGAGCGACTTGAGCGTGAAAAATCTGAATTGCTGCGATTAGAGCGCGACCGCCAAAAATTGGAACGAGAGAAACTAGAGTTGGAACGTTTGGAAATTAAAAGACAGCAAATGAAGTACGACACATGTTTTTGTTTTGTTTTTTATTAATTGATTTTTTTTTTTATTTAATATTTTTTAAATTAATTTATATTAAAGTTTAAAGAAATCGGCATTGTATTTGTATGTAAGAAAGTTATTTTTTAATTTCGGTTTTTAAGTTTTAATATAAAAAAAATTAAAAGAACGGAGTACACAGTATTGATAATTGGTATCACTATTGTCGTAGCGCACGAATGTCCTTTATCCTCATGAATATAGAGATTTTCCAAAATATTTTTCATACATTTTGGAATATTCCATTATGAGTGAGAGTATAACACGCCAAGTTATTTAATAAAACAAAACCAAATTATATTATTTGATTTGCTTGCAAAAATTGGTATTAATAAGTGCGATGAAATTAAATCTTGTTTTTCAGAATTCAAGAGGCGAAAAGAGGGTTAAAACGCCCAACAACTGATGACCGTGACCGTTATACAGAGGCTGAACGTAAGCGTGCACTCACAGATCGTAGATTTGAAGCACCACCACCGCCCCGATTTGATACTACTATAGCAAGGTTTTACACATCATTCAATAAAAAATTGTTTTTCCATTTTGTTTAAAAATATATTCTTAGTTTGTTAAATTTTACATAATAACATTTTGTTTATATTTTTTTCTAATAGTCGCGTTTCTCAGTATGAACGTGCAGCGGATGCAAAGAAACGAGATGATTTTCCCCCGCCGGCGTCAAAGCGTGATGATTATCCACCCAAGCGAGACGAGTATAAACGAGATACGTTCAAGCGGGCTTCGGATTTTGGGAAGGGCGCTAGAGACTTGGATATAGCACCGAGAGGTTGGTATTTTATCTTTTTGTTGTTGTTGTTTTTTATGAAAAATTAACTGTTATGTTGTTAGTAGTTCTTAAAGGTAACTACGAGAGCCGTAATGTCGGCATTAGCCATCGTGATATTCCACATTCGGCTCCAACAGGAAAGGATTCGCGATTCAATGATCATCCGTCAACGGACCATGGTACATCATCAAGTTTTCGTGGTGATAATCGCAGTGATGATCGAGATCCAAGACATGAAAAATCGAGTAATTTTCAATCATTCAAAGGAACTTCAACATCATTTTCAAGTCGCCCAAATCCAAGTAATGGTGGTACTAGTAGTGGTAAGTCACGTTTTATTGATAATCAAACAAATGACGATCGTTATACAGAACGTACCGCATCATCACCATGGTACAATTCAAGCCATTCCGGTCCATCACAGTCTAAACAATTTAATATGCCCATGTCGAATGAATCGTGGAATGCAAAATCATCATCGGATAATTGGCGCTCTATGAATTCTGGGGGCCAAGATCGTTACGATCGTACGCATAACGAACGCAAGAATCCACCAGTATCGTCACAGTATCTAGAACAAGCAAGGCCAAATACGTTTATGGGAGGAAGACCTCAGGATCGCTATAGCGGTGGTGGTGGTGGATCATCACGATTTGAAAATGGTAGATTTTAATTTTGCCCGAAAATTCATAATACATTTTAATTATATGGTTATGATTACATTTAACACATAAATAAAAAAAATTAAAAGTTTGATTTTTGTAGATGGTTCCTTTTTATGAAAAAGGATTTATGATTCATATATAATAATGTAAATTTTTAATTTTTGTGAGAATAACAAAAATTTTATTTTGTACCGTCAACAATTAACTATTCTTCATTTTAATTTAAAATTATAATTTATTAGTGATTGAAAAATATCCTTGTAAACATTTGTTATGAAAATTTAAGCAACAGATGATGTTTAAGCTTTCCGTCAAATCGCTGTCTAAATCATTTATAAATATTATTCTAAAGATCCTCAATCATTTTCCATAAAGTAAATTGATAATTAAATTGCATTTAGAGTTAATTATCGTACATAATTACATAGATACTGTGTGGAAAAATAATTAAAATCAATAATTTTAAGAAGTCACTATCTAAAAATAATTTAGATACCTACATTTATTGAATTTTACCGTTTAGATTTTTTTTTTTTTGTGTAATCATATTTTAAAATAATCATTCTATAATATTAAAAATTATATAGGGAAACATACTTACAATAAATAATATGTTAGTTTAATTTAAAAAAATGTGTTTTAAAAAACGCATATTTGTTGATAAAACAAAATATAAATGTAATAAAATTTTAATAAAACTTATAACTTGAAAATATGGAAGAGAAAAAAAATTCTTTACTTTTCTAACCTGTTTGTGAAAAAATGACACTTTTTTTAAGGAGCTACGACAAAACGTAAGTTAATCTCGAAAACAAATTAATCACAAGAGAATCGCGATTATGTATCTCTTATTACGAGTTTCGAGAACTCGAAATATGTTGGCAAATTTTCTTTAAAAAAATCTCTAATCATTACGAGTTGTCTGTTGTTCTTAAAAAGTTGTAGAATGTCTACACCGTTTTGTCGCAATTTCTCATAACTCGAAACTCTTATTGCTTAAATAATCGCATCTCTAATAGCTAAGACATGCCGTTACAACAGTCGTGTCATTACAAAAGTCACCATTTGGTATTGTTTTCTAATGCAGGGAGATCATAAGTGTACGGTAGGTATAAAACCGACCCTAATACAGTGCCCAGTGGTACTGCTGCATTGATTTTTTTCAATTCAGAAAAAGTATTATCTAACTTAATCCTGAAGACATTATCAAACGCTTCTCTAGTGTTTTCTCGATTACCATTTATTGGTTATTCTGTCTACTTAATCATTTGTTGGGTGTTGGTTAAGAAAACCAACTGATGATTTAGGATCAAATTTTTTCTCTCGATTATCGGATTTAACTTTTTTTACCATGGGCTCATGATTACTTCTGCAATTTTCCACAAGCTGTGTACACAATTACACATTTGATTCCAAATGCTGCATTTATAAGAGCTTTCCTTGACAGTTCTTTTAAGATTTCTGTAGTAATAATCAGGAGCTTTTCTGGTATTCATATTAACTTTTGCCTCACGCATGACTTCCTTTATTTATTGTTGGTGTGATTTCTTTACTTTCTTGCGCATCTTGTTCAGTTATTATTTCGGCTTCCAATGTTTGGTCGTCATGATGCTGGAATATTTTTTCGAAGGGTATCCCTTGATTTTCTTTTTAATTTCATGGATGTTTTTCCAAGCTGATTCCTGTATCTCATTTACAAATTTATGAACTACTTTGTCTATTTGCTCCTAGTACCTAGGAACAGAGAATGATCAGAGTTAATTCCTGGCTTTCATCTACTTATTCATAATTTGCAGATATGTTCTTTATTATGAAGAAATCAATCAAATGTGGTACTTTGTTTGGATCAATTGGCCAGTAGGTTGGTTTTCCACTTGATAGGGCTTTGCAACTGCATTTAATGATAGCTTTGAGCAATTCTTTACCTTTAGTCGTTCTTAACCTAGATCTCCAGGCGATATTTTTTATTTTAAAGTCTTCTCCAAGTACAAATCGTTTTCCTAGTTTACTGAGTGACTCGAGATGAAAATCTCTTTTAATTATTGCCTTTTCGCCCCCCCCCCCTTCCTTACACTGGCGCTACATTCCTTAAAGGGTGTTGGCCGCCTCAACGTTGTTTTGTCATCCATCCATCGGTTAGGTGATTTTTATCGAGGTCCTGCTTTCGATGGTGCCGACTCCAAGGCCTGTGTAGCACTGTAGCGATCCTAGCCTTGATGATTGTATGAATCCGATGACGTCATCTTTATCGAGATCGTTTCTGATCTCTTGATTCATTTGTATTGTGTCCGTGGTTCCCCTCTTTTAACGGAACAAGAATTATTCTAATGATCATACGCTCAGTAATTTTCTGGATATTTGGTGCTATCAAGTGTCCAAGACTTGCAACCAAAGGTGATAACTGGTATTATCAGCGCTTTATAGCGTGGGTGATATTGCCGAATTTTGCTTAGGACCGTTTCGAGCCGGTCGTAGAAGGCGTCTTTTATTTGATGAGGCTTCTCCTAAGTGGGATCATGAAAGTTTACAACATGTGACATGTTCTACCATCACTATTTCGATGTTCGATAGGGTTTATATCATCTCTTTTCGGTAGGTAATCGGTAAAATATCGAAAAAATTATTGTTCGTGATAAAGTGGAGGAAGAATGGCATGATAAATCGAACAAGTTGAGAGCTTAATAGAAAAACTTTCAAATATCCAACACTGGATCTCAGGTCACAGGGATTGAAAGATATTGTGGTTTATGGTAGATGTTAGATAGGACCCTTACCTTATTAAAATGACAACTCCTGTATTAACGCGGTGGATTGAAGGGTGTTTTATGGAGATAAATTCATACACACCGCTGGATCTCAGCTCACAGGGGTTAGTATATATAGTGGTGTACGGCGAATGTATGCCATTTTACATCTGCCATGATATCTCACGCCTTATCTAGATGTAACCTCACAAAACACCTTTCAATCCAACGCGCCTATATAGGGGTTATCATTTTAATAAGGTAAGTTTGATATCTAATTTCTCCCATTCACCACTATATCTATCTATCTCTGTTGACAATTAAAGGTTTTTGATATTTCAAGCCTTATATGGATTTAGCTCTATAAAACAACCTTCAATCCATCGCGTTGTTATAGGGGTTATCATTTTAATAATGTAAGAGTCCTATCTAAAAACTTGCTCTGAAAATGGTAAAAGATGAACAACCACGCTAAGCATAGTCAATTCTACAATCACGGTTGATGATGTCGATAATAATGCCGATATATTGGTTGTACCAGATTCCGTGCAGAATGTTGATTTAATGATAGAAGTGCTATTGATCAGTCGCATCAGGGTGTTATCAGATTCATGTCTCGGAGTATGTTGACATCTTTTGTGTCAGCGGATGGCCAATTCGAGTTCAATAGAATGTTATTCGGACTGGCTAAGGCAGCTGCTGTTTATAAGCGTATGAAATAATAACGAACGTACATGAGGTGAGCCAGTTTTTGGATCTTTTAAGCTATTTTCGAAATGGAATCACGAACAAAACGAAGCATTTCAACTAATTAAGAATAAGTTTTGCGAGAGAGACGTTTTCGTGCTATGTGACAATTCAAAGGCTCGTGAAATTCATACGGATGCGAGTGCTATTGGATTAAGAGGCGTGTTGCTACAACAGGAAAATGATAAAAACTGGCATCCTGTTTTAGGCCGTATGTTCTAGGAAAAAAGTTCATCGTTGTCACCGATTGTAACTCTATTAAAACGTTCGCAACTAAAAAAGATTTGGTGGCAAGAATTTGACGTTGATGGCTTCGTCTGTTGGAATACGATTTCGACGTAAGACATGGAAATAGAGCACAAATAAGCCACGTCAATGCTTCAAGCCGTTCTCCAGTTGAGGAACCAGCTGAGATAAAACCTGCTATGTTGGATGTTAAAGACTAATTGAAGAATTGCACATGATTATGAAGTCAAACACGGCCGCTTATATCGAACTATTGATTATTTGTCGTACCTAAACGAGTTCATGCTTGCCCAGTTAACACGTGCCGTACCTGCCCTTCCCCAACACGTGCCTGTCCTTGTTTCCATACCTATAGCACCTTGATAATTTAGCTCCATTCGTGAAAAGACACCGCAAGAATTATTACATTACTGTAATGATAGATGCATTCACAAAGTAACTCTGCGACCTACTGAAAATACCTCCACACGTTATGTGACATCTGCAGTAACTGAAGCATATATTCATTTCGGTGTACCGTACCGTGTGATCACCGACAGAGGCACTGCGCTTACGTCAAATAAACTTAAGGAGTTTTGCACGAACAACAACATTCGGCTATATTTTTAACACCACCGCGCCACTCCACGTGTCAACGAGCAAGTAGAGCATTATAATCACACAATTCTTCATGCTACATAAGTATATGCACAACCACAGATATTCAAGGAGAAGGAAAGTGGCAGTTTGCAATGTGTCAAATCCAATGGTCGATAAATAGTTTTCCAAATGATGTTACAAAAGCTACTTCACAAGAACTTCTTTTTGGATTTGCGCCTAAAGCCTTGTACGCTGCCGAAGTGAAACGAAATTTCACCGCTGAATGTCATTTTGTGGTAGCAGTTTACCTAGCGGAATGGGAGTTTTCGTATTAGAAATTTAGAATACAGATGTCTCTAAACAAAATTCGAAATAGTGTTTTTCCCATTGGAAATTATTCCCAATTACGCCAGAATACACTTTTAGGAATTGAGGAATAAAAAATTGGGAATTATTTCCCAATTCCCAGGGACTAGCCCGAATAAGGCCACTGGACGTTAAATGTGAAGATTAATTTTGACAATTTCATTTGAGTTTTTGCGTTTTGAGGATAATCAACTATCGAAGTGAATTTTATTGTGTTAGAGGCAACATGAAGTTATAAGCACTAAAATATTTACGAAACTCGTCAAATTAAATTTTCACGTCAGATTAACATTCCTATTTTTCGAGACCAATGAAAATTTCATTTCACTTGAACAGCGTACAGGCTTAAGCCGCTGAATGGCGCTGAATAAATTAACCTTAGAGTTATACCGCGGAGGTTAAACTTCCGAATTTATAACAGATTCGAGATGAAGCATCGACCCTTATTAGGAAAAATCAATCCATGCAAAAATAAGGGTTTGATCAACGACATGCTACGCCGAATTGTTATAAAATCGGAGATCTGGTAGTAGTTTATAGAGAGCCTCCATCATCGGGAGAGTGCAAAAAGTTGCAACGTCGAATTAGAGGACTTTTTAGAGTAACTGCTGTTTTGCATGGCGACCGGTATCGAATTGAAGTTATAAACGTAAGTGACGGAAGGCGACAATTTAAGGGAGTGTTTGCAGCGGATAGAATGAAGTTAATTCAGTGTCCCGATCAAGAATCAGAAGAAGATTGAGGTAAATCTAATATTTATGATTGGCCTAATGTAACATTTATAGAATATTTTAACGTCGTTTTAAGATTTTTAATAGATGGCATCTGTATAATTTTGGAAACTCTCGAGAGAGGGTGTGGGAACATAAATAACCGTCCGGGCTCCTAAATGAAATGCGCACATTGGGAGGATCAAAAGTAGGGGACGAAATGTTGAAGCAAATTTGGATGCAACGTTTACCTAACCAAATTCGCATGATAATTTCAACCAGCGACGACGATATTCAAAAATTAGCAAAAATGGCCGACAAACTGATGGAATTGGGCGATTTTAATCAAGTCAACGCAGTATCCAATACTATTGAATCCACATCCACATCAGCAATATCGTCACTAGAGACGAAAATAAACGAATTAGTGAAACGATTTGATAAATTACAACATGCTGACAATTATCAATCACGACAACGATCGAGATTACGAGGATCATCTTCTCATACTTCAAATAAGAAGCAAAACTTCGAACAGTGTTGGTTGCTTATAAGTTTGGTGAAAAAGCGCGGAAATGCAAACAGCCGTGTAATTTTGCCACAAAAAACTAAATATTCGGTCGAATGAGGGGAAAAATTCGATCGAACACAAAAATTCGGATGCCTGTATAAATCGTTTATACATTTCGGATCTTTTAATTGATACCGGTGCAGAACAGTGAAAATAACAGTAAAATATTAAATCGATCGAAACTTTTTGCAGCAAATGGGACACAAATTCACACATACGGCGAAAGGAGATTATCTTTAAATTTTGGACTTCGGCGAAATTTTATCTGGAATTTTATCGTGGCCGACGTAAAACAACCGATCATCGGGGCGGATTTTATCAAACATTTAAGATGGTTGATAGATATGAAACAAAATCGTTTGATAGACGGCGCAACTAGGTTGTCAACAAAAGGTACACCAACGACAGAATCAACGTTAGGGATTACAACCTTCGATGTCACATATCCATTCTCGGATATTTTACGGGAATATAAGGACATCACAGTACAGCACGACCATATGGCTCCATCAAAAATTAATATCACACATCAAATAATTACAACAGGCCATCCAGTTTTTGTACGCCCTCGTCGACTCGCGCCAGTCAAATACCAAGTGGCTCGCAACGAATTCGAATACCTAGTACGGAGAGGGATCTGCCGACCGTCTAAAAGCAATTGAGCTTCCCCATTGCACATGGTAAAAAACAAAATGGAGAGTGGCGATTACCGCCGTTTGAATTCAATTACGGTACCGGATTGTTACCCTATACCACTTACAAGATTTCGGAAACATTCTAAATGAATTCGAAGGCACGTATTCGAACGATTGCGACAATACGGGTTAAGCAACAACGTTTCAAAATGTATATTTGGAAGAGCCGAAGTTAAATTCCTCGGGCACTTAATCACAGCAAATGGTTTAAAACCCCTACCGCAGCTGGGTTAAAACGTTTTCTGGCCATGGTAAATTTTTACCGAAGGTTTATAAGAAATGCAGTAAACAATCAATCAACGCTTGAAAAGTTAATTATTGGAAACAAAAAAAATGATCAAACACCAATTGAGTGGTCAGAAGAGGCAGTTACAGCTTTTCAACTATGTAAAAATGACCTAATTAATTCAACCTTATTGGCGCACCCGGTAAGCAACGCAGACCTAATTTTATTTACGGATGCGTCAAACCATGCCGTTGGCGCATGTTTAAATCCATCTGGAAACGGAAGTGAGCTCCAGCCTTTGGGTTTATATTCAAAAAAATTATCAGAAACCAAACAAATGCGACACACGTACGATAGAGAGTTGACTGCCATTTATCAGGCTGTGAAAAATTTCCGTCACATGTTGGAAGGAAGAAAATTTTGTATCTATACTGATCACAAACCGCCTAGAGAAGAGAACCACTAACGCCGAGGCAAATTAGGCAACTCGACTACATCAGTCAATTTTCGACTGACATTCGTCATATTATCGGTTCGGATAACAATGTGGCTGATTTACTGTCAAGAATTAAAGTGATAAATTTAACGGGCGAAGTTAATTTCGAGAAATTGGCAGCAGGGCAACACCATGATCCAGAATTAAAATCAATACTGCGGACGGGAATTCAAAGAAGATATCCTTGCAAATAAGCCGCTTCACCATGCCGGATACAAATATACAAATTTATTGTGATTCTTCACAAAATCGTATTCGCCCATTCGTCCCGATGGAATATCGCCAACAAATCATTGAAAATTACACGAATTAACCCACCCAGGGGTTCGTGGTACCCAAAAATTGATTTGTGATCGATTCGTTTGGCCGGCGATAAATAAGGATTGCCAGGTATACGTGAGGACATGCATTCAGTCTCAACTTTCAAAAACTACTCGCCACAACAAATCAGCGATATCGAACTGTACAGCCAAATTCCAGATTCCAGCATATTAACTTCGACATAATAGGACTCATGCCACCTTCAGCTGGGAACAGGTATTGTTTGACCATCGTTGATCGATTCAATAGATGGCCTACCGCATTTCCTGTGGAGGATATCACAGCCGAAACAGTTGCAAGACACCTTATCTCGGGCTAGATACAGTATTTTGGGGTTCCCATTAAGATTTCATCCGATTTGGGACGTCAATTTGAGTCACAAATATTCAGAGAAATTAATCAAACACTGGGCGTTAAACATTTGAAAACGGGATTGTCGAACGGTGGCACAGAACGTTAAAAACTTCAATCAAGTGTCATCAAAACAATGATTGGACCAATCTAATGCCACTGATTCTATTAGGATTACGAGTTGCGTACAAAGACGACATCAAAGCATCACCGGCAGAACTTGTTTTTGGGCAAACGCTTCGCATCCCTGGAGAATACTTTAACTCGACCAAGGACAAGCAAAGTGAATCTGAATTCGTAAAAAACGTTTCGAAGACTTATTTCCACTATGCGACCTATGACAACCGCTCATCACGATAACACAAAAATTTTCATGCAAAAAGATTTAAAAAGTTGCACACACGTATTTGTGAGGAATGACAGCGTACGTCCACCATTACAATGCCCATATACAGGATCATATGAAATAATCAAACGTTTTGACAAGTATTTTGTGATTAAAAATTGCAATTCAACACAAAAAATTGCCGTTGATCGTTTGAAAGCAGCATTTATTCCACATAACGCGGAACAAACAACAACACCGATGACAGGAACAGTACCAGATACGTCAAAAACTCAACCAGGTACTACATCGTCGACCACTACAACAAATGCAATCAGCTCCAGTGAAAACTACAAAGACGGGTAGGAAAGTTTACATACCTGCTCGTTTCCACTAAGGGCGGAGTATTGTCCAATTTGGTTCATCGGGAAATACTTTTTTCAAAAGGTTTTTTTTACTTTGTTAATCAACTGTATAAAAAAGAAAAAATCAGTCTAGTGTATAAAGCAAAATAGAATAAATGTATTTTAAAATAGAAAAAGCATTTCTTTATTCGTAAATAATAAATAACGACCCATAATATTCCCATAAGGGCAATCTGGAATTCGTTAGAAATATTATTAGGTTACTATACTACCGTTTTCTATGTCTGGTCGGTCGACTAATTAGAAGGCAGCGTGGCAAGCAGCTCGTTTAACCACTGCTCTACATTATACGACATCTTCGAGAATTCGAGTTTAATTTTGAAAACTCTAACCACTGCATAAATAAGCACGGGGCCGATTGCACAACACATCGCCATTCGGTATTGGGAGCATATGTAATACTAAAATTTTGCTTTCTGAGGTTATGAAAATCTAAATGGTGCGGATGTTGTCATAAAGTCAAATTATATGTAAGAGAAAAAATTAAATTCAGGTTAAAAAATTTAATTTTTTTTTCCATATTTTAATTGTAAATATTTTGCCATCAACATATTCCTGTTATTATTATGAAAAAATGATAAATTTATAATATTTTTATTTAAATTAATAATAAACAATAATAATGAAGCAAATGTTGATGGAAAATAATCGATTTGTTGAAATAAACATTTACCATGACATTTTTTTTTGCCTTTTTAATTTGCCTGTTATTTTTGGAGTATTGTTCTGGAAAATGGAATAAATGCGCTCATTACAAATGAAAGTCCAAAAATATTTGTAATAAATTTTCATATTGGAATTTATTTACCATATATATATATTGATAACATATATTTACTCGATATTATTTATATGTATTAATATTTATGGTAGACATTTTATATTATTATTATTATTATTTATTTATTTATTTGTTAACCGTTAGCTATATAATAATCAACACAATATATAGACGGAAAAATTGGGAAAAACAACACTGTGCTTTCACCATAAACAAACAATTCGGGTGGGGGGGTATTATAAGAATTTTCCATTGTTTTTAAAAATATGGATGCATATATTATCATATTGCTGCTGTTTATGAATCAGGGAATATAACAACCAGTATCAATGCTGTTTGTTTATTTAATGATTTATTTGTTGGGATTATTTGTTTACCAGATATAAATATTATGCTTGTATCCAGATTTTATTTACTCGTTCATTTGTTTATTTTTGAATTATATAGCGAAATATAGAAATAAGTAAACACATAGAAATAATTCTTCGGTGTAAAAATTCTATGCACTTAGTACACTCTGATGAAATCTTTAATAAAACACGGATGGCGTTGGAATTGGCCTGGGTCTTGTCACATTTAAGAAAATTCTTTACTAAAATAAAATTTCGGTTTGATTCTAACCTAAAAAAAACGAAATTCGCTTTGATGCCTATTTCTTACCTAGGCCATGAAACAGTATGTTATTATATAAGAAAGGTAAAAAAAATGTATATATGTCGTTATGTACATATGTACATATAGTATATGTACATATATACGTATTATGTTTTTAAATTTTTTTTATTATTGTACAGACCTATCCACACAATAGATCATGTTTAAATGTCAAATTTTCTTAAACCGCAAGAGCTTCCATCTTTCGGAAAACTCCGAAAGCATAATCAACTTTCACATAATGCCACTAGGTGTTACTTAATATTTGCTGTCAAAAATTGTATGACATTTTCATGTGTGCATTTTGTAAACATAAGTAAAAATATTTTCGTTTTATAAAAGTGATTATTATTAATACGTGATAATTAAATTGGGTTTGAGAACTTTTTATAAACGTCCTTTTAATTAACGTCAGTAATATTTATTTGATTTTGTAGTGACATCTAGTTGCAAATGCTCTGTACTTTTTCTATAATCGTGCTGCCTCTTTCGGAAAACATGATCTTTACAAAAACATCTATAATAGAAATATAGATGTTTTTGATTATATATATATTATTCATCTGATCCTAAAAAGAAAGAATATGATTAAAAAAATGGAGGTGTGGCCAACACACGACTTTCTTTTATGAACAGAGAATTTTGAGAAATCTAAATAAAATAATACAAATATTACAAAACCCGTTTACATTTTTAAATATGGTTTAATTCTGGTGACGTCATATACACCTTCAAATGGTTTACCGGTAATTTGAAAACCATCAATATCCCTTATAACATATCGGTCATTTGGTAATGGTTCTACTATTTTGTACGAACCGCGATATTTTGGAATTAGTTTTTTATTTACTTCGGGAGTAGTGTCGATATTTTTAACAACCACGCGATCCCCTTTTTCGTAGTTAGTTGGCTCTTTTCTTTTCCTATTATAGTACAACTCGTTATATTTTTGGTTTTTGTCTATATTTTCTGAAGCAATCTTCCTAATATTTTCCAAATCCCTTATCTGTCTATCTGATTCAATATTCTGATCTAAAAATTCTATTATCTTGTCATTAACTTTTCCTTTCTGATTTACTCCATACATCAACATACTTGGACAGACTTTTGTAGTCTTACTACAGGGTATTATTATACGAAAACTCGACATCATCAAGAACACAATCCCAATAAATTTTCCTTTCTTTGTCCACCAATTTAGCTAACATAGGCGTCAACGTTCGGTTTACCCTCTCGATTTGCCCATTTGCCCTTGGTGCCGCTGTCGCAACCAATATATGCTGGACACAATTTTCATTCAAGAATTCCTTGAATTCATTCGACGTGAAATTCGATCCCCGATCAGTAATCACTCTGTTCGGACGACTCAATTGTTTAAAATACAATTTAAAACAAGTTAGTGTATCCTTCGCACTAGTCGTTCTTGTCGCAAACAATCTTACAAATTTTGTGAATCCATCAATGATAGCCAATATATACCTATTCTTAAATCTTGTGGTCTCCAATGGACCATAAAAATCTGCATGAATCGTGTCAAAAGGCTTATCAATTTTAGGGATGGAATGTAGGTAGCCCTCGGACTTACCACTGGGAATATTGAAATTAATGCACTTTAGGCAATTTTTCACATAAGTTTTAATCTTATCGGTCATATTTGGAAACCAATAGTTCCTTGATACCACTTCAACCGTTTTTTCAACACCAATATGTCCCAAACTATCATGCGAATTTCTGATTACTTGAGCTTGCATGCAATCGGGAACATAAAACCTTATTTTCTTCTTATTGACCTTTCGATATATCAATCCATCTCGTAATTCAAACAAAGGGCTATCTTTTTTTTTCTAGTTCAATACGTAAGTTTTCCAAGGATGGATCTTGGCTTTGCAATATAGCCAAAGTTTGCTCAAACGGACTTTCATCGATTACCAGTACTGATTCTACTCTACTCAAACAATCTACGTGCTGCATTCTTTTGCCTTCCCGGTGTTCAATTTTATAGTCAAAATCCTGTAGTTCTAATGCCCAACGTGCAATTCTGGGATTAATCAATTTTTTATTCAACGTCAATGTGAGCGCATTGCAATCAGTAACGATTTTAAACTCACGTCCATGTAAATAAATTCTGAACCGCCTTATAGCATATACAATAGCAAGGCAGTCAAGTTCATAAGAATGATATTTCGCTTCAAGTGGGGTTGTACGCTTTGAAAAATAGCATATAGGATGAAATTTAGAATCCTGTTTCTTCTGTAAAAGAACAGCGCCAAAACCTACCGAAGATGCATCACAATGCAATTCTGTCTCATCAAGCGGCGAAAATATCGCTAACACCGGTTCTTCAATCAACTTGCTTTTTAAACATTCGAATGACTTAATCTGTTCTTCCCCTAACTCAAATTTTCTTTCTTTTCGTATTAAATCCTGCAAAGGTTTGGCAATGTAACAATAATCCTTAATAAATTTCCTGAAATATGAACACATTCCAAGAAATCTCTGTACATCACGGATACTTTTAGGATGAGGGAAATCAGTAATTGATTTGATGTTTAAACGGTTAGGACTGATTCCCATACAATTTACACGATACCCTAAATAATCTATCTCTGTATTTAACAATTCACACTTATCAATTCGCAACTCCAATAAATTATCGTTCAACAATTTAAGAACGCATTTCAATATTTCTAAGTGTTCATCTACTGTAGAAGTTCCAATCAATATATCATCCATATAAATAATTATTCGGTGGTCAACAATAAGATCCCTAAAAATTAAAGATATGAATTTTTGAAAAGTGGCGGGGCCGTTTTTTAACCCAAAGGGCATCCTTAGGAATTCAAATTGTCCAATGGGTGTGACAAAGCTTGTATATTTCACACTTTCGGCAGCCATTTGTACGTGGTAAAACCCATTTTTTAAATCCAATGATGAAAAATAAATTTTACCGTTCAGGTAGTCTAACATATCCTCTATTACGGGCAATGGGTAATTATCCCGTAAAGTAAGCTTATTTAGCTGCCTATAATCCACGCACATTCTCTTTTCCGATTTCTGCTTTTTGTTCACTAGGACAATTGGGGAACAATAATGAGACTCACTTTTCAGAATCACTTTCTTTTCAATTAATTCGTCAATCAATTTTGCCACAATATCCCTTTCCGTATAAGACAATCTCCTAGGATTCGTATAAAAGTATTCTTCCTTGCACAACACTATTTTCATTTCATACTTCACGCTAGGCTCAACAGGTTTGCCACAATTGAAATAATATTTATTAAAAACATCCATCACTTTTAACCTTGATTCAAAATCCAATTCCGAATTAAAGTTTAAATTTTGACCGATATCCTCATCAATGTTAATGTTCAATACTTCGTTTTCAAAACTATCATTGCGATTTGAGATTTCAATTTCTCTATTGCCAATTTTCAATTCTGTATCGCACATTGACAAGAAATCTCTTCCAACAATCAAATCATCAGACATCGTCGTATTTGGTACAACATGCAATTTAAAACAATACAAATTATCATCAAAAACAATATTCAATTCAACAGTACCAATTACTTTAAGTTTACTCTTGTTGATGCCCGAATACTCACAACATTTATCAATACCATCATCAATACAACTGCACGGGACACAACTTTCCTTAATTAAGCTAATGGGACTACCCGTATCAACAAGAGTAGACTTTTTAATACCCTTTTTCTGATTTTTAAAAAACAAATTTAAATCTATATAAATACCGTCCATTGATTTTATTTCACACAAGCCGATGGTCTTCTGTTCGAAGCTCGTCTTCTTCTTAGATGGACACTCATTTGCTTTATGTCCCACTTCAGCACAAATCACACAAGATCCGAACAATCGTTTTGGTTTCGAACAATTTTTAGAAAAATGGCCAAACTCGCCACAATTATAACATCGAATAGATGATTCTCTTGGTTTGTTATTTATAGTTGTAATTTTTTGAGGGGGCTTCCCCGCTGGTTGATGTTGATTCAACCCTCTTTCTTTATCAGTTATATTCTGAAACGCGTTCAATAAATGTTCTGGTGTCGGAAATAACTGCATCCTTGCTTGGCTTTGTAGACGAGGATTTGACATTCCATCGATCAAATAGTCTACAATCTCGTCGGCTGATATTCCAATCGCATTCGCCATGATGATTTTATCCTGATAATAGGTGTAAAACGACTCGCTAGTCTTCCAATAACGTTGTTCAAATTTTCTTCGCTGTTCAATTTTATTCGGTCGTGTGTCATATAATTTTCCCAGCTCACTCAGCAACTCATCTAATTCCAGTTCTATGTGTTCTGGTTTAGAATGGAACCACTCTTCAGCTTTACCTTTTAATTTTTGAATGACTTCAAACTTTATTTCTTCCAAATCAACATTATAATGGCGGATAATCAAATCAATTTTTCCGATAAAATTTCGGAAATTATCCCCAGATCCACTAAACGTACACAATAATTTTGAAAAATCCAATTTCTTATTCACAATCTTATTACTTATGTCATTTGGTTGCTCCGTATTGACCCCAATATTCTCATTGCACCGCTTATCCCGTTCAACTCCCACCATCAACGTGCTTTCAACAACTTTAATATCGCCATTTGTTTTCAATCTTTCCTCAATTGCATTCAATTGCTCTGACAAATTTCTCACACTATCTCTCAACTGTGTACTCTCCGAACGATTATCTTTAAAAATCACCTCGATGAGCTTGCTTTGCAAATTTTTTTTGTTACCACTAGTGTCACCATTTTTCTCTCCGAGATTTTCCTTTAATTGATCGACACTCATATTCAATACGTCTTCAATGGTAAAACTCATTTTCGATTCAATTCATGAACACTTTCAATTTTGAATTATTATTTTCGTATACGACGCACTTGCACGGTTGCACCTTGCACCACAGAATGTTCTCTTTTTAATTTGTCTCTTTTGTATTCAATACAATTGTGAGAGAGCAACTCACTCGAATTTACTCTGTACCGTTATATCAACGGATTTCTTCACCACGTTTTTAGTCCCAATTTTATGTTCGTATAAATCACTATAACGGTTAACCACAATTTTATTCTTAACCCCACATCTGAAATTTACTGTAAGGATTATTCTCAATTAAAACAAAGTCTTTTAGTACACTTTTTATTAAGTTAAATTACAATTCTTTTAGGCAACAATTATTATTCCCAAAAGTACAATTCTCAATACACTTATATAAAAACACATATATCGGAATACAATCAATTATTAAAAAAACGATCCGTCCTCTATGACGGTTCCAATATCAATTCAATTTTTCTCATTCTCTTCGTTCTTTTTTTTTTTTTTTTTAGCTCAAACAAGAGCAGCGAATTTAATGTTTTAGCTCAAACAAGAGCAGCGTACCCAATTCCTTTTTTTATACTAGTTTGCCCAAAAAACCTTACAAACTACTCATAGTTATTTGCTTTTATGAATGAAAATAATAAACCGAAACAAAATATAGGTTGCAATAGATGAACATCACACACACCAAAAATCTCATTTTAGAAAACCCAAATTTTCTATGTATATTTCGCACCATTGGGATTGTGCAATTTAGGAAACAGGATGGGATTTCTCATGTGATTATCGCACCAGAAGTCCCTTATATTCCGTTTACATAATAAAACATATTTTTCGGTGTATGATGATTGTGCAAAATTATGCGTTACTAAACATACCTTAAAATAGTTTATATTGACCAGAATCGGCCATAGAACATTCACATTTATCAAAATCTCAGATTATCGAAGAAGTTATACCGCCGATTTCCAGAAATCTCAAATTATATTAACATTCGAATTAAAACAAAGTGTAGTTAATATTCTTGGCAAGAGTCACTTTTTAGCATATTACACTTTAGCCAGAATCAGCCATGGAACATAAAGTTATATAGGCAATTTCCAGAAATCCCACCTTATATTAACATTCGAATTGTAATAAAGTGTATTTAATATTCTGGGGAAGATCTGGACGATTCTGGTCATCATAGATGATGCGATTTTTTATTCTTTTTTATGCTTCATTTTATTTTAATTTGAATGTTAATAAGAGGTGGGATTTCTTAAAATCGCCAATGTAACCTCTTCGGAAAACCGCGAATTTGATAAATTGTGGATGTTCTATGGCCGATTCTGGCTAAAGTGTAACATGCACAAACGTGAATCTTGACCATAATACTAACTACACTTTGTTTTAATTCGAATGTTTGTAAAAGGTGGGATTTCTGGAAATCGGCCGTATAACCTCTTCCATAAGAGACCTTTTCGTTCTATAGTCGATTCTGGTCAATATAAATTATTTTCAAGGTTAGTTTAGTAACGCACAATTTTGCACAATCATCATACACCGAAAAATATGTTTTATTAGGTAAACAGTATATGGGATGTCTCGTGTGATAATCACGTGAGAAATCGCATCCTGTTTCCTACAGTAGGCTATGAACAAATTTTCTAATTACTGGTACAAAAAGTGTATTGCTTTCAACCAACATGAGTTAGGTATTTTATTTGGTTAACAGCTGGTCAAAGCAACAGCAAAAATTAGCCAAAATTTGGTCTAATTTTTTTTTGTGTATTTTCTTGTCAATTCGACTCTTGTGGCAGGTATTGAATCTAAAAATTTGGTTAAGATTTGTTTAATCGCAAATTTTTTTTGGGTTAGCTAAACTATTTTTTGGTGTCCCAAGTAACATTCGTTAGAGTTATTAGATGTGATCAGCTCTATTAATGCTCTACAGAAGTAATCACGCAGCATCTTGTACTAAATTCATGGTAATAGATACTGCAGGCTTTAAAAAAAATTAAACATGCTCTATAAAATCAGTTATTCATACTACTTGTGCTAAATTGATGGTAATAGACACTCCAAGCTTTAAAAAATCTAAATAGCACTTAGTTTTAATATGTAGCTCTACAAATAAATATAGAGCTTCCAAAGTTTTAGTATTAGAGCAGGCGCAACTATAGAGCTGTACGTTTTAATTAAGCTGTAAGATAGCAATATGAGCTATAAAACAGCTCATATAAAGTTGTAAGCTTTTGAAATAGTCAGCTTTAATAAAACGGTATTTGAAGGTAATTTAGAACTAATTTAGTAACCTGCAACTGGTATAAATACCTTATAAAGCTTTGATTTACCTTTACCTCCAAAATTAATGTCAAAATAATAAATTGGTTGTATTTTTCTGTGTGTTAAAAAAATCAAATAAGCTACAATAAAATAAAAATGTATAGTTTAAATTCGTGGAAGAGATACAAACTAAGTAGTGGTTATCGATACCAAATTCGAAAGAACCAAATTTTATTGAAGAAAGCTGTCGAAAGAAATAAAGTTAAAAATTATCCAAGCAATACGCTAGAAACATCAGAACCACAACAAAACTCTGCGAGAGAATCCTCCTCTATTAATAATTTCCATATTGATTTATGTGAAAACAATGAAACTCCTGATTTATGGAACACAAACCAATTAGATGGAGACTTAAGCCACAGTGATGTTTCATTTGTTCTAAGCGAGGATAAAACAAACCATGTTAACCTGAGGGAAGAATTAAGAAATTGGGCTTTAAGTTATAACATCACTCATCAAGCACTTGGTAAATTATTGAAATTGCTGAAGACATGTAAATTACCCGATAAAGATCTCCCGCAAGACCCAAGAACTATATTAGAAACTCCTAATGCAGTAGAATTATATCCGCTCGGTAGTGGAAATTATTGGCATCAAGGATTAGAAAGTTGCTTAAGACAATATTTTAAAGATAAATTAAATAAATCAATGGACATTTCCTTAAATTTTAATATAGATGGTTTACCAATTTATAAAAGCTCACAATGGCAATTTTGGCCTATCCTTTTTAATATACATGAAATAAAATTTTTTAAACCAATGATTATTGGAATATATTGTGGAAAAGGGAAACCAACCGTTTTAATAGAATATTTACGACAATTCGTAGATGAATGCAAACATTTATTGAGAGAAGGAATTATGATAAACAATCACAAACTCAATATTAAAATTCGATGTTTCATTTGTGATTCATCAGCAAGAGCATATGTTAAAGGTAATATATATTATTATTCAGAATTTATAAAATACAAAATTCTATGGCAATTTTATGTAATTAAGGTACCACATATTTTAACGGAAAGCACGGATGCTTAAAATGTACTGTAGATGGTGAGTATATTTCTAATTGTACAGTATTTTTACATACACAATGCGAACGAAGAACCAACACAGCTTTTCGACAGAAAATATATGGGAATCACCATAAAACTACTTCAATTCTCGAAGAGTTGCCCATAGATAAGGTTGAGGATTTTCCTGTAAGAGACTCGTTACATCTTATTGATGTAGGTGAATACAAAAATATAATTTGTTTCTCCATTCGTACTCGTATATAAAAAATATCATATTTTAAGGACAACTATGTACTCTTTTACATGTATTATGAAAAAATGTTTAACTGGATGTACTAATGGGGAATTTAAAGGAACGGGTATGCGATTTTCTGCAAAGGACATACATCTTATTACAGATAAACTTGTGCACGTAAAACTGCCGGTAGAAATTCATAGAGCAGTTAGAGGATTGGACAGCCTTTCCTATTGGAAAGGCACGGAATATCGTACTTTTATGTATTATATTGGCATAGTAGTTTTGAAGGATTATTTACGATACGATGCTTATGAGCACTTTCTCGCATTTTCCTGTGCAGTAACCATCTGCTCAACAGAGCAATACATACATCTGCTGCAACTAGCAAGAATATTGATGGAACATTATGTAGAAAGATATATTGAACTCTATGGAAAACAATCCATTACAAGCAATGTACATAATTTATGTCATCTTGTTGATGAAGTGGAGCAATTTGGGGTTCTCAATTCTTTCAATGCTTATCCCTTTGAAAATCTTCTGTCCACGTTAAAACGATTGTTAAGAACTGGTTCCAACCCTTTAGCACAAGCTGCCAAAAGAATTGCAGAATTAAACAAGATAAACCAGTATGAAATTCATAAGCTAGATAAATCACCAGTTCTTAGAAATATTAACGAAGATGGAACGTATAATACAATAATTTAGGAAAATTTTACGTTAAATAATACAATTACTAATAAATGGTTTTTAACCAAAAATAACAAGATTGTTGGAATTGAAAAAATTGCACTGGAAAATAAGCAAATACTTATAAAAGGAAATGCTTTAAAATCTGCAAGCGATTTTTTTTAACTCCCATTAAATCATCTCGATTAAATATATATTTCTCTACATTTGATGAAGATTTGCCAATGCAATATCAATTAAACGATATAAAGTGCAAATTGGTGGCCGTTCCATACAACAATCAAGGATTAGTTTTCATACCACTTATTCATAGTCTGTAAAAATTAATGATTGGAAATTGTAATACCTATAAGAAAACAAACATTAACGAAATTATATCACATGTATTTCAAAAACTAAAAAAATAATAATTGTTGTTTAAGAACTAAATAAAACAATAAAATAATGATACTGCTTAATTTAAATTTCGAAATTTGATTTACAGAGAAAGATTAAGGTCTTCTGCTACCACTGAATTCGATTCTTCTTTTTCTGGGTCGCTATAAGAATACAAAAGAACCTATTTAAAAATTATGATCTATGATATTCATTTCAAAAAAAAAACCTACCACCCCTCTAAATTGGCCGTACTTTCATCATCAATTTGCTCTTCAGAAGTGTCGCTCTCTTGTAACTCTGTAAGTTTGGGTTTCTTTTGATTTTCTTTCTTGCGTCTGTTGCGTGCAGTTGATTTTCTTTTTTGGCACTTTTCTTGAATGTCGATTCTCGTAGCATTTCGCAGCAAACTTTTGAAAAATTGTTGTGTTGCAGCCACAGAAAACGTTGGATCTGTAGCTATTATTATTTTGGCAAAACATCTTATAATATTTTTAAATGATAAAAATTTAACTTTGCCATCCTCTTTGCTCTTTGATCCACCCGTCCACGAGCACTGTACCAAAAACGATCGATAGAATATCGAGTCAACAAGCTCGTAACAGCATGTCCAGCCTTCACTGCTTCTTCTGCCAGTTTTCCCTACTACGTACCCCATTTGGGCAACCTAAAACAACGGAAAATTGGGTTATTGTTGTTTGTGTAAAATATGAAGTATCTTACCATAAGAGCCATATTTTCTTCCGATGTTAGAAGAGTCTCCAACGAATTAGCTTCTTCGACGGTGGAAATTTTTTTAAAATTTTCTATTGTAAATTGTGTATTTCGGGTTGTATCATTATTGTTAACACTTAATTCCATGACACCGACTTTGACCAAATTTTCAATTTGGGTAAATAATTTTGAAAACGAAACATTTATGCTGTTTTTGATCTCATCTTGGTTGCTCAAGATTTTCCTTTGGTTGTCTAATAATTGAACCATGATATGGGTTACATCGGTGGTCGGTGAAGTAACGCCATCTGATTGGCCACTGCTTATTGTTTCCATGTTTAAATTTTCTTCCAAGACTGTATTTGTCGGAAGTATAATTGAATCCAGGGGGCCTATTATGAAATTTATCCGTGTCGGATTTTTTCGTTAACGGATAAATCCGTGCTATTATGAAACTAAAAAGTAAAATCGAATCGGATTTTTCCGATCACACTAAAAAAAATCCGACTGCTATTTAGTTGACGTATTCAGATTCGATTGATGTTATTTTGAAGTTTCAACAAAACATAAGTGGAAGTGATTAATTTTTCAAAAATATTGTTAAAATAAATTAATTTGAAGCATTTATTTAGTATATCTAAATAATTAAAAAATAAAAATTTAAAATGTAATATTTTATTATGAGAAATTTTTAATAAATAAATTTTTAAGAAAACTAATTTTTAATTGTACTTGTTAGACATGATGACCACCACTAATGCGAATCAGTTTGAAATGCTAATTTCTTTTATGGAAAAGAATGAGGGCATTGCCAAAAACTATTTAAATGCTCCTCAATACAAGGAGACAACAAATAAATTGTGGAACGACCTTATGCTTGAATTAAACAATGAAGGCCCTCCATCAAAAAATGTAGCTGGTTGGAAAAAAGTGAGGTTAATAAACCTTTATAAAAATACAAAATATTAATGTGAAATTTATAAATTATTAAGGTTTGGCAAGATTTCAAATATACCGTGAAAAACAAAATACGGGAAAACAAAAAATCCTATAGCGGAACAGGGGGAGGGCCCTGTAAAATTAAAAGATTGAGCCTTTTGGAAGAGCGGGTGGACAAGATACTGGATCTTTCAGGGGAAATTCAAGGCATCAACGCTAGAGATTTTTGCTGCCAAGTTGAACCAACAGAAACCATTGAAATTATGGAAATTTTTGAAAATACAAATCCTGAAACTCATCCCCAGATACCGATACCTCCAACAATTTCAACTAATACAAGACGCGAATCAAATAATACCACTGAATACAGGAAAAACCAAAGGAAACAGGCAAAATGTTACTAAAACAACAGCTTAAAATGCAAGAGGAATTCTATAAGAAATGTGACCAATATCAAACAAATAAATTAAAAGTTTTAAAGGAAATTAGAAATAGCAATAAGGATTTATTAAAATGTAAAAGAGAGACTGAGTTTTAACAAAGAAAAATGGCTTTCCAAAAAGAAATTATTGATTGAAAAGAATAAGATGAAAGCAGAACAGCTAGAACTACAGAAAATGGAGCTGGAACTTAAAAGATATTAAAACAAAACATTAAATTTTTTATTATTTATTCTAATAGGTACATATTTAGTAATAATTTTAGCATAAGTTGAATTATGATCGTGATGAATTAAAAAATGTGATGAATTAAAAATGTTTAAGACTGTTGAATATATTTTTGAATATTTTATAATAAATAATTACATATTATTTTACAATCTATCTCTTAATTCATTTCGTATTCGTTTGGCCTCATTTGGAAAATTTTCAGAATCTACTTCGTCTTCTTCATTTTGCACGATATGTTCCTCCGATTCTAATAATTGTTCATCAATAGGAACATTAAATTGTATACATAAGTTGTGAAGAAGGCAGCAAACGTTTACAATTTGAGCTGCTTTTTCGGGTTTATAATGCAACTCACGAGTATGCAATAAACAACGCCAGCGTCCTTTAAGAACTCCAAATACTCGTTCAATTATACTTCGCGCTCTAGAGTGCAAGGTGTTGAACCGTGATTCGCGCGACGCTTGCAAAGCAACTCTAAATGGAGTCATACACCAAGGTTGAAGAGCGTATCCAGAATCCCCTAATGTATATAAAGAAACATAATAATTTCACACTTGCATGGCTTTGTTTTGTTAATATTACCTAATATCCAAGATGATTTATCACCTGATAAATATGCTTGCTTCAGGATTGATTCGTTCTTACTCATTTTCCAGACGGCTGAGTCATGTGAACATCCTCCGTAACGTGGATTAACTGATGTAATTTTCATGTTGTAATCGCATGTCTAGAGAAAATTTGATATAATTAATAAGTGGTCTATATAGTTATACTAAACAAATGTTTACCATCATTACGTTTAGACTATGGGCGCCTTTTCTATTATAGAAATGGTGTTCGTTTTTATCTGGCCGGATAATGCTAGCATGTGTGCCATCTACACATCCAATGACACCAGGAAATCCATATTTAGTCAAAAAAAAATCTTTCGATTTGGCTTTTTCTTGCTCTGACAACTTAAAATTAATGTATTTCTTACACATTTCCGACTCCAATATATTTAGGGTTTCAGAGATTACTACAGATACCGTTGGTTGGGCCATGCCTATCAAAAAATCTTGGCCTACAGCTTGTTGATAGGATCCTTCTGCTAGAAAACGTAGAGTAGCTGCTAATTTCAAGATCGGCGGTATGGCATCAACGTTTTTACGATCCATAAAATGTCCCTCCGTTTGGCTAAGAATTGTTCTAAAACAATCTTTCGTTATGCGAAACAATTTCATAAACCTATAAAAAATACAAAAATAAGTGATATTGCATGTAACATATAACAAGTAACTTTAAATTACCTTTTATTTGTCATATCAAGAGGATTTGATTCAGAACGAATACGCTTTCTCTGTATAGATATCGGCGTTATTTCATCTTCAGAATCCTCATCAGTTTCACTCAAACGAACCAAATAGCCAATGCTATCCATCGTATTCACCAAACAAGCACAAATAAAATTAGAATTATATTTATTTAAGATCCAAAATCAAATATTTTATTAATAACTTTAACACATTTCCCAGCAAGACGCTATAAGATAATAAAAAAATATAGCTATCAAATTATATAAAATCAAAATCTAACCTCAAATTATTTAAAAAAAATGATGTTGCTAACTTCAGATTTGTTTATTGAAAATTCGATAATACAAGTTTCATAATAGGGTAAATCTGAGTCGAATCGAATATTTCCGTTAACGGAAAAATCCGACACGGATAAATTTCATAATAGGGCCCCAGTATTTCTGTAAAGAGAGCGTTACTATTATTGCCATAGGATAAATGGTTATTGTCGCGATAAATAACGTACCATACGGTTGTGTGATACTGCTATTAATTCTATAGGTACGGGCCACTCCACCTATTATCGGCTCATCACTCACAGTTTCATTTATACCAGTTGTTTTTGAAGTAGTCACAGGAATTGATACCGCATTCATAGTTTCAGCTATCATATCAAAGTTTGGTTGAGGGGAACGTGTGGCATTAAGGTGCTTAATTCTATTGTTGGTGGGCGTAATGGTACTGTCATCACTCTCACAGCGATCATCCTCTGTCGTAACGTTTTTTGATAGGAGTTCCTCCTCAATCTGTTCTGCGATGCTATACATTTTTATTTTATTTTTTTTTACGCGACATGGCCTAGCCAGCCATAACTTTTTATCAGGTTGTGCGTAAGGATTTTTAATAATGCAATTACGCTTTTTTGAACTCCAACTTAAAGGTGAATACCAAACGACACCATTCTCGTCCAATGCTTCTAGTATAATAGCCAACACAAAACCTTTTTTTGATAATTCTTGAATTATTTTAAAAGACATATCTCCACTCGTTTTAATATTATATATTATATTTTAATATAATCACCTCTGTAATATAAGTACATAATATAACATAAAGTAATGTTAGTAAAACAATAATTCCAAAATAAAATAAATACTTGCTTACCTCGTTTCAAATGACGCGACTAATCAACCAGTTTGGAAGAACACTGCCTCGATTTTAAAAACTGACATATTAAACCGTTATTTAAACAAAACAATAAATTTTGCCCTATAGTAAAACCTATGAAATCCAAAATAGAGCGTCTAGCTGAATTTATTTATGAAACGCGTACAAAATATCACATAAAGGACAAAAATAAATCAAAAAAGAGCTACGTGCTCTTTAACCAAAATTTTACTCTTTAGTAGTTTTATTGTGGTGTATAAACTGACTTTATTAGAGCTAGTTGTTCTGTAAGAGAATCATATGAAAACATTAAAGTACTTTTCATACCAGGCGCCTCGCCTCAAAATATTTAGTTACCACAAATACGAAGCTGAGACCCTTTCATACCGGTGGCGGTGGCTTTGAATATTCGGTTGCTATCAAATATTTTATTTAGGTCTATTTTACAAGTGAATTATAGCAAGAACTGAGATATTCCAAATTTGTAACGTACATATGAGCTTGATTTTTTGGTAAGTATGAAATATTTGTGCAAAAAATGTGATTTGTAGGTTATGTAGGTTATGTTGAGAAAGCATTTCTCTTTGTACTACTTTAAAATATCGCAGTCGAGTGTGGAACGCATTGCCTTGGCTTTGTAGATAACTTCATTGTAATATATTTTGTTTTTTTTTAAATTATCACTTAAAAATAAATTATTTTTTCAACAAATTGAATTTATTACTATAAAATTTAACGGTATCAATCGAATAAAACTAATTTACATAATTAAAAAACGAAACAAAACATTTTTATTTACGAAGCTCAAAGCCGAGGCGCTTGGTATGAAAAGTACTTAACTCTATATCATTCTAATTAGTAATCAGCTCCGTTTTTGTAACAAAATGGGTGATCGCGTCATAAAAGTAAAAAAAAGTAAAGATCGCCATAGAAAACAAAAATGACGCATAGCAAACACAATATTCAAAATAATTAAAAATATTGCCATCGATTGTGTTTATTCATTCTTGGTGAGCGATTTGACCAATAAATAATTAGCAAAATTGGTTATTAATTAATTATAACAATAATGAAATATTGTAACTACACAGAAAATCCAAAAATCAATTTTCACTTTTTTTTTTCTGTAAATTTATTTAATTAATACTTTTATAATTTCGAGGCCCATTAAAATTTTCTTAATTACATTGCTAACGTTTACCATAAAAAATAATCCGCATTAAAAACATATTCTAAAACAAACATAATTTTTAATATTTTCTATTTGTATTTAATATTACATATTGTTCTGAACGAAAATAAAATATGTAGCTATGTACATATTAAACAATTTTATAATAATTCTCAAGTACATAATATTTATTATAAATAATTAGCTAGTTCTAAAGCGCACTTATCTAAAATATTTTATAATGTTTCAGATATAAAGCAATTATTTATTTGTATTGCCTTTTTAATGGAATCAGCTTTAATAAACACTCAAAAATTGTGCACGACAAGAGCATTAAGCACTATAACAAGGGCCTTATAAGACTTTCATATGCTTCTAAAATAAAATTAGCAGCTCTAAAAAAGCTGTAACGTAAGGTCTTCTAAAGGAAAATTATTGCTGTAAAAGTAGTTAAACAAGCCACATAACAACTCTAAATAAGCTTTAGCAGCGCTGCTAGAGTCAAATTAAAAGCTAGATACTCTATAATATAGCTCTAGAAGCGCTTCAAGAAAATATTTAGAGCTGAAATTGTCACTTGGGGTACAATTGTTGTTGTAATTTTTTTATTTTTGGTGAAATGTATTGGTTTGGAATTGCACAATCCCAATGGTGCGAAATATACATAAGTGACATTTCATTTGCCAATTTACAACAACAATGCTATATAATGAATTCAAATTAGGAATTCGTCGAATTCCTTCTAAATTTAGCGTATTTCCTTGACAAATTTACAACAACAATTGCATAGGATAAATCCCCGCAAGAATAACATTAACCCAAAAAAAATTGGGTTTATTTAAACATAATTCTAATTCTTGGTTATGATACCTGCCACCAGAGTCATAATGCATATTAAATTTATATTTTATTTGGAAAGGTTGGCTTTTGTCAATTAAATCAAATTGGTTATTTTCTTGGAAAACAAATAAACCCAAAATAATTCGAATTCAATTTTGGTCAACAAAATACGCTTATTGACGGAATTCAAAATCGAATTCATCGTTTAGTTTGCCTACTTTACGCTGGGTACGCTGGAGCACATTTTTTTTAGTTCTATAAGTTGGCTATGTGAAGTTTATTAATATTTTACTATTTATTTGACAATTAAAAGTATACAAAATATTTATTACATACGCTAAAGCTGTGTTTCTTATTTCTGATCTAATCAATCTGATTGATCTGAGTACTAAAACGTTGTTTCTTATTTCAGGTCAGATCGATCTGATCAATTTTTTTTGCTGTTTCTTATTTATTTTCAGATTGATTAGATTGATTTTTTTGATTTGTAAAAATATTCCGATTTCTCAGATTAGTTTTAGTTTAGCTAACTTCATGTAATTCAAATACATACATTACCGCATAGAGAACTATAACTGTCTTCTCATCACTTATTTTTTTTTTGCAAACGTTATTAAAATGGAAATAGAAGGAAATTTTAATTATTATGTGAACGAAGGTAAATAATTTTATTAAATTATGAAAAAAATATTTTTTGATCTAAAAAATCTGAACCCTGTTTCTTATTTCAGATCGACCAAATCAATCTGATTTCAGATTTCAAAATCTGCTCGATCTACGGATTTAAATAAGAAACACAGCATAAATGTAAACAAACCCACATACAAATATATTATTCGCAAAAAAAGTGTATTTCGCCACAAAAAAATTAAAAATGCTACTAACCTATGAAAATCAATCGAATTCCAAACATTGAATTCCTTGACTATTTTATTTGACCAAATTTGAATTACAATTTCAATTCCAATTCCTTAGTCAAATGAAATGTCATTATAGAAAATTTGGGTTTTCTAAAATGAGATTTCTGGTGTGACGAAATATGGTGTGAAAAAATAATTAACCATTCAGGAAGAAAAAAACTTTGTGCAATAAATCTTGCATAAAATTTTTGATTTCACGTATTTTTAAATAAAATAAAATATTAAATAAATTATTTTTAATTAAAATTAGTTTTAAAATATTCTGGAAAAGGGAGATTTATTTCTAAAATTGCTTCTCAATATTCCAGACACAGATCAATTTTTTTTTTATAATTTTTATAACGGTGTTGAAGCCAATAGAATAATTTCGTTTCATTTAGTTTTTTATAACTCCTGCGGTCGGGGTGCTTGTCGTAAATATCAACCAAAACTATAACACCAAACTCCCGCTTATGTTTTGGAACCAACATTTAGGATCGGTACGTGAAACGTGCTATCATTAAGAGAATCAGACGTGTTTAAAGACGAAAGCTTCGACTCGTTGTCCTCCAACAAATTCAATGGTCCAAACTTGGAAACCATTTGCCTCAAGGCAGGGATCATGGTAGGGCGCAAAACTTTTCAATTTTTCATCAATATTGATACATCTCAAATGTAATATAATGAAGTTAGAAATTATTAAAAAAAATTAATGGAGATCCGAATAAAAAAATATATCAAATTTCAATCCAATAGGGAGACCTGTTCTACATATAATATCCTGAGACTAGATGCAAAGGAAGCCATTTACAAGTCATTCGTGAACAATTATACTACTAAATCATACTAAATTTGAAGTGTCTAGGAACAGTAGTTATGGAGATAACCCCTAAGGAACAGTTGTGCATGAAGACGTTTACTGTATGACTAAAATATTTGTATACTACTAAAAAATGTATATGGCTAACTGACTGTATACGAACTTGGTAGCCGACAGAAAATATCCAACGTCTTGAACAACCAGTGCCCGTCCTTTAGATATTAACACTTGGTCAATTGGGCTGGGATCGCAAAGTACGCCACATTCCCTTCCCCCCCCCCTCCTCCCCCTCTCCTCCCGACTGCATGGCCTTCTATCATGCATAATATATACACATACATCTGTCCATATATTACACATACACTAGCGCGTGCTAGCCGTGCGTGAGACACCTTGATTCAAAAACTTGATAACCTAGAACCGAAATTAGTGATTGAAATAAGATCTAAACTAGCCAAGTTCTACCATTTTAGAATACCATGTCGAATGCAGATGTTTAATTTCGTTATAATAGGTGGAGAAATGGCCAACTTATATCCCTATTGGGCATAATCCAGAACTTTATGAAAAATTTCAATCTCTATTTCAATTCTTCATTTGCATCATAATTGGATAAGAAATAGCGAAGCGCCACCCAATTGGCCATATTCCAGAACTTCATATAAAATTCATTTTAAAATCCTATATCCATCTCACATATCGAATTTCATCATAATCGGAGAAATGAAGTTTCAGCCTACCATACGATCGTGTACAATAATTAAAATATACAAGATGAAAGAATACAGAATAACAAAAAAAAAGCTGATTATTCCAAATTTCCAACTACATCATTTTTACAACAACAAAATTTAATATGTACATAAATACTACGAAAAAATCATTTTATTTTTGTACAAAACATTACCATATTTCCATGTACCGAGTTTAAACAGGTTTAGGTTTCGTTGAGTTGAAAATATGGCGGCACTAACCCGTACCAGGATTTAGAGTTGAAGAAAAATATTTCGATAGAATAAAAAAATAAAATTGCGTATTGAACAAAAACCAAACTTTTATTTCGCTTTGATATATCGTCATAATGTTGATAACGACATTTTTGTGTATTTTTTTAATTAATTTGGGGAAATATATTTAGTAATAAGCGATGCGCTATTTATAATTTAAAAAAATGTTTGACAGATAGAATCTAACTCAAACAAACAAGATCCGTCGAGTTTATTTGGATTTAACGAAACTCTACCCTAATACGCGTTTCCATGCACATAAACCGAGTTGAACCTAGGTTAACTCTATCAGGGAAACATGATACCTTTTACATACTCTGTTTACAACAATAAATAATTTAGTAGTGGTGTTTTCCCATTAGTCGTTATGAAAGCGAAAAAAAAAGAAAAAAATCTTTACTCAAATTTACATTGTTTTACACTAACAAATTTTGTATTTCAAAATTTTGTATATATAAATTTATATGTGTGCATTAAATGACCCTCTGTCGGGATTTTGCTACACTTATTTTGAGGAAAAATTTTGTTTTTTTAGGGTAAACTATTTTTATTTTAAGTATTTATCAATTAAAAAATTAAAATAATTACAAAAGAAAAAAACTACGAGTCTGATTATATGTAGATTAAAATTTATTGTTGTGAATAAGTTTTTTGTCTATCGTTAGATAAGAAAACTACGAGTTAGTTTTCCACATTATCTATTGATAATAAAAAAACTCTAGAAGAAAATATTCACACTGAAGCTTAACGAAGCGCTACCAGATACCCTATTTTAGTAAAGAATGCTCTTAAGAGGTGTCGACGTCGTACACGCATCATATGGTTGTGGTCAGTCTTCCTTTGAAAATGCTGCTGGTGAGGGTGTAACTGTGAAAGGTAATCAATATCATTAAGATATTTAAGTTAGATTAATCGAGTTATTTCAAGAAATGGTGATGTTAATTAGCCACCAAGATCATGTTATTTGACCCCGTTGGACTATTTTGTTTGGGGTTACGTGAAAAGTCAAGTCTACAAAAACTATCCACAGTTGATTCCTGAACTAAAGGATGCCGAAATTATTCGTCTCATTGGTGGGTGAGATAGAACCACAATTATGCCAAAATATTATTGAACATTTTAACAAAAGGGTGGGCAGCTGTCGAAGTGCAAGAGGTGGTCATTTGGCAGATATTGTTTTTCGTACCTACATAAATAAATGGCCTAACTGATACTTTTATTGTCAATAAAAAGTTTTTTAAAATCAAAGCAAATTAATAAGATTTCATTATTTTGATGATGAACATACCTCGCTCAAAATTGAAAAATGGTAAATACAAAATCTATATACTGAAATAGATTCCGAATTATGATTGTGACGAAGGTTTTTGATGAATCCAAATATTTTTTTTGTATAATCAAAATATCTTTATTGATAAATGAAGTAATAATATTTTGTTTTATCAATACTATACATTTATGTAAACGTGTATATAATAAAGAACATGAATATGTAATAATGTGTAAATATGGCATAAAAAGACGGCATTGCGGTGTCAGGATACATAGGTACAGTAAATGTATTTCGTTTTTATCTCGGAATGGCATGTAAACAGAAGGAATAGATTTTAGGATTTCTGAATAAAAATAATTATGGTAATTTAAATTTTACGAAGAATACAAACATATTCAATTATTTACATAGATGCGTGTGCCTATTCTAGCCAATTCGACTGGTAACATGAAAAAATCTACAGAAATAGTTAACGACCATAATACTAGTGAAAATTTAAACTAAATTTGGTAATACTCGGCGCTATTTCCAACCTGCTCCAGTGATGGATCTGTGGAGTCATCACATCAACCCATAATACACTTGTCATCATATTAACCTGCAACGCATACGTATGGTAAACCTGCAATAAATTGTTGATTTCGCAAATGTTACTTTTTATAGATAGAACGAAAATTTATTTGATTAACGTAGTTAGTATTCATTTTGGCTTCTCGGTATTGTAATCAAAAAAAGGTAAAAAAATATAAAAAGAAATTAAAAACACGTTTTAACATTATCACAACATTATTATTTGTAACATTATCTAATTAAAATCGCTGATCCTAAAAAAAGTAAAAAAAAAACTCACGTGTAGGCATTTTATTGGTTAAGTTATAGGTTAGGTTAGGTTAGTGTTAGACCACCCTTGCCCCGCTGAGGATAGCGCCTGCTTTCCAAGTGCTTGTCTCAGCGTTCTGATAGGCCTCCCCAGACTTGCCCTTTCCGGTTGCAGCTGGAGAGTCGTAGCATGCCTAGCAAGTTCATCCGCCCTGCAGTTCCCCATGACGCCCGAGTGACCTGGGACCCAGATTACCTGGATATTGAAATGCTCACCCATCTCATTTAGAGATGAGTGACAACTCAACGCCACTCGTGACGCCAAAGACAACGATTCTAACGACCGGATCGCCGCTTGACTGTCCACATAGATTGCGATATCATCTGAGGATACCACATTATGCTTCAACCACGTCATGACCTCCCCAATCGCTACGACTTCAGCTTGGTACACGCTGCAGTAATCAGGGAGACGTACAGAAATGTTTACATTTAATTTGTCACAGAATACTCCATCTCCCACTTTGCCGTCTGGCTTGGAGCCATCTGTGAAGAATTTTAACGCTCCAATTTCCGATAACGGTCTATCCCTACAGGATTCCCTTGAAGGGAAGGAGGTCCGAAATCGCTTCTCGAAGCTTATAGTAGGTTTAATGTAGTCAAGATTTACCGGCTCATCCTTCAACGATCTGACGAGAGTAGAGTGTCCTGTACTAAGACATCTCCACTGATAGACGGCTGCAAGTCGTACAGCCGTATTTTCCGCCATCTCAGGCTGACTAGTTCGGGTGAGGATGTGATACTAATCCAAGAACCTTAGGATTAACAATAACAGGATCTGTGGCCTCAGAACCAAAGGGTACAAAATTATATCCTCTAGTAAGTCTGGGAACATCAGATCTTGTATTCTTGGGAAAAATAATATTAATCTTTTCCTTCTCTCTCAATACAGCAATGGTGACACTACTGCAGTTAGCCTGGAAGTAGGCACTTGTAGATTCTGGCTAGTTTCAGCCTACATGGACCGGGAGAAGGAGGTTCCTCCGGATAACCTGGAGGAGCTGATCCGTGAAGCGGAACAATCAAAGGTAGGTGTGGTACTGGGAGTGGATGCTAATGCGCATCACACTATCTGGTGAAGCACAGACATTAATGAAAGAGGTGAGTCGCTTTTTGATTATTTGATGAGTACTAACCTTTCAGTGTGTAATATTGGGCGGGAACCCACATTTATTACTAGTAACAGGCAGGAGGTTCTAGACGTGACCCTCGCCTCAAATAATATTCTTCATATGGTTAAAAATTGGAGGGTGGATAAGGAACACTCCTTTTCTGAATATCGATATTTAACCTATAGCCTCGATATTCACCCTGCTACCCGGGAAGCCTTCAGGAACCCTAGAAGGACCAACTGGAGCAAATATGGGGAATTATTGGAGGAAATGTTACCGACGAGGGCTATGGAGCCCCCGACGACCGTTGGGGAGCTAGAGGACATGGTGGCTAGCGTTACTAGCGCATGCAACCGATCCTTTCGCGCTGCCTGCCCACTGGCTAAGCCTAGGGGTAGGCAAAAACCGGTATGGTGGTCCAGGGAACTGGGAACCTATCGTAA
Organism: Tipula vernalis; assembly: GCA_958295665.1. Classification (NCBI taxonomy): domain Eukaryota; kingdom Metazoa; phylum Arthropoda; class Insecta; order Diptera; family Tipulidae; genus Tipula; species Tipula vernalis. The sequence goes on from OY282559.1 coordinate 48,857,660, forward strand.
GGCTTGTAGGATAGCCTTTAATAGAGCCAAACATACAAGGGAGGCTCAAGATTGGGACTCCTATAAGGAGAAACTCGGTGTTTATAAGAAAGAATTAAGAAAGGCACAAAGGAGGTCTTGGAGAATCTTCTGTGATAATATGGAAGAGGTATCCGAAACCTCCCGCCTTAGGAAGATTCTTTCCAAAAGTACATCTAGTCCTAGTTTTTTGATAAAACCGGACGGATCTTGGACAGCTTCTAGTGGCGGGTCTCTGGAGCTTCTCTTTGAGACACACTTCCCAGGGAGCTTTGAAGACCTGTTGGTGCGTAGCAATCATCAGGAATCACTGTCAGTAACCACAGAGGATATCGTAACCAGAAAACGGATCCTATGGGCACTGAGGGGTTTTAAACCATTTAAATCGGCTGGTCCGGATCAAATTATACCAGCGGAACTACAAAACAACTCAGTAATTATTCTTCCTTACCTGGAAGCTATATTCAAAGGGTGTTTGAAGCTGGACTATATTCCTAGGTACTGGACGGAGGTCAATGTGGTGTTCATACCGAAAGCGGGGAAAAGCTCACATGTCTATCCTAAGGACCTAAGACCAATAACTCTATCATCCTTTCTTTTGAAAACCTTGGAAAGGCTGCTGGATGTATACATCAGAGATAAAATAGGTGCCAGGAAGTGGGCATCGTCTCAGCATGCGTACACAAAGGGTAGATCTGTAGACACGGCTCTGCACGCCTTGGTGTCTACGATTGAGAAATCGATTAATTCGAAGGAATTCTGTTTGGTGGCCTTCCTGGATATAGAAGGCGCCTTTAATAATGTGAAAGCGGAGGCAATCAAGGAGGGATTGTCATTTTTGGAGGTGAACGTTCCTCTGATAGGGTTAATCAATTATATGCTGGGAAGCAGGATTGTTAGCTCGAAGTTGGGGGACTCCACCTTCAAAAGGCGAGTGACTAGGGGAACTCCGCAGGGGGGGTTCTCTCCCCTCTTCTCTGGAACATAGTGGTAAACGGGTTACTACTTGAATTGGAGAGCGAGGGTATTGGAGTTATCGCGTACGCAGATGACGTAGCTTTAGCTGTTACCGGGAAATTCCTGTGCACGATTGTAGACGTAATGCAGAATGCGCTTACCATCGTTACGAAATGGGCTGGCAAATGTGGACTTGGTATTAACCCGTCCAAGACAGAGCTGGTACTCTTTACTAAGAAATACAAAATCCCGGTAGTTGTCCCTCCTACCTTAAATGGCACGAGACTTGCTTTTACTGATAGAGCTAGATATCTGGGCATTATCTTGGACAGTAAGCTTAGTTGGAAGCCCAACATGTTGGAGAGAATAAACAAAGCTACTATTGCTTTGTACTCCTGTAGGAACGCCATTGGTCATAGATGGGGTCTGAAGCCGGAGCTGGAACACTGGCTCTACACCGCCGTAGTGAGACCTGTACTCATGTACGGGGTGGGTGTTTGGTGGCCAGCTCTGGACAAGGTAACTTACAAAAGTAAGATTGAGAGAGTGCAAAGAACGGCCTGTATGCTCGTTAGCGGGGCATTGAGGTCGACACCGACAAGTGCCTTAGAGGTTATGTTGCACCTTCTTCCGGTCGACATTTTTGGCAAACAGATGGCGGCAAATACGGCTGTACGACTTGCAGCCGTCTCTCAGTGGAGGTGTCTTAGTATAGGACACTCTACTATCGTCAGATCGTTGAAGGATGAGCTGGCGAATCTTGCTACATTAAACCTACTCTACGCTTAGAGAAGCGATTTCGGACCTCCTTCCCTTCAAGGGAATCCTGGAGGGATAGACCGTTATCGGAAACCGAAGCGTTGCAATTCTTCACAAATGGCGCCAAGCTAGACGGCAAAGTAGGAGCTGGAGTATTCTGTGACAAATTAAATGTAAATATTTCTATTCGTCTCCCTGATTACTGCAGCGTGTACCAAGCTGAAGTCGTAGCGATTGAGGAGTTCATGACGTGGTTGAAGCATAATGTGGTATCCTCAGACGATATCACAATCTATGTGGACAGTCAAGCGGCGATCCGGTCGTTAGAATCGGTGTCTTTGGCGTCACGGGTGGCGTTGAGTTGTCACTCATCTCTAAATGAGATGGGTGAGCATTTCAACATCCAGGTAGTCTGGGTCCCAGGTCACTCGGGCGTCATGGGGAACTGCAGTGCAGATGAACTTGCTAGGCATGGTACGACTCTCCAGCTGCAACCGGAAAGGGCAAGTCTGGGGAGGCCTATCACAGCGCTGAGACAAACACTTGGGAAGCAGGCGCTATCCTCAGCGGGGGAAAGGTGGTCTAACGCCCTCACCTGTATAGTTGCAAGACAAGTTTGGCCAAAGCTGGACTTGGGGCGCACTAGGGCATTAATATCCTTACGAAGACGTGAATTAAGAACGGTCGTAGGAATTCTCACGGGACACTGCCTTTTTGGAGAACATGCGGGTCTGGAGGCTAATGACTTCTGCAGAAGCTGCTTGGACGAAGAGGAGGAAGAGACGTTGGTCCACTTCCTTTGCTCGTGTCCAGCATTGGCTCTCAGAAGGCACAAACACTTAGGTAAGTTCAGGATGGACTACCTCTCGGATCTCGAAAACATTAAAGTGCGGGACGTCTTACGCTACATAAGTAGCTCGAAATGGTTCCAATAGGGGTAAAAGGGGATATATCCCGTGGTATCACAATGGACCGTCACCGGTCTAAGTGTGCGTAAGCAGCCACTCCAACCTAACCTAACCTAACCTACCGCCGCCTGAATGCAGTTATTGTTCCGGATCGTTACCCGATTTCGTTCATTCAGATTTTTCAAAAATATTGCATTGTTGTACAATATTTTCTACCATCGATCTTCAACGGGCATACCACAGATATACCAAAAACCGCGATCACAACGTTGTTTGGTTTATATGAGTTCATATTTACTCCGTTCGAAAAAATTTAACTTGGTTGTGAATTGAACTAATGAACACACTAATTTATTAAATTATTATTATTAGGGATTTCCAGTGAAAAAATAACTGTAAGGTACAAAAACTATAAATCAAAGATATTGAATCATTTTAAATGGACGAAATAATAAAACAGCAAGTGTAAGACGCACAGAGATGGACCCTTCAAACTTGAAATGGTTCTATCTGATTATGCTGGTTGGAGATTGGTGTCAACAATACAGAACATGAGAAAATACTCAGTTGAATTGAGAAAATCAAACTTATTATGTCTCACAAGGTTTTGCGGCTATATTTGATCATGCTATCCCCATCACAAAATTCTGAAAATGTCCCAGAGTATTCATAGTTGATAGGCCTTATAAAAAATCATCGGGAGATTGGTGCCAACAATACAGAGCTTCAGAAAATATTCAGTTGAATTTCGGAAATTTATAAAGTTCTCCTTAGTTATTCTAGTCCGTCGTCTAGTATGTTTCCTTTCCCATGATAGTTTTATTTTTGGGCTGAGAGTCTGTCGTGATAAATTTTGCTATCATGATAGAAATTTTTTTGGGCTGACATTTTAAATTGGAATATTATTGTTTTTTTTGATTTTTAATATAAATTCGAATAGGAAGCGGTGAAATAAAATATGTAACTTAAGAATTTATGGTGCCATAATATGGAGCATTCTGTAAAATGTGTTTACCTATTCTTAGTTTTCTTTGACATCTTTTCAACTCAACTAATAGTTGGTCTATTATTTTTCTCTCATGATAGTTTGCTTTGTTTCATAAGATTTGAAGTGGTGTTGCCAACGTTAACTATCATAATCTTTCGTGATAGAATTTTTGGCCAACTTCACGAAGGTAATGAAAGATGTAAATATTTTGGTTAAAACCAATAAAATCCCAAGGTTTATATGAAATATTAAATCATAATTTAAAGTTAACTTCGTTACATATGTAAGAGATCAAATATTTCAATTTTCAAATGCAAATCCAAAAACATAAAAGATTTAATAAACAAATTTAGTACCTCCTAAAAACCGTAGAAAATTAAATTAAAATTAGGATAACCTATTTTATGGTACATAACATAATGTTTACATGTAGAAACATACATACATATATGTATATGTATTTACATATTATTACAGCACCGGTATTTAAGATAATGTTTCTAATTTCCTAAAAACAAATTTCATTTCCACCTTAAAAATAATAAAAAGTTTTACTCTCTAGGCCAAAAAAAAAAAAAAAAAATAATTAAATCTTACGAGTACACTGGAATATAATGTACACAACATTTTTTTTTTGTCTAATAATATGCAAATTTGTGTTTATGTATTCATATTTCTTTTATTATTATTTTATATACAGAATATATATCCGTGTACCTATACTGTCGTGTCTGGATTCAGATTAGATGTATTCCCCTCGCACCCCAAATCTGTCCTTCTTCGCAACATCTTAAGAAGAAATTGTTTTCCTGTGTTTAAGAGATGTAAACAAATTTTTCCAGCACCAGCAATAATATTTTATCATAAGACATAGGAGTACGTATTCATGCAAAACGATTTTTATTATTTTTTTTAAATATATGTATATACTTTCTGTGATGTTGGAACATCCCGTAAACAGGAAAACACCCAAAAATTTATTCGGAAAATACCATCTCTAAATTTGAATAAAATTTATGATAATACCATGTTGTATTATCTTGATATTTATGTTGATTATTATCATTCAGTAAACATGAAAATCCTATAGATTTTTTATTAAGACGTTTTTTTTTTTTGTTTGGTGTGTGTGTGTGTATGAGTACTTTAAGATGGTATACTCTGGGTGATAGGTCTAAATTCATATTAAAGTAAAAAGAAAAAAAAAAAAAACTCAAAATTATTGAATCATAAAATACAAATTTATACTGTTATTATGATATTTCCCATTTTTATGGCTGGGAAAAGAAAAAATTCTACATGTTGAAAATTTTGAACTCACACTTACTTACATAAAACACGGGGCGACATAATAATGTATCATAAAAATATTTTTTTACTATACGCACCATACCAAATGATGGGTGTAGTGAAGTGGATGATTCTATTTTGTATATGTCTTCATTAGAGAGAGCGGACTTGTCATTATTTCTTTAAATTTGTACATGTTACTACTAATCCCAAAAGATAAAATATTCCATTTATGTTTAAGTGCCATAAAAAACTATGACTGGCGCAACAGTTTTCCATAAAGACAGGTAAGTATAAACGAACCTTGCAGCACTGGAATGTTTTTCTAGGTTTTCTCAATATTTTAGAATAGCTCATCTGAACTCCGGAATTTTTGTTTTTTAATCCTCGCTTAACTTCTGCCCTTAAGTTTTTTTGATTGGGTTAAAATCAGGGCTTTGCGGTCGCCAGGCCAAAATGTCTATTCTTTCATCAGTAAACTGAAACTTCATTAACCTCTTGTTTGTTAAGGATCGTTATTCTATTGAAAGATAAATGAAACCCACATGCTATCACATTTTTTATGATATATAATAGATAATTGTACACCTGTTAAATTAATTAATTAGTTTGGAAGTGCATATAGTAAAATTATGGTGGCCCCATATTGGGCGCCACTTTTCATTTTTATTTTTTACCAAAATAAAATATTGTTTCGGTCCTGAAAATTAACTCAACTCGCAAATCAATCTTCAGCTCAACCTTCCGCTCAATTTTCAACAACCTCCAACTCAACCAACAAATTAAGCGCCAACCCAACTCTCAACTCAATCACCAAATCAACCTCAAATCGACTTTAAAATCAACCCACAAACCCCAAATCAACCCACAAATTATTCCCCAATCGAATCTCTTACTTAACCTCAACGTAAGCTAACTAAACCGCAACTCAACTTCAACTGAACTTACATCAAATTAAATCTCAACAATTCATTCAACTCCACACTTAACGGCCAACTCAATCCCAAAATCAACTCGATACCAAATCTATATGCATGTATGAACTCAACTAAAATCAATTCAATCTAACCTCCCACTAAACCCTAAACTCGACCGCAAATTAAACCTAAAACCGAACCACTCACTCAAATCCAACTCAACTTCGACTCAAACTCTATTCAACCCTAACTCGACCTCAACTCAACTCAATGCTATACTTAACTATAACTCAACCCCTGCTCAACCTTCAACTCAACCCTAATTTAACCCTTAACTCAACCCAAACTCAACGTTCATCTCAAATTCGAAATCAACACGGTTCGAAAATTTGATGAGTGCATGATCTCAACAATCTAATCTCCACCGCAACTCCCGACTCAAACCCGAAATAAATCCCCAACTGCACCCCATTGCTCAAGCTCATTTCAACACTCTAATCGACAATTTAATCCTCGACGCAACCCTTAAATTAAATGCGTACATGAGCTCAACTCAGAAAAAGTCAAGCTAATTTTAGACTCAATTCTGAATTCAACCATCAAATAAAGCTTAGTAAATCTCACTCAATCTCTGGTCCGAAAAAATACATGCATACGTGAACTCAAATCAAGCTAATTTCCAACTCAACCCACAACTCTCCCAAAATAAATTCGTACCTGGACACTCAGTAAATCAGAACTCAATCCTAATTCAACACTCAAGTCAACCACTAACTTAATACCTAAACTAACTCGGTCTGAAAACTGCTTATGTCTATGAACTCAACTCAATCCTTACTGAACGTATAACCGACCCCCGACGATTATCGTCTATCGTTCCGAACATTCGCTCAGTGACGAATTTAACCGCAAACCCAGTGTCAATTTTCCACCGCGTTTCAAACATTTCGTGTGACGTCTGTTAATATGGTTGCCGACGAAAGCGACGGAGGGGCGAAACCCAAAATAGTTGAAACGACGAATGTTTACAAAGTGTCAATAAAGTACGCACCTTTCAACAGTGACGATCCAGAAATTTGGTTCACTCAATTGGAGGCACAGTTCGAAATTGGTGGTATTATGGTCGATGCTACTAAGTATGAACACCTCATCGCGGCCCTCGACCCTCAAACACTTAAATGCGTATGTGATCAAATTCTTACACCGCCAAAGGACAATAAGTACGATACTTTAAAAAAAAAAAAATAATCGAGGGCCTATGCGAATCGGCAAAAATCAATGGATCGGTTGTTATCAGGACTGCAACTCGGCGACAAAAAACCATCCCCACTTTTGAGAAAGATGGAAGCCTTGTCTATAAATCAAGTAACCGAACCAGTTTTAAGAAACTTATGGTTGCAGCGCCTACCAACACATACACAGGAAATTTTATCATGTATGGACGACGCAAATTTGCAAAAACTTGCAAAAACAGCAGACAAAATAGTTGACGTGCAAAAACCAGCTGGCATTTATAACCTCAATGGGCCAAAAGGCGACAACAGAACAGTACCAACCAGCTTAGCAGCTCAGATCAACGAGTTATCACAACGGGTGGAAGAATTATTCGGTCGATTCGAAATGTCTAAAGACAAAACATATCGCAGCTGCTCTCAAAGCTCTAACTCTACGAATACTTTACGCCAACGCAATAATTCACGATCGAGCGAGCGAGTAGCCAAACACCAGAATTGCTGGTACCATCACAAATACGGCGTTCGAGCAAAAAAATGTGCAAAACCATTCCATTTTAACGATTCTAACCCATCGTCAACAAATTCAAAAAACTAACTGACACCACGCTACATGCGGCAAGCGGCGTCTAATCGGCAGTTCATCGTGGCGAAGGTCGATCGATGCATTCTTGGCACTGATTTTCTGGCAAACTTCGGTCTATTAGTCGACATCAAGGATAAGAAACTCATCGACCCTATTACAAAACTCGATATGAAAGGGAAAGCAATTCAAATCCCGTCTTACGGCATTACGACCATAAAATCCGGCGCATTGACACCCGAGATACTGGGATTACTACGCGACTACAAATCTAAACACAATAAAGCACAACGTCACTCATTGTATTGAGACATCTGGCCAACCGTGTCACGCAAAGGTGTGTCGTTTAAATGCCGACAAAACCAAAATCGCCAAGGACGAAATCGAAACGTGGTTAGCGCAAGGGGTATGCCGGGCGGCATTCAAGTCGCTGGAATCAGTTTCTCTGACGTCCGTGGTGGCATTGAAGTGCTGCTCATCTCTTATGAGTGAGCATTTCAATATCCAGATAGTCTGGATCCCCGGTCACTCGGACGTACTGGGGAACTGCAGGGCAGACGAACTGGCAAGGCAAGGTACAACTCTCCAATTGAAACCGGAAAGGGCAAATCTGGGGAAGCCCATAGCAGCGTTTTATAGGGCGCTTAGAAATGAGGCGATAGCCTCGGCACAGAAGAGGTGGACTAATACCATAACATGCTATGTAGCGCGGCAAGTCTGGCCGAAACTGGAATTGAAGCGCTCCAAAACACTACTATACCTGCGTAGACCTGACTTAAGTATAGTCGTAGGGGTGCTCACAGGACACTGCCTCATTGGGGAGCATGCGAGGATGCTTGGGTTAATGGCAAATGACTTCTGTAGAAGCTGTATGAATGAGGAGGAGGAGGAAGAGACTCTGAGCCACTTCCTCTGCTCATGCCCGGCACTAGCGTACAGGAGGCATAAACATCTGGGCAAGTATAGTTTGGACGGCCTTATGGATCTCGCGATAACAAAACCCAACCGTTACCCGATTCCCTTCATGACCGATTTCACACACCAACTCGAGTCATGTACTAAGTGTTCTCAAAAATCGATCTCATCCGAGCCTACCACCAGGTACCTATCGATGAACGAGACATCGAAAAAACGGCAATCATCACTCCTTTTGGATTGTTTGACTTTCCCCGAATGCCATTTGGGACATAACGCAGCTCAAACGTTCCAACGATTGGTACACCCAATATTTCGAGACTTGTCATTCGTGTTTCCGTACATCGACGATCTGCTGATCGCATCACGAAACATGGAGGAACGCCTCAAACACGTGCGTATGGTCTTAGAACGTCTAAATGACGCGGGATTCAAGTGCAAATTCGCAAAGAACGAAATATCTTTTCTCGGATTTCACATCACCACAAACGGCATGGGACCGGATAAGCATAGAGTAGAAGCAATCCAAAATTTTCCTCGACCAACTACGACTGATGGCATTCTTCGATTTTTAGGAATGCTAAATTATTACCGAATTTTTCTACCAAAGGCAGCACACGACCAGGCGATATTATACGAATTCATAAAAGGACGTAAGAAGAAAGATAAATCAACAATAAACTCCACCGACGAATCCACCGAAGCGTTCGAAACATACAAGGCGAAGCTTGCAAACTGTGCTTAACTGGCATATCGCATTCCAAACGCCAAATTCGCTATTTTTATCGACGCATCAAATACAGCAGTAGGAGTGGTACTATAGCAATATTCACAAAAAGGGTGGCAACCACTTTTCTTTTATTTCCGAAAATTAAGCAATACCGAAACCCGTTACAGCACAAACGACCGGGAGCTTTTAGCCGCTTACTCGGCTATCAAACACTTTAAAAATTTTGTTGAAGGTCGAGAATTTACTCGATAAAACCTCACCCAGGCAACGCCGTCACCTGGATTATATAGCACAGTATACAGCAGATATAGAAACAAACGAATCATTGACATTCGAAAAATTCCCAGTTTTTGGAATCAATAATGAAATTATACGTGACACATCAACTGGTACACAACGCCCATTTATTCCTAAGGCATTTCGACGACAAATTTATGAATCGTTCCACAACGCCTTTCACCCCGGTATCCGCGCCACAGCGAGACAAATCCGAAAAAAATTTGTGTGGCCATCTACGAACCAAGAAATACGCTCTGGGGTCAAACACTGTGCACGTTGCCAAAAGTGCAAAATAACAAAGCACCACAAAAGTAAGACTGGAACTTATGAACTGACCAGCAAACGATTCGGCGAACTTCGCATCGACATCGTCGGACCTTTACAACCGTCCGAAGGCAACTTATATTGTTTAACAATGATCGATCGCTATACACGCTGGCCAGAAGCCACTCCAATCCCGAATATTAAAGCTGAAACCATAGCTGATGCGTTGATCAAAACATGGATCAGCCGATTCGGAGTACCAACTAGCATCGTAACCAATAGAGGCGCACAATTCGAAGCAACGATATTCGACGAACTCTCAAAATCACTTGGATTTCTATGCAAGTGAACCACCGCTTACAATCCAGCTTGCAACGGCATGTTAGAACTATGGCACCGCAGTTTTAAAGCCGCAATAATGTGCGTCGGTGAAAAACAATGGACAAAGTCGTTACCGCTAATACTACTCGGTCTGAGAACGTCGTTCCGAGATGATTTTCAAAGTACGTCAACTGAACTCGTTTATGTAGAACATATACGACTACCAGCGGATTTTATTCAACCCAGCAAAAATATCCATCAGTCCGAATTCGTCATACAGTTGCGCAACCAATTCAAAGACATTCAACCTTCGTCTACTTCACGACATTTGAAAGAACAAATCTTCGTATTCAAAGAACTACCAACATGCGAATTCGTTTTGGTAGGAACTGACGCGGTTCGTCAATCTTTACAACCTCCATACGAGGGACCATACCCGGTAATCAAACGCAATGAAAAATATTTCACGGTACTAATTAAAGGTATCGAATCAATGGTTTCAATAAATCGGCTTAAACCCTGTTTCATCGAAGCACCACAACTTGATCAACCAGCAGATGAATCGATCGAAATACCAAACAAACCAAACTCTACGCAGAGCCCTACACATACCGGAGAAGTAAACAAACCAACTCAGAAAAGAGTAACTTTCCATAATAATCTCACTGAGAAACCTAAATCAAGAGGGGGTCGCAACATCAACAAGCCAGCTCGCTTCCGATAGCTTTCTATCGTTCACTGCGTTCACTGGGGGTAGGATAGTATGACGGCACCAATAATGTCCACGGTACGCTGCCTCATATAACTTGCGGTTCACTGGGCGAATAAATTTACGTCGCCATAATGGTACTCACTAACTCGACCCCTGAACGAAAAAAAGGTTAATAAGATGGCGAACAAGTAACACCGCATTTTTATGTGTTCTAATTTTATAATTTATTTCTGTAAATTAAACATTTTAATAAAGTGAATTTTCAATCGTTATAAGTATTGTAACGTAAATCGTATTTATTATTAGTGTGAGAGTAGCAACATAAATCTCCGAGTTTATAATATCGAGCTCAGCACGTGCCCCAAATGCGTGCGTACGGAAATTGGAAGCACGGTTCAACCGGTCACAAACGATATCTAACAAATCAATAACCACCTCCACACGCCATCATTCAATCATACCAATATTCCACTATACTATCATTCCACCATTCTACTACACATCATTCTGCCATACCATCATTTCATCATTCCATTATTCCATCATACCATCATTCTACCATTGTATCATTCTATCATTCCATCATTCCATCATTCCATCATTCCATCATACCATTATTCCATCACTCAATCATTCCATCATACCATCATGCCGCTATACCGTTGAACCATCGTACCAATGTACCATTAAACCATTATACCATTACGCCATTATATCACTACACCATTACACCATTATACCATAACATCATGCTCGTTATACCTTAACATAATACCATTGTCATTAAACCATTACCATTATACTATTGTCATTATACCATTACAATTATACCATTGTAGCATTACGCCATTATACTTATATAATTACACCATTATACCATTACACCATTACACTATTAAACTATTACACTAGTACCATTACACATTACCATTATACCACTGTCATTAAACCATTACCATTATACCATAATACTATAATACCATTACACCATTTTACCATTATACTTATACCATTTTACTATTACACCATTAAACCATTAAACCATTCAAACATTCATTAAACCATTCATTAAACCATTAAACCATCACCATTTCCTTTAATTGCCTCATCGTGTGTCGATTTGATAAAATATCGTGCATACATTCATACATGCATACAAACGCTCACTTTTATATATATAAAACTTTCAACTGCTCACTAAACCCTAATCCAACCCAAACTCAACTCCAACTCAGCCTCAATTCAACCCGCAAATGGAACCTAACTCAACCCTCAACTTAACCGCAAACTCAACGCTCATCTTAATTAATCTTCAGCCAGCATATATAAAAAACTGGTCAACTGCTCAATATATCCTAATCCAACACAACTCACCTCCAACTCAAATTCAACTCAACCCGCACATTGACCCCTAACTTAACTTTCAATTCAACCCCAAATTCAGTATCCAACTAAATATTCAAACCAACATACATAAAAAATTGATAAATATTTATAAAACTAGGTGATTTTGGGTCAATTAGTATGCCAGGTACACCATCCTCTTGACATACAGATTCCAAAAGCTTTTCAATTGTCCGCCTTGACCGATTGGCGAAAAAAAAAAAAAATTCAAATCGGACAAGCCGTTCTCGAGATATCATGGGTACCGACATCAAGACATCGAGACGTCCCGACAGACTGACGGACATTTTGTTGTTGTGGTTTTTTTCCTACTCCGGGGTTTCAAAACGTCGAGAAAAGTGGTTTTGGACCAATCAAATGAATCGCGTATCGAAGGCCAAGCGAATATTTTCTATTTCCTATGCCGAGCGACGTCCAGGTTTAATTTAGCCTTACCACATGAATTAGAAGAGTCTCCCTGTGGAGGACCTTATTTTCAACAGAAAACCTCTATAAACAATGTTTACAACTGATTCAAAAAAATAGTAGGTTCTCCTTCCTCTAGGCACCAACTTCAGAAACCAAATAAAACCACGACTAATTTTGAGAAATATGGAGCGGTAGACAAAGGAAAGTTAAGCCTAAGCTGAGCTGGAAGAAAACACCAGACTCATTTAAATCGGTCAGGCTTCTCCAACGAAAACGCTTTAGAGTAGCGCCAAATTAAGATCAAGGAAACAAGTGCCAGCCAATAAATAAACGGAACCGATCCGACAACTGTACTCCTAATAGTACTGTGACAAAAAGAAATAAAGGATCGCACACATTGCTGAGTAAAAAATTAGCTGACTTAAAATTGTCCAAAATAACGGGCCGAGCTTTATTTTTGTGTAATGTCTCTCATATGAATTTATTAAAAGTCTGATTTAATTTACGTAAATAAGAAGAGCAAACGGAATAACAATACATTTTATGCTTAGATAATTATTATTTTTTTATTATTGGATTAAATGGATTGGATTTAATTACATTATAATCATTCTATTAATTAAAATTGGACGGTGTCAAATTATTAAACCGATAAATATGATTAACTAAAGTTTAAATGCACCTTAAAGCAAAATGTCTTAAAATTTGCACATAAAAATACCAAAACATGTAGAAAATTTTTAAACTGTGTCTTCGCTAAATACTGATGATGAATTGTTGAACATTCAAAATTAATTTTTTCTTATTCACAGCGCTCTATGTGTGTAACACCAAAAGCTTAAAAAAAATTAAAATGACATTTTTGATTCGTTTGTTTCATTTTTTGATTTTTTTGGGTTTTGAATGGGTGGTATTTTGATTTTATTATATTAAATATAGTGTAGATGTGTTAAGTGTAATTAAGTATGTAAATATCTAGTGAAATTAAGCAGTAAGCCATATATATCATAAATGAAAATTAGTTTACATACTCTACATACATATATTAAATCGTATAGTATACTAGTAAGTACAAGAATAAAATTATTCACAGCATATTCATTCACCGTTGTTATTACCTTCATTTACGGCATCGACAGATGCAGATGAACATGCAAGTGACCCAAAGTCTTCCACAATATATTACAGTCGATTCCTATCATTTTGGGATTATGGTTTTGCCTTTAAAATTGAATTTCAATGGGAAACTTTAGTTTAAATTCAATTATCAATAATTTTAAGATTTAGATTAGATTTTATTTCTTCTTTTAATTCATGTAGCTTTACAGCAAAAAGATCAGCCTTTTATTTACGGATCTAGGTTCCGTCAGGACTACAGGTCTAGGTTCCGCCAGGCGTCTTAATTGGAGGTATTTGAACTATAGTAGGTGTTTTCAGTCCCTTAACAAGCTTTGTCTTGTTTTCTGGAGATCTATTAATTTGCTAGATGTTATGTGCTTACGTTTTTCTTTGACCCATGACTGATGGACGAATTCTCATGGGCTGTAGATTTTATTATTTCAACAAGTAATTCTAGTTTTTTTGCCAATTGTTGGGGATTTGGTCCATTTAAGTTGAGTTTTGTTTCAGTTAGCCCATAAAACAAATCTCAATTAGTTTTCTCGTTAGGTAGTTTTTCTTTTTAATTGGACGACAATTTTTGTGTTCTTAAGTGAACCACTGGTAAGTTTACCACATTAAGCTTTATAGTTAGCTTTCGGTAAGTGTTAGAGTCCGACGTGTTTATTTTCTATATATGTCATTGTTTAAGGCCGTATGCCCTTATATTCATTCTCCGTTACCGATTTCATCAACTTTTGGATTTTAGAATGGCTTCTCTTTGGTTTTATCTTAGAGAGTATTCTCAGTTCAGAGTATCTTTTTCTTCAACATCCAATCGGTTTTTCTTTTTGGTTCGTCTTCGTCCGTGTGGTAGTTAAATGGTATATCTACAGATTTTCTTCTCTCTATTGTTTTCTCATCTGATGTTTTTTGATGTGGACAGCGATTTTGGTCACCAAATGATGATTGAGTCTTGAGAATTTTGTATATGTACGGGGTGCGCCATCATCCATGGGTGTATGTAGTCATTGAATAATTTTGAAAAAAAAACCGATTTCTATATATGAGGTATTTTTATTCAATTTGGTCCTTTGCAATTTATTTGGACTATTTTTTGAATATAACATCAATTAAGTGGCCGCCTTTATTGGCCAATGCAAAATGTGCCCTTTTTGAGCTCGTCAATGGTCTGAGGCTTGCTGGTGTACACTTTGCTTTTCAAATAACCCCACAAAAAGAAGTCCGGAGGAGTCAAATCTGGAGATCTGGGTGACCAGTCAATGTCGCCTCTTTTTGACATAAGACGTCCAGGGAATTTTCCTTGCAGAAACTGAATTGTTTGATTTGCAGTGTGTCATGGTGCACCGTCTTATTGAAACCAGTAACCGTTAAGACCTTTTTCACGATATCGATTTCCATCAATTATTTGGTTTTTTCTGAAAAAATCCGGCCCAATGATGCTTTTGGGGCAAACGCCGGCCCAAACAGTCACTTTTTTGTGCAATAACGGCGTTTCATGGATCTCGAGTGGATTTTCCGTTCCCCAAATGTGGCAATTTTACTTATAACTGCCGCCAGAGAATGTGAAATGGGTCTCGTCGGTTATCAAAATTTGCTTCCAAAAATCAGGTTCAGTGTTCATCATTCGAGCAAATGTTTGGCCGTATTTCAAGCGACGTGGACGGTCTGTCGGCAATATTCTTTGTGTTTATTGCACTTTATACGGAAACAAATGCAAATCATCCTTCAAAATACGCTGCAAAGTGGTTCCACTGACGCCAAAATGCTAAGCGCGGCGACGATACGACACTTCTGGGTTCTGGGCAACGCTCTGTTTGACAGCTTCAACCAGTTCATTGGAACGTCTTGGTCGTTGATGAACGGCATGTTGACGATCTAGTGTTGTCAGACGATGCTTGTTGGCCATGATATTTTCGACGATAAGCACGTTGACTTAACACAACTGAACGACTATTTTGAATGTACAGCGTCATTATTTCGGCACGTTGTTTCGGTGTGAAGCGATTCATGGTTAAAATTGTACTGAATTGACGTTTCAAAAACATGTTTAATCAAGGTCAATCGGTTGATAAATGTCAAAGTTATTCAATGTTTTCATACCCCCATAAAAGATAGCGTACCCTGTTCACGGAATTTGTTGTTCTTTGTGAGTTATGTCTGCGAGTATATAAGAACATAATAAAGTATAGTCAATATTTTAATACATTCGAGCTTATTTCTCTTATATGTATCATGTTATCCCACTTATTCGTGTCATTTTATCCCGCTTATTGTCATCATGTTAAATGAAACACTAAAAAAAACTCACATTTGACACCAATGCAATTTAATAGTATTGACTTCCGGTAATTCTGAAATTAATCGCCATTTTGCGACCAACATCGCTGTCCTGATGCGAAATTAGGCAACGCAATAATCCGGCCTTTATGACTTTTAGTCTTTTATTTTTTCTATATTGCTGTATGTCAAAATGATATACTATTAAAGTCAGCCGAAAGTTATAAAATGTCGGTAATGCAGATAGTGTCTTGGCTATCTCAGCCGAAAGATACCAGCCGACATATTTCAACCGAAACATATTTTAAATAAAATGAAAGATTAACAAAACAACCTAGAAACTGGTATTTTCATGAAGTGTGGCTCATTTTGGTGCCGAGTAAACAATTACCCCTAAAAAAATTATTAGGGCAAGTTTCATGTGGGGAGCTCGGAGAAATTAGTTTGAATGAAAAGCCCATATAAAATTACAAAACTTGTATAAATTCAACATAACTAATTGAAATACTTTCCAGACATTACACTTTAAAGGTTGAATTTATACAAATGTTTACATTTTATATTTAGCTATTCTGATGAAACTTAAGGTATACTTCCTATGGTAAACAGTGACAAACCAAACTGAGCCTTTATTCAGCCGTAAAATCACTTCATGAAAATAAAAGTTTCTAGGTTGTTTTGTTAATTTTTCATTTTATTTAAAATATGTTTCGGTTGAAATATGTCGGCTGTTATCTTTCGGCTGAGATAGCCAAGACACTATCTGCATTACCGACATTTTATAACTTTCAACTGAAAACTTGCGGGTAACTTTAATAGTATATGAAACAGTGCCTCAGTAAAAAATTTTCTTCTACTTATCTTCTACTTTTAATCCGTGTTTTGATTCTATGAAAATAAATTATTTTTTAGTGTTTCTATGTCCCCTTATTTTAAGTTCATTTTTTTACATGACGGCTCTATTATCCCGGTCGCTCCTCTCTCCAAATCAGTAATTTCACTTTCAATTGTGTTCGTCTAATCAAACATACCAAAAAACATAAAGATTAATTTTAATTTCATCTAATTCTAATAAATACCGAATGAATGATACTAAACTACGATAAATAAGTAATTATGTTTCTGATGACGACGAATACTATACAATATATAGAAAATCAATTTCCTCATTAAACCTCAATACCATCACATTATGCTCGTACCACTATTAATTCCAAAAAGGCATAATAAAAACATAGAATCGAAATGAAAACCAATTTAAATCCTTAGAACGTACTACATACAACCTTACATATATAGTTAAGATGGAAAAAAGCTCCATAAAATGAAATCTGCCATTTCTTTGAATTAACATCGAATCGTATGTGTGTATGTACATAGTTTTTATCTTATGTTGATTTTCATGTTTGTTACATTGAATTGATTTCAATGTTTCTTCTTCATCTTGTTGTTGTTCTAAGTACCTACTTCTTTATTTTTATTTATTTTATTTTTAAAAGAAAATAAAAATAAATTGATATAATGAAAATGTATGTGTGATAAATTAATTTAGGTTTTATTTTATTTTATATATTGAATTGGATTTTTTATTTATTGTACATATTTTATAGGGATTAAATACGAGAAGTTTATTGATTTGATGTTGGTAAATAGGTAACATAATAAAAATGATTTTTTCTTGTTTGTATGTACTCGTATATCAATAAAATTTAATAGATCGTAATGGAATAGATCAATAATCGTTTGTGATAATAATTAATTGAATATTTTTTGAATAAATTATGTTCTCGTATATATCGATACATAATTGGCTTTGTTCATGTTTATTAATACACATGATTTGCATCTAACCCAATCAATAAATAATTAGTTATTATAAAAGATGTAGGTATTCGTTAGCTTCATTGTGGAATTAATTTACTGATATGATCATTAGATAAATCTAACCTAACCGCAACTAATATCCGTTTTCGGAAGTAAGGATTGGCGAGACAATTTCATAATTGAACTTCATCTTGATTATTCAATCTTAACTAGCCATATTCCAGAACATCAGTTAACAATCAGTTTAGGATGCCAATTCCATCGTACATCTCAAATTTCATCAAAATCGTTTAAGAAACCAAGTTCCATCCTACTTGGTCATATTCCAGTACTTCAACTAAAAACTATTTTAAGATACCATTTCTCCCGTATATGTCGAATTTCATCAAACTCGGTTAAGAAATAGGCAAGTTCCATCCTACTTGGTCATATTTCGGAAGTTCATCTAAAAATCATTTTAGGATCCCATTTTTAAGAAATAAGCAAGTTCCATCCGAACTTCATCTAAAAGTCATTTAAGGATTCCGTATCCATCATACGTGTCGAATTTCATAATACTTGGTTGATAAATAACCAAGTTCCTTCCTAATTGCGCATATTCCAGAACTTCATCTAACAATCATTTTAGAATCCAATTTCCATCGTATATCTCGAATTACACCAAAAACGGATAAGAAATAACTGAGTTCCTTAGTAATTGGTCATATTCCAGAACTTCTCCTAAATATCATTTTTATCTCACATGTCGAATTTCAACAAAATCGGTTAAGAAATAGGCAAGTTCCATCATAATTGGCCATATTTCAGAACTTCATCTAACAACCATTTTAGAATTCCATTTCCATCGTACATCTCCAATTTCACAAAAAACAGGGAAGTTCCATCCTACTTGGCCATATTCCAGAACTTCATCTAAAAATCATTTGAGGACCCCTTTTCTATCGTACATGTAGAATTTCATCAAAATCGTTGAAGAAATAGTCAAGTTCTATCCTACTTGGCGATATTTCAGAACCTCATCTAAAAATCATTTTAAGATCCCATTTTCATCGTACGAGTACATGTCGAATTTCAACAAAAACGCGGTTGAGAAATAACCCAGTTGCTTCTTAATTGGCCATATTCCAAAACTTCATGATATATTCCTGGACTTCACATCCCATCGTACATGTCGAATTTCATTATAATCGGTTAAAAAATAACCGAGTCTAATTGACCATATTCCAGAACTCCTTCTAAATAACATTTTAGAATCCCATTTCTATCGCAAATAGCCAAGTTAAATCCTACTTGGCCATATCCCAGAACTTCATCTAACAATCATTTTAGAATTTCATTTCCATTGGACATGTCGAATTTCATCATAATCGGTTAAAAAATAACCAAGTTCCTTCCCACTTGGCCATGTTCCCTAATCTCATCTAAAAATCAGTTTAGAATCCCACATTTAGTCAGTATCGTATTTGAATGTATATTCTCGGCTTGGCACAATACATAACGCAATGAAATGGGTTTTCATTGCGGTTAGTTTCATAAATTCGCTTTATTTTCATATAAAACATATGAACGTACCGATTATTATTATTATTATTATTGGGGGGGGGGGGGGGGGCATGCGGGCGATTAGCCCTGGCCCCTGCTTAATTATCCATCCAGTCAATATTCAGGTTCTTAATGAACCTGATAATACTGCCTCCCGGTACGTGATACATACTATCTGGGCTTATTGCTGTCCCTCCTAAATGTTTACATGTTTGCATGTAGTTTCGCTAGAAAGAAGGTAGCATTAGAGCTCAAGGACCTCGAGAGGGTTGTCCCACTCCCGTATATTCCTACTCCTGCCCCGTATTCGGTTTGATTTTACTCTTACGAGTTGCTGGGAATTGCAAATCACCTGTAGGTCACCCAGCATTACTACAGGAAGGCTAAATAAAATTGGAGGGTGCCTGGTATCCAGAGTCCGCATATTTTGGGCTGATTAGCCTATCAGCCATTCATCTTTCGGCATATGCTGTGCAGGTTACCCCTTACACAATTTTACCCATCACGCAGCTGCCTAATGACAAGACCAGAACAGCTTACGTGATGCGCACCCTACTGGAAGGTTACGGAGCTGGTAGATTAATCTACTCAACTTTGATCCCCCCCTCCAATAGACGCCAAACCACCAAACGTACCGATACATTCTCTTTACTCACCGGTGTTCGAACGCTTATCAACTGCACGAAAAATTTTCTGAATAAATATTTTTTATCGCGTTCAAAGCAATCTCGCATTTGTTGGTGAGTAAATTTACTCATTTCCCTGAATTATATTTTTTTGGTGGTTTATTGCGTAGGGGCTCACTGTATTGTTCGAAATAATGAGACATGGGATGTCCCTTTGAAATCTAATACAGTTTTTGATAAAAGCTTCCTGCTTAGGCTTTGGTTTTGTAAAGCCTAGGTTGGTTTGGAACTAGACCCGAGCATTCTAGAGTATAGAGCCATAATCATGATGATGTATTTTTTAGAAGCTTTTTTAGTAGAATAACTTTTCACTGATTTCCAAAGGAATCCATAGTAAAAATGGTGTTTTTTAGCTTCAAGTTTTTCAATGAAAAAAGCAAAAATATTATAAAATGTTTATATAAAAGTTTTCTACATATCTTTAACAACAATATACATGAAGGCTATGTAGGTATTAAATAAATATTATTTGCAGAAATATTAAAATTGAATTATTTCAAAATATATTTTTCGAACTTTCATTTTGAAAAATACATCAAAGTTGGCTCTGAAGAATTAAAATAATACTTGCTAAATTTATCTTTAGTTTTACTAGTGCACGTAAGATGTCTGAAATGTTTACAGAAAAATACGAAACAAAATTATTTAATCACAAAATTATCACACGTTCCTATATTTTGTGAATTTGTTTTGTTTTTCCTACAATTTTTGAACTTGAAATAACCTTAGGTGGAAATTTTTGGTACGATTTTACCAAATTTGTACAGCCATCACTGCCATCTATGTAATGTATATTGACTTAATGACCAACGAATTGTAGTAAGCTTTTATTTTAATTTGATCAGGGGCGGCATCATGGAATCTGCGACCGGTCAAATTTTGACGGTAATCAATGGTTTACCGTGAAAGTGGTACCATAAATATCGCTTACCGGCAAATAACCGTCAAAATTTGTTCGATTGGATAGTAGTTGACGGTAGAGGTTTTTTCTCTTAAGAAATCATTTGTGGCAGGCATTTTATTTCGGTCGAATCGTTTTTTAATTTGCGGAAATTTATAATAAATTAGTGATAACTGTATTGAATTAATTAAAAAAGTAAAACTAAAAATGGCAAAAGAAAAAAAAAATGTTAAATTCTTAATCAAAAGTAAATATTTACCTACCCGTGGCGTACTGCAGCTATCGAAGGGGTCACAGGTAGTGGATAGCGGACGACCTATCGATAGGTAGGTTAGCGGTGAATTAAATAAGCCGGCTCCAACCGCAGTCCAGCTGGTGGGAGAGTCTCAGGGAACTGGGGAGTGGTTAACCTCAGTTCATTAAATTCTGAGTGCCTATGATGCCCAGCATGGAAAGGCGAACAGATGGCGCCAGAAAACCATCGACCAATAACCACGGCGGACTGGGCGTCACGTCCTCTCTGCACCTCCGGAGTCTCCGCGGGTGATGAGTGGGGGTACCCTATAAACGGGTGACCCGGTGAATGGAATGGATCCCATTGGATTGGGCTCTCCATGTGAATAGGTGAATGGGGGAGAGAATGTGGGCGGAGGGAGGGGTGCAGGGAGGCCGGGGTGCTAGCGAGCCGAATGGGCTGGATTAAGGTGTTAAGCGACCCGTGCTGATGGTCAACTAGGCTGGGGGCCCATTTAACAAAGCCCAGTCGCTAACGGAGCCCTCTGGATACCTGGCGACCTCCAGTTGTAATTAGCCTTACCTGCGTATACGGATCTCTGTGCAGGCGGACCTTTATTTCTCCGATACTCGTGGGAATCCAATGGAAAGATCGAACATAAAAACAAAGGGCACCGGCTCTCCTCAAAAGCCGGTATCAGCGGAGGGAGGTACCTCGAACCAGACGGGTGGGGCCTCTAAGGTTGCAAAGGTGGTTGACTCTAGGGCACAAGTCCCGGGAGTTAGCGGTACCAACGCAGCACAGAGGAGTGGGACGAGAGACATTCCTCCGGCGAAAAGGCGATACAGGAATCGCCGCTCGGCGTTCCGAATTCTCGAAAAGTGGGCTGCAACCCCCGAGGGGCAGCTTACGGAAGAGCAAAGAACATCAGTAGCTTGGGCAAGGAGCACTGTGGGCTGCGGAAGCTCGGAAAGGGACCATATGTCAAAAAGACAGCGGTCTCAGGATGAGGTGGAAGTAGTCAACAGCAAGCGGGCCAAGTTGGTGACTGAAAAGAAGCCGAGCTCCAACTCAGGGACAAAACTGTTCAGCGATGTTCTGAGGGAGCATGTGTTGATGCTAGCCGTCATTGACGAAAGTCAAGAAGATGGCAGCATCACGGCGGAAAAATGGAGGTTGGTGTATAATGCACTCAACCTCGTCTTTTTAAAGGTCCTGGGTGAAAATCCGGGACCACCCCCATCCTGCAGAGACGCGGGATGGTATCAAGGGTGTGTGAAGATGACTGCATGCTCGGACTCTAGATCTGTGGATCTATACAAAAAGGCTATAGCCAAAGTAGGGGAGGTGTGGCCAGGCGCAAAGCTTGCGGCAGTTAGCCGGGAGGAAATTCCCAGCAGGCCGAGGGCACGTGTCTGGCTGTCATCAGAACCGGCTAGCCCTGACGGGGCTTTGAAAATCATTCAGGCCAGTAAGCCGGATCTTCCGACCAGAAATTGGAAGATCGTCAAGCAGGAGGAGGCGAAGGGGGGCTCGAAATTATCAATCATGGTAATAAATAAGGAGTCTCTTGCCCTCCTTCACAAAACGAAGGGAGTAATTGACTTCGGTTTCGGGTCAATTACTCTCAACGTTTATAAGAAGGATGGGGCGGAAGCGCGTACGGGAGGCCAACCGGAGGATGGTGGCAACCCGCCCAGGCCTGAAGGGGGTACCAGCAGCATGGGGGAGAAGCTGAGGGTAGGGGGGAAGTGAATCCGGCGACCTCGGTAGGGCAAGGACTCTCTCGAAGGATGAGGAGGGGCACATAAGCGAAGGAGCTGGTGTACCGATGGAGGAGGATGACGGCAGCCCGGCCAGACGGGGGGGGCACTGACAAGTCCTCTACAGAGGGTATGAGGGGTGCCGAGACGGGCGTATCCGGCGCATCCCAAAATACCGGGAATTAATATTCCTGCGGTAGCAGGAATTTATCATAGAGGTGGGTAGAGGTTAAATGGTTATGATTAAGATAACTCAAATTAACCTTCACCATTCTAAGGCTGCTTTGGCAGCTCTACTCCTCAGGCTGACTAGTTCGGGTGAGGATGTGATACTAATCTAAGAACCTTGGATTAACAATAACAGGATCTGTGGCCTCAGAACCAAAGGGTACAAAATTATATCCTCTAGTAAGTCTGGGAAGATCAGTTCTTGTATTCTTGGGAAAAATAATATTAATCTTTTCCTTCTCTCTCAATACAGCAATGGTGACACTACTGCAGTTAGCCTGGAAGTAGGCACTTGTAGATTCTGGCTAGTTTCAGCCTACATGGACCGGGAGAAGGAGGTTCCTCCGGACAACCTGGAGGAGCTGATCCGTAAAGCGGAACAATCAAAGGTAGGTGTGGTACTGGGAGTGGATGCTAATGCGCATCACACTATCTGGGGAAGCATGGACATTAATGAAAGAGGTGAGTCGCTTTTTGATTATTTGATGAGTACTAACCTTTCAGTGTGTAATATTGGGCGGGAACCCAAATTTATTACTAGTAACAGGCAGGAGGTTCTAGACGTGACCCTTGCCTCAAATAATATTCTTCATATGGTTAAAAATTGGAGGGTGGATAAGGAACACTCCTTTTCTGATCATCGATATTTAACCTATAGCCTCGATATTCACCCTGCTACCCGGGAAGCCTTCACGAACCCTAGAAGGACCAACTGGAGCATATATGGGGAATTATTGGAGGAAATGTTACCGACGAGGGCTATGGAGCCCCCGACGACCGTTGGGGAGCTGGAGGACATGGTGGCTAGCGTTACTAGCGCATGCAACCGATCCTTTCGTGCTGCCTGCCCACTGGCTAAGCCTAAGGGTAAACAAAAACCGGTATGGTGGTCCAGGGAACTGGGAGCCTATCGGAAGGCTTGTAGGACAGCCTTTAATAGAGCCAAAAATACAAGAGAGGCTCAGGATTGGGGCTCCTATAAGGAGAAACTCGGAATTTATAAGAAAGAATTAAGAAAGGCACAAAGGAGGTCTTGGAGAATCTTCTGTGATAAAATGGAAGGGGTATCCGAAACCTCCCGTCTTAGAAAGATTCTTTCCAAAAGTACATCTAGTCCCAGTTTTTTGATAAAACCGGACGGATCTTGGACAGCTTCTAGTGGAGAGTCTCTGGAGCTTCTCTTCGAGACACACTTCCCAGGGAGCTTTGAAGACCTGTTGGTGCGTAGCAATCATCAGGAGTCACTGTCAGTGTTCCCAGAGGATATCGTAACGAGAAAACGGATCCTATGGGCACTGAGGGGTTTTAAACCATTTAAATCGGCTGGTCCGGATCAAATTATACCACTGAACTTCAAAACAACTCAGTAATTATTCTTCCCTACCTGGAAGCTATATTCAAAGGGTGTTTGATGCTGGGCTATATTCCTAGGTACTGGACGGAGGACAATGTGGTGTTTATACCGAAAGCGCGGAAAAGCTCACATGTCTATCCTAAGGACCTAAGACCAATAACTCTATCATCCTTTCTTTTGAAAACCTTGGAAAGGCTGCTGGATGTATACATGAGAGATAAAATAGGTGCCAGGAAGTGGGCATCGTCTCAGCATGCGTACACAAAGGGTAGATCTGTGGACACTGCTCTGCACGCCTTGGTGTGTACGATTGAGAAATCGATTAGTTCGAAGGAATTCTGTTTGGTGGCTTTCCTGGATATAGAAGGCGCCTTTAATAATGTGAAAGCGGAGGCAATCAAGGAGGGATTGTCATTTTTGGAGGTGGACGTTCCTCTGATAGGGTTAATCAATTATATGCTGGGAAGCAGGATTTGTAGCTCGAAGTTGGGGGACTCCACCATCCAGAGGCGAGTAACTAGGGGAACCCCGTAGGGGGGGGGGTTCTGTCCCCTATTCTCTGCAACATAGTGGTAAACGGGTTACTACTTGAATTGGAGAGAGAGGGTATTGAAGTTATCGCTTACGCAGATGACGTAGCTTTAGCTGTTACCGGGAAATTCCTGGGCACGATTGTAGACGTATTGCAGAATGCGCTTACCATCGTTACGAAATGGGCTGGCAAATGTGGACTTGGTATTAACCCGTCCAAGACAGAGCTGGTACTCTTCACTAAGAAATACAAAATCCCGGTAGTTGTCCTTCCTACCTTAAATGCCACGAGACTAGCTTTTACTGACAGAGCTAGATGTCTGGGCATTATCTTGGACAGTAAGCTTAGTTGGAAGCCCAACATGTTGGAGATAATAAACAAAGCTACAATTGCTTTGTACTCCTGTAGGAACGCCATTGGTCATAGATGGGGTCTGAAGCCGGAGCTGGTACACTGGCTCTACACCGCTGTAGTGAGACCTGTACTCATGTACGGGGTGGGTGTTTGGTGGCCAGCTCTGGACAAGGTGACTTATAAAAGTAGGATTGAGAGGGTGCAAAGAACGACCTTGTATGCTTGTTAGCGGGGCCTTGAGATCGACACCGACAAGTGCCTTAGAGGTTATGTTGCATCTTCTTCCGGTCGACATTTTAGGCTAACAGATGGCGGCAAATACGGCTGTATGACTTGCAGCCGTCTCTCAGTGGAGGTGTCTTAGTACAGGACACTCTACTATCGTTAGATCGTTAAAGGGTGAGCTGGCGAATCTTGACTACATTAAACCTACTCTACGCTTCGAGAAGCGATTTCGGACCTCCTTCCCTTCAAGGGAATCCTGGAGGGATAGACCGTTATCGGGAACCAAAGCGTTACAATTTTTCACAGATGGCTCCAAGCTAGACGGCAAAGTAGGAGCTGGAGTATTCTGTGACAAATTAAATGTAAACATTTCTATTCGTCTCCCTGAATACTGCAGCGTGAACCAAGCTGAAGTCGTAGCGATTGAGGAGATCATGACGTGGTTGAAACATAATGTGTTATCCTCAGACGATATCACAATCTATGTGAACAGTCAAGCGGCGATCCGGTCGTTGGAATCGGTGTCTTTGGCGTCACGGGTGGCGTTGAGTTGTCACTCATCTCTAAATGAGATGGGTGAGCATTTCAATATCCAGGTAGTCTGGGTCCCAGATCACTCGGGCGTCATGGGGAACTGCAGGGCAGATGAACTTGCTAGGCATGGTACGACTCTCCAGCTGCAACCGGAAAGGGCAAATTTGGGGAGGCCTCTTACAGCGCTGAGACATGCACTTGGGAAGCAGGCGCTATCCTCAGCGGGGGAAAGGTGGTCTAACACCCTCACCTGTAGAGTTGCAAGACAAGTTTGGCCAAAGCTGGACTTGAGGCGCACTAGGGCATTAATATCCAAACGCAGACGTGAATTAAGAACGGTCGTAGGAATTCTCACGGGATACTGCCTTTTTGGAGAACATGCAAGAAGGCTGGGTCTGGAGGCTAATGACTTCTGCAGAAGCTGCTTGGACGAAGAGGAGGAAGAGACGTTGGTCCACTTCCTTTGCTCGTGTCCAGCATTGGCTCTCAGAAGGCACAAACACTTAGGTAAGTTCAAGATGGACTACCTCTCGGATCTCGAAAACAGTTAAGTGCGGGACGTCTTACGCTACATAAGTAGCTCGAAATGGTTCCAATAGGGGTAAAAGGGGAGACATCCTGTGGTATCACAATGGACCGTCACCGGTCTAAGTGTGCGTAAGCAGCCACTCCAACCTAACCTAACCTAAATATTTACCTAGCATAGCGATTACCTAACAGCAATGAATACATCAATTATTACAAGAAAATGAAAACGATTTACTTAAACGACATTCATATATGTTGAAATTCAAACATTTATCAAACTATTTCAGAAATCATATTTAAGAATTTGTAACGTTTACATTTAAAAATTTGTCTTAGGAAAAAAAAGTGATTTCCCATATGTTTTGTGTGTTTTACTATGAAAAGTTTGATTTTTTCCTCGTTTGTAATTCCCTTATAAAAGCTCAGATGTTTTGATTATGGCTCTATAAAATGCAGGGTGCTCTGAGTTAACCCAAAATTCGATCCCCATACACTACTATAATACTTTTGATACTATACTTATATGATGATAGTTAGTTAATGCTTATACAGTTTTGCTCTCAGCCCCGAAGAATATAGCTATCATGACAGATTTGTAAATTTTAACAGAATGTTCTGTAAAATGTGATATGAACGAGATATAAAATATTTTTATCGTTTAATGCATTTGATAAAAACTTTTTAGAATTTGTGTATTTCGGTAAGATGTGTTATAGTCCCTTGAAGTCAGAAAATATATGTTGGTCGGCCCGGATGAATACTGCCTGAGATAGAAAATTGTTTAATGGATTTGTTGTAAACTTTTTAGAATTTTTGTAAGTCGGTGAGACGACATAAAAATATTCTAGAAAGTTTAAAACAAATACATTAAACCACCCTCTATATCATGCTGTATACATCGACGCTGAACAACAAATATTTTCTGCTCTGGAATCTAAACCATATAAAAAATAAAATTGATTCTTGAAATATTGTATTTTGACTATCGCGACAGTAAGAAAGCTAAATAAAATGTCACTTTCGGAATATATATTGTATTTTACCAAAGCAACCTAGATTATACAAAGCCATAGCCTAAAAAACGAAGCTTGTATAAGGGAATTAGAAACGAGGAAGAAACCAAACTTTTCATTGTAAAACACACAAAACATATGGGAAATCACTTTTTTTCCTAAGTCAAATTTTTAAATGAAAACGTTATACAAATTCTTAAATATGATTTCTGAAATACTTTGATAAATGTTTGAATTTCAACATATATGAATGTCGTTTAAGTAAATCGTTTTCATTTTCGTGTAATAATTGATGTATTTAAACCAAAATATTTTTTTTTTTTTTTTTTTTTTTAATTTAAAATAAATTTTATTTATTTATTTTATGTAATTACAATCTAGTCTCCTGGACTAATTAGCAATTTGTTTCTGACTTAATTTACTAACTTAAATTAATCTATGGCTTCTTCCCATTGGCATTCCATAGTGTTTGGTAAATTGATGTAAACCACATCTTTGTTGTGGATTTTAGATCAGCATAATGCTGCTTAAGCTGACAATCACACCAGCTCAAAAGGTTTGGTTCTTTTAAGTCTGCGAACAAAATTCGTGATGCTTAGGAGCTGAGTTGCCTCAATGTTCACATGTTGGCGGAGCCTTTCTTCATGTCTCCGTGCTTTTTCCTGGATTTCATTTAAGATAAGGTTCATTTTAAGGTCCCTATGAAGGTCATTGTTCCTAACATACCAAGGTGCATCAACGATGTTCCTTAATACCATATTCTGAAATCTTTGGATGATATTTACGTTGCTCTGTTTGGTACAACCCCAAAGCTGAATACCATAAGTCCAAATCGGTTTCAATATTTGCTTATAAAGTAGAAGCTTGTTGTATGTTGATAAAGAAGAGTTCCTTCCCATCAGCCAATACATTTTTCTGTATTTAAGTCTTAATTCTTCACTTTTCTTCTTGACGTGTGCTTTCCATCGTAGTTTAGCATCCAGGGTCATGCCGAGATACTTAGCTGTGTTCGCATGCGGTATTATTTCCCGATTTATGGTAAACGGAATATGTTCGATTCGTCTGTTTGTAAAGTTGATGTGAACTGATTTAGCTTCATTTAGTTTTATTCTCCATCTTTTTGTTCATTTATATATTTGAGTTATGGCTGATTGTAACTTCTGTGTTGATTCTTCATTGCTTTTTCCAACAGCTAAGATCGCCGTATCATCTGCAAAAGTTGCCACTGTGTTGTTTTCTAATGCAGGAAGATCATAAGTATATAGTTGGTATAAAACCGGCCCTAATACACTGCCCTGTGGAACTCCTGCATTGATTTCTTTCAATTCAGAAAATGTATCATCTAACTTAATCCTGAAGAACCTATCTTTCAAGTATGATTCTAGTATCTTAGCAAATTGCATTGGTAGAAGATTCCTTAACTTGTGGTTAAGTCCTTCATGCCACACTCTATCAAACGCTTGTGCAACGTCTAGAAATATTATTGAACAGACTTTTTTCTCCTCTAATGCTTTCTCAATTATACTGGTTATTCTGTGTACTTGATCAATTGTTGAGTGTTGGTTGCGAAAACCGAACTGATGATTTGGGATCAAGTTTTTACTCTCGATTATCGGATTTAATCTTTTTACCAGAAGCTTCTCAAAGAGTTTGGACATGACTGGCAATAGCGAAATTGGCCTATAAGACGATGTTATGTGTGGTGGTTTCCCAGGTTTTGGGATCATAATTACTTCTGCAATTTTCCATAAGCTTGGTACACATTTGATTCTAAATGCTGCATTTATAAGATTGGTGAGTTTCACCAGAGCTTTCCTTGGCAGTTCTTTTAAGATTTCTGCAGTAATAAGATCGTACCCAGGAGCTTTTTTCGTACTCATATTAGCTGTTATCTCACGCATGACTTCTTTTGGTGTTGTGGGTAGGATTTCTTTACTTTCTTGCACAGTTTGTTCAGTTATTATCTCGGCTTCCAACTTTTGGTCTTCATATGGCTGGAATATTTTTTCGAGGTGTTCGGCAAATTCTCGAGCTTTGTCTTCATTATTTCTAGCCCATTTTTCACCTGCTATTTTTATTGGGGGAATCTGCATTATTGGTCTTTTGATTCTTTTGGTTGCTTTCCAAAGAGAATAATCAGTACTGTTATCATTAGTTAATTTTCTTAAATAGTTGCTGATTGATTCATCTTTCAATTCTTTGATCTCTCTTCTTAATTGTTGAGTGAGGTTGTTCAAATGAGTTTTATCTTGGGGGGCCCTTGTTTGTTGCCATACTCTTCTCGCTCTTCTTTTTTCTGCGAGGAGTTCCCTAATTTCCATAGGGTAATTGTTTCCCTTGATTTTCGTTTTAATTTCAGGAGTATTTTCCCTAGCTGATTGCTGTATATCGTTTACAAATTTGTGAACTTCTTTGTCTAATTGTTCTTCAGTCTTTAATGGAACCATTAAGTTAATTTTTTCTTCTAGCGATAGTCTTAAAGCATGCCCAATTAGTGTGATTATTTACTAGGAAAGGGTTTCTTTCTTTCTGAATGATTTTTTCACTTAACGTTAGAAGTATTGGTGAATGATCAGAGTTTAAGTCGTGGCTTTCATCTACTTGTACATAATTTACAGATATGTTCTTTATTATAAAGAAATCAATCAGATCTGGCACTTTGTTTGGATCAGTTGGCCAGTAGGTTGGTTTTCCTGTTGAGAGGGCTTCACAACATTTTCTGATAGCTTTTAGGAGTTCTTTACCCTTAGTAGTTGTTAATCTGGATCCCCAGTGGACATTTTTTGCATTAAAGTCTCCTCCAAGTACAAATCGTTTTCCTAATTTACTGAGGAACTCGAGATAATCTAATGAGATAAACCAAAATATAAAAAAAAAATCATAACAACAGCATTTTGGTTAAATTGAAATAAAAGCTTACTATAATCGTTTGGTTATTAAGTCAATATACATTACATAGATGGCAGTGATGGCTGTACAAATTTGGTAAAATCGTACCAAAAATTACCACTTGGGGAAATTTAAAATTCAAAAATTGTAGGAAAAACAAAACAAATTCACAAAATATAGGAGGGTGTGATAATTTTGCGATTAAATAATTTTTTTTTCGTATTTTTCTGTAACCATTTTAGACATCTTACGTACACTAGTAAAACTAAAGATAAATTTAGCAAGTATTATTTTAATTCGTCAGAGCCAACTTTGATGTATTTTTCGAAATGAAAGTTCGAAAAATATATTTTAGAAATAATTTAATTTTAATATTTTAATATTTTCTTAATATCAATATAGCCTTCTTGAATATTGTTGTTAAAGATATGTAGAAAACTTTTATATACCTACATAAACATTTTATAACATTTTTGCATTTTTCATTGAAAAACTTGAAGCTAAAAAACACCATTTTTACTATGGATTCCTATGGAAATCAGTGAAAAGTTATATCACTAAAAAGGCTTCTAAAAAATACGTTATGCTGATTATTAATATTCCAATTCGACAAAATTTCCCTTCCGTCGATTTCCGACCATTATTTGATTTATATGTCATATAAAGTGAAGTTCAAATGGCCAAAACCAACATACTCCTATATCCCGGGGTTCAATAATATTGACGTGGTGCTAATGGAAAACACCTTTGTGGAACTAAATTTTGAAATGTTAAGGAGCATGGCTAATTTGGAGAACATTTGTAATTTATTTTACAATTTTAGAGATATCATACACCAGCGTTGCATTCCGGTAAAAAAAATTCTCGATTTTAATCCAGCAGCACCCTGGCTTAACACTAATATTATTAAACTAAGCACATTGAGAGATGAAGCCCATCAATTATGGAAAAGCACAACGCTAAGTGTTGTAACTATAGAAATCAAGTTACAAGCCTTATCCGTGAATGTAAACAAAAATATTATTTCGGTAATCCAAGGGTTACTATGAAGCGGCTTTGAAGCGAAGATCAGTTGGCATAGATGATAAAAATTCTAGTAATACTATACCGTTTTCGGCTGATGATATCAAGCACTAATGAATTTTAATGATGATTCTATGTCTGGATTTCAAAGTTGACCGTTCCAATTTAAATGAGTCATAGACCTTGATTTAGTGAATCTAATTGGAAAAATTAAATCAAACGCGGCTGGCCATGATGGAATGACCCTTAAGTATCTAAAACTAATACTGTCGTTAATTTTACCTTATCTAACTTTTAAAATTAATAAGTGTATTACTAACTCGTATTATCCAGGATTTAGTTATACCTTTAAATAAAAGTAAAGAAGTTCACAATTTACATGATCTAAGATCAATAAGTATTACCCCTATTCTATCTAAGGTGTTTGAATTGGCTTTAAAGGATCAAATTTCATTGTTTCTTTGTGAGTCATATTTATTAAATCGTTATCAATCTGGATTCCGTAAGTTTCATAGTACAACTTCTGCCTTGGTTAATGTTGTAGATGATATCTCGTGTATCCTTAATGCACCTAAATCTTTTGCGGTAATTGTCCTCTTGGATTTTTCCAAAGCGTTTGATTCTATTAATCATCAGCTTCTGTGCTATTCGTTTATTATCTTAGCATTTGTCGGATAGGACTCAGATTGTAAATTTATTAGGGTCATTATCTCAAACAGCTTCGGTTACTTGTGGAGTCTCTCAGGGGTCTATTATTGGGTCAATATTATTTTCCTTTTTCATTAATGATTTAGCTGATTGCATTTCTGGATAAAAATTCCATTTCTACGCGGACGATGCTCAATTATATATTTGGTGGTTTATTAGAAAATAAAAATGAAATTTTTTCAAAAAATAATGAAGATCTGAGAAGTATTTATTCTTGGTCAATGTCAAATGGTCTTATGTTAAATACAAAGAAAATACAGGCCATGTTTATTTGTAGAAGCAATTACTCAGGTATAATACCGGATTTATATATTAATAATGAGAAATTAGCATTAGTTGATACAGTTTTGTAAGCTGGGTCTACGCATGAATAGCAGTTTCACTTGGAGCGACCACATCATTGAAACCTGTCGCAAACTAAACTCTATTCTGTATGGCTTAAAACTTAAGAACTTAAGACTATATTTGGTTAAAACGTTGGTCATCCCGCACTTTACATACTGTGATGTGATTTATCAACACTGTGATTCACTAAGTATTAGTTTGCTTCAAAGAGCTTTCAATAACTTAGTTGGATATACCTATACCCTATGCAAGTTTGATCATATTTCATTTTATTCATAAAAATTCATTTAAACTGCAACCAAAAATTTCATTTTTGGTTGCAGTTTAAATGAATTTTTTATTTTTCATAAATTAGTTTTTTTATATAAGTTGCTTAAGGTGAAACAGCCAGTTTATCTCTTTGACAAGGCCAGCATGGGTAGGTCTGCCCGAACTCAATGTTTATTGTTGCCGCCAAATATACTTATTATTTATTTATTTAATCCGATACACCCTGTTTTGAGCATCAGCTCATTCATAACAGGCTTACCAAAAACGGGAGCAACTTAAAAATAACAAAAACAAAAAAATAAAAATAAAATAGCGGCACGTTCAGCCAGTATCACCGACAGTCCTGCAGCTTCAACTAATCGCCCATCTTTACAAAAATACATATAGCACGAGTTTCTTTAATGACTTCCCCTTGATCCCTTAATCGGTCCGTAGACTTCGCCAAAATCATCATAATCGGATGAACTTTTATCACCCGAATTATCTAAATTTGATTATTTCATTTTTAGATTTCGACATCAAATTACTTGTGTGGCCCTTAATGGAATAATGTGCTTAGATATTAGAATAACATCTCTCGGTTTGGACGTTTGCTGTTAATTTAAAATTTATAAAAAAAAAAAAATATTTCAGAAAATAATTTTACAAAAAAAACACGTTCAACCGACGTAAAAGACAAAGCCTGTCAAATAATGTTTTCAATTATTTACCATTGGCCCATAATTTAACTGAAATTTTTGAATGTTTGATAAATGTTGTATGGAAGGATGGAAAAGCCAGGAGCTTATGCCCGTTTTAATTTTAAATAAATAAATAAATTATGGCTCTATACTCTGGAAGGCTTTAATTCTAAGGGAATAAGTGAAAAGTTACACCACTTAAAAAGGCTTGCTATAAATTATGACGTGTGATTTTCTAATAGTTTCTAGATACACAAAATTAGGCATTTCTAAATTTATCTATTAATGTATATTTACTAATTAATTAGTAAAAAAAAATCAAGAGCTTTTTATTTGATTTATAAACAGGGATTTTTAAATGGGGCTAAAAGGGGTAACGATGTTTTATATTATGTGAATCGCTCCTAAATTTACATATTTAAATATAAAATCGGTGAATGAAGTTGTTATACTATGCCCTAAGGGCGGAAAAACTCTTAATTCGGCCCTGGCTATAGCCTATCCCTGTATTATAATAATTAAAACTAATTTCTAAACAATTTGGCACTTAAAGAAATACTTTCCGCGACTTAGAAAACTAATTAATCCTCCGTACAGGAATCAGTGCTTAGTGGTTGAATTTTAGATTCATTTGTGTATCCTTTATTAACATCAGAAACATAAAAATATTCTGTTACCATATAGTACAATTGAGTTAGATTAATATTTGATAGTTTCGTAAAATAGAACTGTGAAGGCTTTCCAATTCAGGGTATATTTTCCACAGCATATCTCGAACAAAATCGCTTGTTTTTAGACCAATAAAAACCTATTTGGCAGATGATCTTGGCGTTATTTTCCATTTCACTTGAATAGTAATATATCTGTATCAATTTGCGCTAATGTTTGATTAAGCTGTCGAAACTTATGTATTAAGAATTACTTAACCAAGGCAAACAAATTTAATATATATGTCAGTCACTTCTTTGGGTTTACAGCCACAAAATAAAACGATTTCACTTACTCCGACGTTTCGATAAGTATCTTATCTTCTTCAGGTCTATTTATTATGGAACCAATATGTACATTATTAATTTTTATATATATTACAGTGAATTTAGTTAATGAACTATGAGATGATGAGTTTTTTGAACGCTGTACACTTATAAAAGGGAGAAAAATTTTGAAACGTTTCTTTTTTCTATATACCTTTGATGGTATATTTAGAATTTTATAAAATCTTTTTATTGTCATTAAACGGTATGTGAATTAACCATTAACTAAATTCACTGTAATATATATAAAAATTAATAATGTACATATTGGTTCCATAATAAATAGACCTGAAGAAGATAAGATACTTATCGAAACGTCGGAGTAAGTGAAATCGTTTTATTTTGTGGCTGTAAACCCAAAGAAGTGACTGATTGTTATACATCCAGCCGTTAGGGAATATTTTTAATATATATGGCTTACTAATTAGTTTACATTTATTTCTTGCCTGTTTGGCACGATTAACCCGCTGATAGAAAAAATGGAGGTGTGGCCAACACACGACTTTCTTTTACGAACAGAGAATTTTGAGAATTTTTTTTTTGTTTTAATTTTTTATTTTTAATTTTTATTTGTTTTTAATTTTTGGAAACATTTTGTATTAAGTAGTTTTTTGTAAACCTTATACTTTTAAAGATATCTGCAAAATAAATTTTATGGACCAAGGGATTGGCCACTTCCGGTTAGCCGATTTGGAGTAAAATTCACTGGGACCTCCCAGTTTATCAAAAAACCTTAAATCTGAAGTTTCAGTTCGATTGGTTAAACCATCTGGGCTGTACAGAGGACACAGACAGACTGACAGACGGACAGACGGACAGACTGACAGACTGACAGACTGATAGACTGACAGACTGACAGACTGACAGACTGACAGACTGACAGACTGACAGACTGACAGGCTGACAGACTGACAGACTGACAGACTGACAGACTGACAGACTGACAGACTGACAGATTGACAGACTGACAGACTGACAGACTGACAGACTGACAGACTGACAGACTGACAGACTGACAGACAGACACCATTTCGAAACCCACTTTTTCGGACTCAAGGGACCTGAAAACAAATAAATCTCTAAAAATCTCAAGGTCCAAAATTTTCATGATTATTATACTTTATTTTACTAGAGTAAAAGAAAGTAACATAAAACAAAAACTTTTCAACTTTTACAAAATTCAAAAATCTAACATTTTCAATTTGAATCAATCAAACTAAGTATTAAACTATTATATTCCAAAAAATAATGTTCACTTCGTGATTAGTGCCAATAAAAATAAACCAATCTAATGTTAACAGCAACAAAAACAACAAAAAAGTCTTTCAAACTGTTGAATCTATTTATGTATACTCGACATGTACATATATACAAA
Source organism: Tipula vernalis (assembly GCA_958295665.1). NCBI lineage: Eukaryota > Metazoa > Arthropoda > Insecta > Diptera > Tipulidae > Tipula > Tipula vernalis. Next base: position 48,893,787 of record OY282559.1, read on the forward strand.
AGCGAGCAGCTCAAGACAAAAACAATCAAAAACAACATCGATTTGGGGGAAAACTAAATAATGAAAAACCACAAAATAAAATAACAAAAATTATTGACACTCCATTTTCAACTATTTTTATTATTATTATTACTATTGTTAGTATATTGTTGTTGATATTATTATTGCGCTGTTTTACTTCAAATTCAATTATTATCATCAGAAATACTGGTTACAACAGGGGAAAATCAAGCTTTTATTTGGAAAATGTTTTTTTTGTTTTATGCAATATTTGACAATTTACATTTCGTGTTAATATATTTTTTTGGTTTAAGGTTATGGCCGATTACAAAAAATTACCTGTAGATGATCTTTACAAGATCGAAACTAGTTGTAATTTTAAATAAATAAAAGTAAATAAATTCAAAAATAAAAAGTTTGTTTTTTTTTATTTTTAAGTAAGTGAAAATTGTTGGTGTTTTGTGATTATACGAAATAATATTAATTATATTAAGGTTATGGCACAAATAAATACTTAACCAGATGAAGAAGATTCACTGTAAGAACGTGTAGGTGAAATAAAATGTACAAATTACAATGGCAATCTACCCATTCTTTCCGAAAGTTGTTGATGACATTCTGGTATAACAGCGGCTCAATTTCTTGAATACATTAATAATAATCTCATAGATTTTTACCTTCAAATAGGAAGAAAATCTAAAGGTGTTAGATCGTAAGATCTAGGCGACCAATTATGTTCTCTCTTCGAGAAATTATTTTTGTTGAAGATGAATTGTTTCACCATCCTGCTGAAATCACATATTCTGGACATCCATCCATACTTTCGAAAAGTCGTAATCATATTCCGATATCGAGGTTCATTTACAGTAACAGCCGTAACTTCATTAAAAAAAATACGGTACGATTACTCCACCACCCCATTTTCTATTATTTCTCATGCATTTTGTTCACTTCAGATTCAACAATTTTGTTTGTTATAAATCCACCAAGTTCAAAATTTGCTTCGTCGCAAAGATGAAAAAATTCGCATTTTCAAGATTTTTTTTTTTTTATCGAATTGACGAGGTAATACAAAATCTGATGGCCTTATTTTTTGAGTTACCTGAATCTCGTATTGTCTTGAAGATCTTTGTGCAAAATTCTGAATAAAGTGGTTGGTGCGGAATGTGTAATTGCTAGGAACGATGACGAATTGTTGTTTTTGGACTCCCATTGTTTTTTTTTCATTATTTACGAAACCAATTTCCACAAATTTTGCAACAATTTTTCGAATAGCCATAATTGAATGAAAATTGTCTTGCATATTCTGTAAAATTTTCTTACGACATCTGCATAACTTTCACCAAATTAAGAATAATTTTTAACAATAAATATGAAAAACGGAACCAGGAAAGAAAAAATTGACGAAATTATCACTCTAATCAAAACAGTCACAGAACAAAACTATTTTCCAACACAATAACAAATGACATACTGATGGACTTCCAATGGGGAATCCTCTATCAGGAGCCTTAGCTAACATATACATGAGCCACTTTGAAAATCAGCATATATTAACAGAATCAATCAACAAAAACCAAATAATCAGGTACTGCCACAGATAAATAGACGATATTCTAATTCTACAATATGTATTTAACGGCACAATGTGACAGCTTTGTAACCTTAACAAAAACATAAACAACAAACATCCGAACATAAAATTTACTCTAGAATCAGAGACGAACAAAGCTATGTATGAGAACAGGAAAATAGGAATAAAACCAAATAAAAATCCGGAACCGGGGCCGGTCAATTCCACATGGCTCCGGTTCTGACTCCGGCTCCTTTAAAAATATGAAAATGATCATAAACTGTGATTTGAAATTCTCAGACGCTTTTCTGAGAATATTCAAAATCAATAGCACATAGCATGTTCTCCGTTGGTGCTAAATAAAAAAATCGATCTAATTTTTGGAATTGCGAATTGGGAATTGATTTATTATGACTTTTTAGTGTATTTTGGTGTTATTTTTTCCAAACCATACTGGGGTGATTGACAACCAAATTTTTAGGGAATGTAAACAACCAAATTGCTTTGAAATGAAACAATTTTTTCCTAAAATTTCAACAAGATATCAATCGCCCCAGTATGCTTTGGAAGACCAGAATAGTGCCAGAACAGGTGACAATACAATACGGCCTCTGTTTTAAAATAATTTTTTTTTCTCATCTAGAATGCTTTTTAAATTTTTTGTTTTTTTATGTATTAATTAAAGTAAACTCTTTTCTTATGTAATGGCGCGGAGAATACCGCGTTTTAAACCTCTCGAATATATTGTTTGGGCATATTTGGAGAGTAAAGGCTGCACTATACGAAATACAAATTTGCAGTCATTATGTGCTGCTGATAATTTTACTAAACATTTAAAGTTATGTAATTGATGCTGATGGAGGCTATTTTAAAAATTATTAATTTTTCTATTAAATAAACGCGTTATTAACAAGCCTATAAAATGTTCAAATGATATGTGAATGAAGTTTATCCTAAATTAATAATAGATTTTTTCCACTACTAGTCGTGGAAGGCATCATTATTATGTGTTTTAGTAGCCTGAGAAACAAAATTTCTCAATAATATTTTATTATTGACCACTAGTTAATAATGAAAAATGAACGCTAGATGTAATGCGATTAAATGGATAGGGAGATTATCATTATTTGACTCAACAAAATTAAAACTTCAAATAACAAAACAAAATGCCGTGTCATTTTACATTTACGTTTACTACAATTCAGTAAAAAATTCGGGCTACTTCGACATAGTTAATATTATTAAAGAGCAAGTGTTTCCCTTATCAAATTAATTTTCTTATCAATAAAAAACCTTAATGGTTGGTATGCCTTTTACAACTAGTAGTGGAAAAAATAGTATATACACCACGCTTGAGAAGTGCTATTATAGCCCTCGCTTACTACATATATAGTATTCTCAATTTGTAAATTACATATGAGCTAGATCGATAAAGATAAAACAGTCGTGCCAATTATTTCATTTGTAGGTTCTGTTGACAAAGTATTTCGCTTTTTCGAAAACAAAAATTATACTTCGTTCCTAAAATTTCATTCCTATTTTATTTATTATACTTCTGTCAAATAGAATATCTAATAAAAACACCGGACGCCGACGTTTTTTCGTTTTAATATTTATTTTGGCTTACAAAATTTCTCTCAAATATATGGTTAAGTTGAAATAAGTCTCGGTTTGAATTGGACCACTAAATGATTTATTCCAAGCCACCATATTGAATAAGTCAAATAAGTCGACTTATTTGAAATAAGTCACGAATTGGACCTCAGCCTTAAAGGCGGGCGCATGCCCATAAAAAATAAAATTTTTCCATCTCTCTTGTATTATACATATAGTACATGCTAAAAAGATACTAAATGTTTTTGTTGTTGTATTATTTTTGGGAACTTTTTTAGAAAATAACACAAGAGAGATGGAAATTTTTTATCTTTTTTAGTCTAGACTGTTACCGCCACTCACACTGGTAACAACTGGAAGCCGCAACATTCCAACACACCTGAAAAACAATAACTATAAGTTATGTATGAAACTAAAAACTAAATTTAATGTACTTATCTTGTAAGTCAAACATAAACAAAAACAATCCATCGACTACAGTACTCACAACTTAATTAAACGTCAAATATTATCGGTATCACAGTGCACCACGGTTGTATATTGTCGGTATTACAGTGCACTACGTTAGTATTGTATAAAATAGTATTGCCCGATGACTGTTAGCTCATCTACTTAATAATTTTTCCGCTAGTCTTTTGTAATGATTAAATTAAATTCCCCCTCCTTTTTCTTTCACTCCTTTTTTGTGTATACAACCAGTCACATCTATCTCATCGAAACACAATAAATTATTATACAATTATATACTATAACGAAATATAAATTCACAAAAAAAAACACAAATTATATTAAAGTTTTATTTACAACTTTAACATAGACGGTATGTCGAAAAACCTGAAGTCTTTTGGCATGCGGCAGCCTATCGACTTAACTCATACCGAGTTTACACCATAGATAGTATAATAGGAAAATAGTATAATAATACCAGTGTAAAACTGATCTTTTGTTAGTTTACTAGCAAAGATAAATGCCGCCTTACTTTGGTCACTGGAATAGTTATTGGTATCGAAATAAAAATGCAAATTATGGTCAAAATAAAAAACGAAAATAATTTTCTTTTTACTTTTATCAACTGACATTCAAAATTAAACAAAAACAAAAAAAAAATTTGAAAATTATTACCAGAATAGTTCTATACCAACAAAAACTTGGTTTGAAACTATTCATTCCAGAATGAAAATACACGGCATTGTTGTTGTAAAATTCAAAAAAGTAAGACTACAAAAATATAATATTTTGATTTGATAGCTATCAAATTAGTCTAAGTCTAGAAAACTATAGAAACATTTGCCATCTTTCTTTGGTAAAAGTTATTCCTATACGGAGAGCAATGAAATTTTGCCGAAAGTAAGAGCCAAGAATAAATTTTTTTTAACTTTCAACAGTTTTTTGTATACAGGGAAGTGTAATGTGGTACAAATGTTTTATACAAAGGGTGTTATAGTGCCAATATGTTATAAATAGTATTGGAATTACTACTTAGGTTATGAGTTAGTATTGAGATTAGGATGGTCTACAGCATCAATATATAGTATATTCTGTGTTTAATATACATTATATTGGATGTAGTTCTTATGTAATATATGTTGGATAATTTTTTTGAAATGAAGGGTAGACGATAGTAAAAAACTATATGTTTATTTTGTTATCAGATGTATTCTGTATGATGTTCTAAACTGTCACTGAAAAAAATAATTCAATGAATCCCTTTCATTAAATTTTTCGGAAGGAAAATTCTTTGAACCAATGAATTTATTAACTGGTCACATTAATTCTAAAATAAACACGATTATAAATTAATAACCGGATCGTCAATTCAATTAATAGACATTTATTGACCGATTTCTCGTTGATATCTTGAAATGTAGGCAAGTTAATAAAAGTTTTAACAACTTTATAAACTAAGTTAATAAGAAAAAACTAGTAAAAACCAGTTTATTCCATTTGAGAAATGATTATTGGATTAGAGAATAATTCATTGAATCGATAAACTATTTAATTGTTTTAAAATTGCTGTTATTCAGTCGTGATTGGGCATTAACACTTTATTGTTTTAGAACTTATTTCTTAAATTATATAAAAACTTCATTCATTCATCTAAAATAATATTTATATAAAATTTCCAAATAAATTGTCTGATGGTGTTCTAGACCGAAATTCAGAGTGAGAATTTGAATGAGGTTTTAACCTGATTTCGAATTTGTTCTTAATTATTCCCTAAATAAATCTTTCATTCGTAGGCAGCGACCAGAGTAAACGCGAAAAGCGATGCGAATCGAGAGGCTATACGGGACTACAAGCAAATTACCACAACACTCTAGAGAATATATAACATATTGCTTAGGTCTGTTTCTTGTTTGCGTTTCAGGAATTCGTCTTAGCGTCCTGCTTGACTCTCCTCTCTTTCTCTTTTCGCTGAACTCTGGTTGCTTCAGTATTTTACAATCGCAATTTAACGAGGCCAGACTGTTCCCATTATGTAGCCTATATTTCAAAAATATGATCTATTTCGTTTTGTGATTACACTAAAGAAAATGAAAATCATGCAGTAGGCATTCGGTTTCTCACTTGTTATTAGGAGAATAGCGGCTGTTATGTAACCCAAGACAAGTTGTTACAAGTGGAAAGGTATTTTTTGAATAATTGAACTTCATTTTAATAGATAAAAAATAGTTTGTACACTTGTTTTATTTTATAAAAAAATCCATTTCAATCTTAAATTATTTTATAAAAGCAAGATTATATTAAATATTCAGAATCCACGGATTAAACCTGTAACGCATATAAATGAAATAAATATTTCAATCTCCAGTCAGTTCAAATTTCATTTAAAATAAATAAAAGTTTCTTTCTTTATATATATAATAAACAAAATTATAAACTAACGGAGCAAACAGCGCAGTGGTTAAAGCTGCGGCGGTTGGATCGGGAGGTACCGGGTTCGAATCCCTATAGGGGGCGATATGCAAAAGGGATTTTTCATCATTTGATTTCGATCGGTGATGCTGCAGCTGAACACATCTATGAGCCCGCCCCTGTTGAGAGTGCGGAATCCATGGGCCGACCCACCTTTCATGTCAGCACTATAGGTTGGCATGAAGCAATGCAATGTGCAGATGGTTTAAACGAAAACGGGTCTATAGCCGTACGTCCTCGATTTGGCTACTACTGCGTTAAGATAATAGGACGTGAAAAGCGAACTGCGAAAGAGTTGGGAGTGTCTAGAGCCCCAGAAAAGATTGCAGAGATAGAAACAAACAAACAATTATAAACTAAATACATTTTTTAATGGCTTAATTTATTTGTTGATTTAAATCAATTCAAATCTATTTACATTGTGCCAATGAATTAGTTATTTAAATTAATAAATATAGGTGTTGTATCAATAGTTTTGTTTCATAAATATTAGTATGATTAATTAACTAATTCATTAATAATATAAACCATAGCATAACATTTCGTGAAACTTCTATTAAATTGGTACATTGATTTAATAAAAAGTTGTAAGATCAACCAAATTGGTTACAAAATGATTATTTTATGTTCGTTGAATTAATTAAAAAATTTATTAAATTTTTTGACAAAAAAATATGAATAGTTACACATAGTATATACATTGTATATATTAATTTGTTAGCTTTTAAGAAATGATATTCTAAACTAATAACATTGAGTTTATTCTATCAATCAACAAAGTTTAAGGATCCAAATTATTAAAAAATTCATTGCAACAATAATCTTTTTATTGAATATGCGTACGTTTTTTTTTTCAGTGGCGCGCGTTACGCAACGTGATAGGTTATACGATTTTGGAGAATTTTAATTTACTTACCAACTCACTATGTTTAGTTAGATGAGTGGATGTAATATGGAGAAATTTGGTGTTACTAGGAGAAAGCGTACACAACAACCAGCTTATTTAGTAATCTACTGGGTTTTCACCCTACCTCAATTACTTTCCTACTTTGCCATGTAGGAATTTAACAGTTATGGTTGTTGCACGTGATACCTTTGTGTTAGTTGGTTGAATATTTACCGGTGTTAGTAGTGTACCGGTAGTACTGGATTTTGGCTTCTACTGGATTTTCCTCAGTTGTATAATTTACAAAACTTTGTTGAGTTTATTTATATTTTTATTTGAAATTTATTCTGGATACCCGTTGTTTACGATTGGCGAGTGAATGTTACAGATTCGACTACTAGTTTACGAGTGATAGATTACGAGTATGGTTTGCAAGTGATTTTTACATGAATATTTTCTGTTCTTATATACTAAATTTATACACTACTTTACACTAACAATATTATAAAACCTTAAAACCTAATTACTAATTTTATTGATGCGGCATTTTACTTGCCCGTCATAAAATTTGGGTCGTTTTATTCTGAAATAATTAATTTTACAATTGACGAGAGAAGAATCTCTTTTCAGATGTCGTTAGGAAAAGTTTAAGGTGGACCGAAGAGGCCGATAATGCTTCTAATTTCTCCACTAATACTTACCAACCCTGATTTCTCAAGGGAATTTATTATCCAAACCGACGCTTTAGAAGTGAGAATTGCTGCTGTTCTTACTCAGGGCGATGGAGAATTAGAAAAATTAATCTTATTCTATAGCCATAAGCTAACGAGTCAACAACGCAAATGATATTGGAAATTGGCCGATTCCAACCTTATATCGAATGCAGTCATTTTGCGGTGATAACAGATCATGCGTCGCTACTATGGTTAAATAATCTCGATGATCTCAGTAAACGACTTGGTCGTCGGACATTACGGTTGAAACAGCACAAATTTAGGTTGAAACACCGCAAGGGTAAATTTAATCTGGTTCCGGCCACGCAGCCTCGCTGTATGACTTGTGATATGATCGAGATTATAGCTGATGATTGGTATGATGAAATTAAATCTGGCATCACGTTAAAACCGCGAAAATTTTATGACTTTACCTTAACTGATGGGATAATTTTTTAAGCATTATAATAACTCGCAACTGAAGATGGTAGTTTCATTGACAGAAAGAATTACAGTTTTGAGGAAAGTCCATGACTCTGCTTATTTAGGAACATCGAAAACTGCTTACCAGTTTGGGACCATATTAAGAAGTGTGAAATTTGTAAAGCTTCAAAGTATTTTGCAACACCACAATCACCTATGGGTGCAGCAAGAGTTCCCACGGAACCATGGCAAACAATTGCCGTGAATTTTCTGGGACCGTTTTCTGGAACATTTACATGTTAGTTGTATTAGATGTATTTTCCAAATTTTTCCTGTTGTTTTTCTTACGTCATGCAGATTCTAAAGTGACGATACAATTGTTAGAACAACAATTTATGGAACCCTTCGTACGTCGATACCCGATAATGGATCTCAATTTATCTCAAACATGTTTCAAACATTTTTGAAAGAATATGGCGGACATACATACATATATGATTCGCAAGATCGCTTGTAATTTTTTTTTTTTTTGGAGTAAGAAGAAACGCTATGTCTAATTTACTGCAAAACGTGGAAATGCCATCGAATTTGTCTTATTAACACCTTAGGCATCAAACCGAATACGCGTTACATGATTAGGTTTTTGAAAATTTTTGAAATTCATCTTTTAGTAAAGACCATTATGAGTTTTTTCTAGTCAAGTGTACTAAATCTTTAATATGCTCATAACAGAGCTGTTCATGCTGCTATACTAGGATGCGTAATATTTCGTTTCCATATGATAGAGGGAGACCTTCAAAATTTGTATTGCAAAAAATGAAAATTTAATTTCGCAGTATTTTGCTTTCATACAAAATCGTTCTCTTTAGTATTGCTCAATGGTTATGGTTTGAACATAACTTGTAACTAGATTATCTCATCAATAACTAAACACTGAAGACACAAGAAATTCAAAACGGCAAAGAAATTTGAAGCTTGGCCTTGTAAGGAGATATTAAATGTTAACCCTTTTCACAAAAACAGTAATAAACATAAAATGTCTACTTCTACTTGTACTGTCATTTGATGAGTATAAACTAAAACGCCCACCGACTATAAATGACATGCAAAAATTTAGTCTGTTTCAAGAGAATTAATTTTTGAATTCCTTTTTACGATATATAAGCTATATTCTAGACGGGCCATTAAAAAAACAAAACAAAAAATTCTTATTTTCTTTTCGAACAAAGGTCAGAAAATACACAAGACTACCGACAAAAAAATATGTTAAAATATTAATCCATCTTCCCAAAAATTGAAAACGAAGAAATATATAAACCTTAAATTTTATCGAACTTTCTAATTTTCATTTTCGTATATAATACCCAGATGACTCATCCATTTTCGTACAAACCATTAGAATATTTTTTCCATTTTTTCTTCTCTCCTACTTAATACTTCTTATTATTCAACTTTTCAGTTAAAATTGTTTTGTTTTTTTTTTTTTTAATTTTCTTATTAATTTATTACTTGAAAGCTCTTCATTAAAACCCAACACAACTTACACACAACAAAATTGTATCACAGATGTTAACACGTTCAGACACTCGCTGATAGTATCGAGACGTTTACCATGACCAACCGAAATCCGTTTAAACAAGTGTTAATAAATTTGTTCGGGAAAACAGTAAAAACAAAAAATAAACAAAATCCGTTATAATAATAGCTAAAACAATATACAAGATGATGAAAAGTAAAGTAACCAACAGCTGCAAAAATAAAATTCATGAAAATTTTTCTATTTATTTATTTTAAAATTTTCGCTTATATACCAATATTTGTTGTCGGCGAGGGGTTTCGCAATACCATCCATAATATGTATTTCCACCGTTTGTACTGGAAAATAATTAATATTTAAAAAAAGTTGTGATCCAATTTATTTGTTTAAAAACAAATAAAAAATACAATGTTGTAGCGGCTATACCACCATGTTGAAAGTTATATTTCGAATTATAAATTATGCTTTTCAACATAATAAAATATTTAATCGAAACTGCTTCAAAATATATTTTAAATACCTCTTACCGAACTAAATTTTATGTATAACTAACACATGGTTTCTGAATTATACTAACTTTGCATAACTTTTTAGGGGATAGTCTTAAAACCTCGCCAAACGAAATATCGAATGAACAAAATATCGAAAGAAAAAATTAACTCGAATTTTAGAATATCGAATTTCAAAATATTTTGTTTTGAAAATCTCGAATGCGAAAATTTCGAAAATTAAAAAGATATGGTAAATAAGGGAATGGTAAAAATGCATTTAATTTTTTTTAATTCGATTTAATAGTGCTCAATTCAAATTTTATTAACAAATAAAAAAATTTATATACATATGTTCTGAGCGAACCTTTTTAAAAAATCCAAATTATCAATATTTTGCCTTTTTTTCAAAATTCTTTTAATTCTTTTATATTTTATCAAATTTTTCTTATTTAATGGCTTCATTTCACCTATTTTCATTCGCTCTATATTATTTTTAGATATTATTAATTCTTTTGAAAGATCGTTAATTATTTTGTAAACACCAGCATTTTTCGTTCCTACTACTGTTTTTAAGCGCCGATGCCATGCCTCAACCGAATTTTGAGTACGGGGGAAATTGTTAGCAACAGCATCGGCAACCGACCAGAATTTAGGTTCATAGTGTGGTTTACCTTTTGATCCTTTACCACTTATATATATTTCTTTGAACCAACAAGCTAAACGTTTGACATCCTTATCTTTAACACTCGAATAAAACGATGAGAAATAACTGGAAACTTCATTTGCCGGTACAAATGCTAAACATTTTAAGATTCGTATTTGCAAGCTGAATAATTCCGACGTTCCGTATTTTGATGCGAGTTGTTCCTTTTGTACTTTTCTCCAAATTATTTGGCTGAAATGAAACAGGCACCCACGAAACTCTGTGTTTGGAAAGAATTCTTCAGCGGCAGATTTAATCGTTTTCTCGAAATCTGAAATTATCATGCGTGGGGCTAGTTTAATATTCCAGTCACAAGCAAGTTTACTTAGTTCATAAAAAAACTGAGTGTAGCATTCTTTGGTTTTGCTACTCATCAAGCAAAATATTAAGGGCACACATTCGTCCTCAACCTTTCCATGTATTGTGAATAGTTGCCGTAGAATTAATGGAACTACATGGAAAGTTCCGTCCATTAACCAGCAATCCGATTCTCCCAAAATTTGTAAGCTAGAATGTGTTCCAAGTAAAATTATTTTTTGCTCATTAAAGTCGGATTCTTTTAATATAAATAATTCGCCTTCACAATATCTAATATGTTCTGGTATTGCGATATCAGATAAATTTCTCGGTTCCATTAAACTATTACGTCTAACTCGATAAATTTTTGATTTTTGAGCAATTTTGGATGGTAGGTACACCCTGAATTCCTCTGGAGTCTCGACTATGGAATTTCTTATCACTTGCGACGGTGTAGTATTGGAATTTTTAGCAACCGATTTCAGATTGCTATTGGTACGAGTAACTTCCGATTCCCATGCATTAGGGCTGTGATTATGTTGCGACGGCTCTTTCGTTAACACGGTTTCATCATTTACTTTTCTACTAATAGCGCGTCCCTTACAACCTTGAGCTTTCTTTTGAGAACAGCACCAGTAAAATACATTTTTTAATTTTTTCTCTACTACATACGCATAACCATTCACTATCAATTTATCCTTGCCTTTATTTGATTTCAATAGGTGAACTTCCATGATGTATTAAATTATCCTACGATATAAATTGAGTTATGTAGTTTAAAAAAATTATTCACATAAAAAATTATATTGCAGTTATACCAATTACAATAAAATAGTGTTCTATATTTTCAAGCCTTAAACAAGATTTAAATACAATTTTAATCTTTATAGTCACTGAATTATAATTATTATTTAAAAAAAAAATAAACGTAAAGCGCAAAATTCGCAAGTACACTGAATTTATTTTGATGTAAATTCATTCGAATTTTATGTTGTGTTGTGAATAAACAGAATAATATGTATAATAGGTACAGTAATATTTCACAATTATTCCTGGATCGTTTTAATTTTTTTGGAAAAACAGTTAAGTAATTTTTTCATTTATATGAAATCATTTAGTTTGGATCATACACAATCATGTTTGACCACAATAAAACGCTCGTTTATTAAACAATAAATTTAGGTGATTTGTATTCCCAGTTAAGTAACAGTTAAGTAATTTTTTCATTTATATGAAATCATTTAGTTTGGATCATTCACAATCATGTTTGACCACAATAAAACGCTCGTTTATTAAACAATAAATTTAGGTGATTTGTATTCCCGAATCTCGAATAATAAAAATAATTTTGTAAATATTATTTGCGGCGGCCGCAAATAATATTTACAAAATTATTTTTATTATTCGAGATTCGAGGTATTTTCGAGATTTTGAAATCGACATTTTGAAATTTCGATATTTTGAAATTCAATATTTTGTAAATTCGAGATTTTGATTTCGACATTTTGATTTCGATATAACGATCGTCGAGGTTTCATGACCAACCCACTTTTTAGAGCTTTTGCAAATTGTATCCAATTATCATTAAAATTACAGTTTTATCAATAATGATGTAGAATTTTTTGAAACCTCGATATACCGGGTGATTTTTTTAACCTGATACACTCAAATATCTTGGAAAATAAGCACTCTATTCCGTGGGAGGAAATACATTAGTGTTAAAATTCGTACCTCCTGCTCCTTGTAGGTGAGGCGGGGGTAACTTTGAAACTAAAATATGAACCCCTTTTTCTATTGCAGATTCGGATTCTACGGCTAAAAACACGTAGGATTTGACTGAAACATTTTTTTCGATTCATGATAGGTGGTGCTGTAATTGACGATATTCTTCAATATGACGATAGGGGTATGATAATGAGAAGCCATTTTCAGTAATTGAAAATTTAAGAAATACAAATTGTTTAAGACTAACTTCGAGTATTTACAATGAAACCGTGGTATTTTTTTTGCAGACGTATTGAAGAATCGTTTGCGTAGGTTCTCAGTAGGAGAAATCGAAAAAAATTTAATAACGTCAATTACAGCGCCATCTATCATGAATCGAAAAAAAATTTTTAGTCAAATCCTACGTATTTTTAGCCGTAGAATCTAAATCTGCAATAAAAATAGGGGTTCATATTTTAGTTTTAAAGTTACCCCCGCCCCACCTACAAGGAGCAGGAGGGGGGGGGTACGAATTTTAACACTAATGTTCACCCTCACGGAATAATTTAATTTTGATCTTGACCATTTTTTTCGTAGACTGCTTATTTTGCGAGATATTTGAGTGTATCAGGTTAAAAATATCACCCGGTATTCTGTTCTTCTATATTCTCATAGGCCATATTCTGAGCTCATAAATTATTTAGTTTAATTATTTTTGTTTTTGAACCCAATTCATACATATAATGGACACAGTTTTCCATTAAGCGCGGTCGATATTTAAATTAAATTAAAAATGAGCAACTACTTAAATGAGTTTTTTAATACTGTTAAGGTTAGCCGAAAGTTTCCAATCGAAAGTAAAAAGTCGATAATGCATAACTCGGTTAGTGTCAGCCGAAATTTTTTAACCAAAATTAAAAAACGCTTTCCTTGGGTTTTTAAGACTTTTGTCAATATTATGTAGCAAACGCAAAACCTCGCTCCACTTCCCCGTGGACAATTGTGGAAGAGCTCGATTTTAAAAAACTATTAGAAAATTTGTATAAAATCAGCCTTTAGAGTGTTATATCGGGAAGACGGAAAAATTTCTAATGATTTTTTAAAATTCGAATTTTTCCACATTTCCCGCATGAAACTTCAACTGAATATTTTTCCTGTGACAGATTTTTGTGAACAAATCACATCAAAGCATTCTACTGGCGGGTTTTATACCAGTTTAACATAATCTGCATTATCAATAATTTAACTTTCGGTTTTTTTTGTTTGTTCTCGTTGAGATTCTCTTCTCGGATTTCATCTTTTGATCACTTTCTAAAATTTCTGAAAATACATATTTGGTGTTTAGCTTGGAGACGAGATGCATAATGTTTGAGGCTTAATTGGTGATTTGGTGTTTTGAAACAACCAATTTATTCGATATTTTCGTGATTTTCGAGTACGTATTCGTTTCGGTATTACTCTAGAATCTTAGAACCTTTTCGAATAATATGGTTATCCGATATTACTATGTTTGGCTGAGCTTAGCCTTCGGCGATTTGCTTTAGGATTAGTAACATTAAGTTTCTTGACAAATAATTCGCTAATTTCACTAACTTTCGGAATTTTTCGTAATGTTCTGGGGTTTAACTAACACACTTTCGCATATTATTGAAACTGTTCGGGATCAATCGAGATTTCTTAAGTTTTTCGTCAATTTTATTATTATTCCAGATTTTCGAATTTATTCGATATTTATTTCGTTATTTCTTCGATTTCCTAGGATATTCGAAATTATTCAAGAATGTTTAGGTTATTTATGTTTCACATAGCAGTGATTATCGCGCATAGGATTCCCTTCGGTTTAACGTATTTTCGAATAATTTGACGTTTGAGAACTTTCTAGAATATATAAGATACTTTGAAAATTCGACATTTTTGAGATTATTTCGAAATTATTGATGTTATTTGTTTCGTGTCAGGTTTGAGCATCACATTTCTTTTATATTTCTCTATTCAATAACGAATTTAAGCAACATTATGATTAATTTTAATTGCTGATAAAAACTTCAGGAAAATCGCAAAGCTTATAGATAAATGGTAAAGGGTACCGGTAAAGAAATTATCTTCCACAAAGCAAATTTTTATGTGAAATAAAATCTTTACTTATTCATAGGTAAAAGAAGCATTTTTAGGGACCCAAAAAAAATTTTTGCGGGGGGGCCCGAAATTTGTAGTTACGACACTGCATTTCCTATAGGAAACCTGACCGAAATTTTTTTCCAACGATAATTATTGACAAATCACACCAACGCAATCCATTTCCATACATAAAACTCTAGAAGCTGATTTTATACAAAGTTCCAATGATTTTTGGAAAATCGAATTTTCCTATTGACAAATCTGTATAAAGGCAATCCAATTTTAAATATTTTTTGGATTCTACTGATTTTCCGATATTTTCCACCAGAGGAACAAAGTTTTCCGCGACTATTGACAAACATTTTATGTATTTTGTTAAGTTTCGGCTGAAAACCACTAATTGTTTATTTTCGCCTGGAATGTAAATAGCGTAATCTGCATTATCGATTTATACTTTCAGTTGGAAAGTTTCGGTTAACATTAATCGGTTTTTATTCGGTGTAAAATACAAGGTGTGCCATTTTAAACACGACTAGGGCTAGGCTGCACAATTTATCAATAGTTCGTTTATAGCGCCATTTCTTGTATACAGCGGAGATTTGAATAACTGAACAGAACATTATTTCTTTTTCTATAATATTTTTAAAGAATTTATCTATAAATAAACGTCTTTTACCGTAGCTTTAAACCTTCAAATTTTTTAGCCAATACAAGTAAGTAATGAATTGTACATCGCTTCCTTCCTGGAAAATGATTATTACGATGGCCGAAACTATTTACAACAAGTAAAGTGTCGTGAAATGTGAGGTTACATAAGTGTTATTTCGTACTGCAGAAAATAATCTTTTCTTGTTCAAATGATTTCAGTCTATTTCCTCTGACGACAAGTGGAACAGAGATTACGATTGCCGTGTGAAGCGGTACCGCCATTATACGACACAAAAATCGAATTGAACTTTATAATAAACATGCCCGCATAATCAATTCAGTCAAAATAACACTAAACCAAGAAAAACGAACAACAGAGTCGTGAAGAAACTGACAACATTTATGTCCCAACGGTTTGTTGGTTCAGTATTATGAAATTTCTGGAAGCATTTTCCACACCAAGGAAATTTTCATCACCGCTGCGACCAAAATCATCGACGTCAATTCACGAATCCAATTTTAATAAAATATTCGCAGATTGAATTGCGCGTCTTGTGCATTGACGCTCGATCTGTTGACCGTATTTTTATGCTAATTGGTCGTATTCAAATCAAATCAAATTTTTTAAGTTTTCCTTAACGACATCAAAATAAAATTCTTTCTAGTTTTTCTTTTTAATAAAATTATGAAAGGCTCATGTTGCAAGTACCAAAACCTGTACTTTTTCTTCTTGTAATCTGATCTCATGTTGGAGAACCTAAAAAAAAAGAGTTTATTACGTCTAATTTCGAATTTCGACCATTTAATATATGTATATATATATAAATATGAACCGAAAACCGATTAGCAAGTATGCCAAAAGCATTCTTGACCGTAATACGCACCCGGCTCAACCTATATTTGTAAACTTTTTGTGATAAATCCTTTCTTTGTTCATATGAGCGGCATTTCTTGACGCATATTGATCCGGATCAGATCAAAATTTTCATTCACATATGAAGCAACAACAACATTTGATCCCACATTTATTTTGGATCAGAAATAGTGATCTAAAAACTAGTTCAGCTATTAACATGTAGTTGAACATTAATTTTGTATTAAATGGTTGGTAGCAGTGAAATGAGCAATAAAATTAAGCACCGAACTCGTTTCTGCTTATTCTTGGTAGAGGAAGGAAGCGACAAAGAAGATTCAAAACGAAACGAGACAGAAAATTTGGTGTTTGTTTGTTTTACGCATTTTGGTGTCGTTTCATGAGACATAAGATCTGCGACAAAGACTTAGGTAAAGACTGTTGGCAACATGTTCAGTAAAATCAGCGCGTTGAGTTGTAAACACTCATAATATTCATAGATTAAAAATTACACAGTCTGTTTAAATATTATTTTTTCCATCGGTAGATTTTCGACGCCAACAAGAAGAGAAGCCTGATTGCGCCTGTTGAATTTTGGCGTGTTGCTTTGGTAAAACAAATTTTAGTTGTTTTAGCTGTTTTAGAAATATCCAAAGGAACAATAAAAACATTTGTTTGGTTGGTTCATGTGTTGTACTAAAAATTAGTTTTGTTTTACATGATGCAATTGTTGTTGTAAATTTACCAAAGCAATACAGCATTATTTGTTGATCCACAAAAGCCAAAACCTGAGAATTCTCTCTTTAGAGAGAATAAACAAGATAAACAACAACAACAAAATTGGGTCTATTAGTCTTTTAAAAAGGATACATTCGGGCGAATTAATTAAAATATTTTGCTATAATAATTTGCGAATGAAATATATTTATTTAATGCCTAAGAAAATTAATATCTCTATGTATGTGCTTTGATCAAGCCAACCCGTTTAAAAAGTTATTGGGGTTTACCTAGTTAATCCTAGATTATTTGAAAATGTGATACATTTTTATCTTAACAGAATAATTAAGAAAATTGATAAGGGTTGGCAAGATTAAAGCACACACATAGGTGTACCAAAATATTGTAGTGAGGTTTGTTCATCGGTGGAAATCTCGAGATATTGATTTTCTTAGGCATGCTTAAGACACAATTTTTCACATTTTCGAATAATCAAAGATTAACTAGGTAAACCCCAATAACTTTTTAAACGGGTTAGCACTTTTTAAAAGTGCATGATTTTATATTTTGTGGATTGTACATAAAATCAAAGTTCAATTTTTAATTACTAAAGTCTAATTTTTAAATAGTATTGAAATAAATTTTAACATATATAAAATAAGTCGCAGTAAATTTCGTATTAGATTTTATTTTTACGCACACTTATTTGTATCTTATGTTTGATTTTGTGTACATTGTACAATCGACACAAAACATACTTATAATTTGGTATAAAAAAGGGCCAACAATATGTTTGTGTAGCTGTCTCGTTTACTCTTTGCACGGTTTCTGTGAAGGAAGTGTGCGTGGTTTTGTTGGTTTTTGTATTATGAAGTACAAACAACAACGAGAAAGAGAATCTTTGCGTTGGTTTTGATACAGCTGTCACAAGTATTTTGCTATTGTGTATAATGGGCACTAATACATGCATACAACTTGATTTATATATGGCAGGATCAACAATATGGTTGTACAACCGTCTCGTTTGCTCTTTACACGGATTCTGTTAAGGAAATGTAGTATATTTTGTTGGTTTTTGTATTATAATGTACAAATAACAACAAAAAAAGAATTTTTTTTTCGTTGGTGTTGATACAGTTGTCACAATATTTTACTGTATTATTTTGATACTCGTACATAGTTTAGGTGTGTTTATATGTACTACAAGGCCTACTGCTACGCACATGAAAGATGGTAGGTGGTAATTGTCGTTAATGTGTATTGGTGGTTTTAATATATAAGATTTTGTTACTTGTATGCTGGTGTTGTTAATCCCTTTGTGTTTCTGTGTATTCACGAAACAGCTATGAAATTATTGAAATCATGCATTATGTGAACACAATGAAATTTTGTATATTCGACTCAAATAGGATTTTTATACTTTGTATAATCGAATTGGTTTGAGTCGATTTGGAATTGGGAGCTGTCTTATACAATTCATTTGAACAGTTTATTTAGGTAGGATTAATAAATTTTTTTACAGGGTATTACGTACTGAATCAAATTGTTTTCTAATTAATTTAATTAATATTATAAATTATAAATTGACTAAATAAATAAATAAATAGATAAATTAAATGCGAATTTAGATATGTTGGTTCAAGTTAAGTTAAAGTTTGATTTTTAACACAAAATGATGAGTTGATTTATGTGAACAAAATGGAATTATGTTAAAACATTTTGGAAGGCTAAATATTTTTGAGTTTAATGGTTGTCTTAATGGATTTATTGAAATTTAGATGGTGGGATGTACACACAATCGTCATAATTATGTATATGATACATCGATACATTTTTAAGAAAGTAAGGGTTCATTTTCATTGCATTTAATTATTGTTTTATTTACTTTGCATGCTTCATTTGGCAGGTAATGAGGTCCGTGAACTGAGTTAAAATTTTGGGTATATTTATATTTATTTATTAAGAAAGAGATCAAATTTCTGAATTATTGATTAGGTGCAGGGTTTTGGTGGCGGAGATTTCTTCAATTGGTGAATGATGTTAGTTGGATTTTTATTTAGGTAGTCAAATATTTTATAAGTTTTATTATTGAGTTGCGAAAATGACTAAATTAAAGCAAATCATTTGAATATGTACACTATCAGACATAAATATTTGGACGACGTCCGGGATTAATCACTGGAGCTGATTTTGGAGTAGCTGATTTTGCTACTCGTGCAAATTCCCGCTCAGTCGGCCTAGTTAAAAGTCGTGGGCGTCCACAACGATGCTTATTTTTGTTGATCCGGTTTCAATAAATTTCTTTTTATGAAACTGATGCTACCGTTTGATATTACATATTGTAGGGATTTATTTTGATAAGTTTCTTGTCGTTGCAATGCTTTTACTATCAATTTTTTAACGCTTTCATCTATTTCTTTGGAGAGGCTCATTTTCAATCCCTAAATTAATTTTTTGAATACATAGTTACAAATTTTTGTTCTAAAATATCAAAAATATCTTCTGCTAAAATCAATCACTTTATTGGTATTATATTGTAATTTATATTAATGCTGCTGTTTCGTTAAATATTTATGTATGTAGATGGAAATATTATACTAATTAAATGAATAGCATCGTACGTTATCTAGGATAAGGTATGATGATTTTTTATAAACAATATTTAGACAGCATCATTTGGCCGCCATTTTAGGCAGAATAATTTTTTTATTCATGATAAATTTCAGAGCACTGTTAAATTGCTTACTTGACGGGTTACGATTAAATCCACTTTTCCCTCTGACAAGACTAAATATATTTTCAAGAATATCTTGTTTTAAACGTCTTGTTGAAATATGGTAAATGATATTTTATTTATCCATCTGAACATGGTACCAACAGTTGGCGGACCTGAAAGCACCCAATATTTCCAATTTCTGCAAAAAAATCAAATTAAATTTTATTATTTAAAACTGTCTGACAAGCAAAACCGCTTACTATAAAAATTTGTAGGCATTAATTTTGCTTGTTTAAAGATTAGACAAAAAGTCACATAAAATATCAAATCGAAAAATGGCAAAGTTATTTTAAAGGCTGCTGATAAAACTAAAAAAGCGATAATCGAACTTTTTTCGGAAAATAAGCACTCGATTATTAGTGTATATGGGAATAGTTGTCCTTTGTCGCTTCGTTATATCGAATATTTTAAGAAATCTTAAAACCATATAATTTTGGGGCTTTCATTTTGTTCGTATCGTTCATCGCCTCCATACATAAATAGTAAATGGAACATATATTGAAGCAAAGTTATAAATTTTCTTATTTATTTATGTTTACCGCATGAAATATGTAGACATATGTATGTATGTAACTAAATAGAACATAATATATCAGGACGGACCAATAAATCGAAATATCAAATTCGTTTCGACACAAGTATACCGCTAGGAAGTCCTAATAAATAACGGTTCCAATGTAAACGAAATATATTATGACAAATCGTTTTTCAAAATAACAAATTTCGTCTTCTTCGTTATGTCTTATACGTTTTATTTCCACTGTGATTACATTTTTGTTTTTGTTTTGCCCTCCTATCTGGTTTTATGCGAAATTACGAACAAGGTTGAGAAAAATCAAGATGAAAATAAATAATAATATCAACAACAACCGTATATAGTAGGATGAACATAAGAAGGAATAATAAATAAATAATGCTGATACGATATAAAATAAAAATTCATCTTTCTTAAATAAATAGAAAAAATTTGTTTAATTTATTGTAATTGAAAAATGAAATCTATTTTGTTTTTGTTGCTTGGAGGTAAAAAATATTCAACGAAAATCAGGATCAAGAATATTAATAGTTATGATTCCTCATCTAGTCTTCAACATGGCTCTGTAACATATTTTATATACCTAATTACCTACGACTCGGTTGGTATACGATACCTCAACCCCCGTTTGATATTTTTTTTTGAAGGAAGGTACCCTTTTTCTTTTTTACTACTTGACGTTAGTTACAATTCATATTTTCCTACAGACCATATAATTATACATATTGGGCACACCACGCGCATGTAAGTCAGAATACTGACAGAAATCCATTTGATAAATATTAAGTTATGTACTAATTTAAATTGATTCCAAACAGGCATGGGCGATCATTTCGTCATCGTTCTCCAAATGATGAATTAACAATTTGTGTTCGACTACGGTAAACCAAGCCCTTGGCTGTTCGTTCCAGAAGAGTGGAATCTTTGGCTGTGGTACGGGAATGTATGTGCCAGCCGATCTAAGTGGTTTGTCATTCTCCTTATTTAAACAAATAGAATGAGCAAAAACCAGAAAAAAATTATTGCGATCGTGAACTTCGAGTAGAAATAGTTCTTCCCTCTTCTTACTACTACAAAGCAACACAGAGGAATAATTCGGCAGTAATTTATCAATCGCGCACAAGCAATCGGGCGCCTTTACAATTAATTAAGTAACGAATTTTGATAAAGGAAATTATGTATTAAAATCACGTATTAAATCTCGTATTATGCATTAAAATACTCTGATCTTAACATTATCATCGACATATTCCCTTTATCAATCCTGGTAAGCGCTCGGAAATCTGCGATTTGTTTGCTAGCTTGTTGCATCAGTATACGAACCAGCTACGATGTCCCCTACCATATCTTCAAATGCTCACAGTTCCGTGGACTTTAATTATTTTAAATTTACTGAGGAAAAAGTTTGTGATTGCTTTCTTAATCTGGGCGTTAATAAGGGTGCTTAGAGTTTTTCTCGTTCAATTACGTTCATATTTTGGTTTTCCATACTAAATCATTTTTTATCACGCTCAGCACAGGTTTTATCCAGGAAGGTTCACAGTGACTAATCTGGTTTCTATTTTGTGGCCAGTTATTTAATACTTTTAACTCCAGACAACAAATGGACGTTGCTTATACCGATTTTGTGAAGGCTAAACATTTTTTTTTTACAGGTTTGTATTTCTGATTTTGTTCCTGTATGATAATAAATAAAGAAATAAATAAAAATGGTGTAATGCTGACCTCTGTTGTTTATAATCGAAAAAATTGTCAATGTAATGTACATTGTCGCAAGAACGTCTATTTTTCAAGCTGATTGAAGGACTACAATACATTAGATTTCTTTTTTAGTAGTTAATTGCGCTAAATGGTAAGACCGATAAATTCAACACAAGTAAATTATGTACACGAAATTCATAATTATCAAATTGGAAACATTTGTTTTTTAATTTTTTTTTTAATTTTTTTGTGGTTTTGTAATAAAGCAAACGGATGTTCATCAAATGATTGTTTAGAAAATATATAAGAAGCAACCGAAGAACAAAACAACAAAAACAAAGCAGAAAGAAATTAATTTCCTTTAAACGTAATTTTGTTTTTGTATTCATCTTACAGCTTCTCATTTCTCAAGATTTTCTTGTTTTCTTTTTTTTTTTTTGTGTATAGTAGATTTCTTTTTTTCTAAATCAACTCAACGAACCGTAAAATATTTTCTTTCAATTTTTTTTTTGTTGTAGCAACACAAAAATCATTAGAATTTGTTTGAATCCCAGGAACAAATGGCGGAGGCGGAATATTTGTTTTGTGCGCGCTTATTTGTATTTATTTGCGTTTTTATTTTTATTATTGAAGTAATTTGACACGCTTTAGTTACTTTTGTACAATCCGTAATTAGAAATTGAGTTATTTCGTGATTTTATATTTTGTTCGAATCTGTTTTTTTTTTGTACAATTTTAGATTTTGGTTTACGGTTCGAAAATTGTTACGTTATATTTTAATTGTTGATTGGCGTGGAAATGGAAACTAGGGCACTTTTTTTTGTTTTGAACAACCAGAGTAATTAGCATAAAGTTATAGTTGTTATGAAATTATTTGTGAACATGTTTTCAAGTTGAAATGTCGATGGAATTCTCAACCCAATAATAAGTACTTTTTCCAAAGAAAGTAAAACAAATTTTGCATTCAAAGTAGAAAGTAAATAAAATATTTCGGTACAACAAATTTGTAGACGAAACGCCCATTTTTTATTAAAAAAAAAAAAAAAAAATATAAAAAATTTCCCAACAGACAGGTCACAGTCCTTCTAAATGCGAAGTTAAATTTATCAAATGTATAACCAGTGGCAATCATTATAACCCCAAAAAAAATAAAAAATTACGTCCAAATACATTTTCATATTATCATACACACACTCACACACAAAATGCAAAATATCTTTTGTCCAGTTTGGAAGACGACATTATAATGTATACCCAAACATACAGATATAATTCGTCTATTCTGACATCAAATTTATATAATCTAAAAAGACAAATAATGTATATTCAAAATAATATTTCTAAAAAAAAAAAAAACTGGAAAGCAAATATTATAAATTTCAGAATGATATTTTACCATTTCAAAAGTGCTTATGCTTAAGAAATCAAATTATGTACACAGAATCCAAACGAGTGAATTTTAGAAGGACAAATTATCAAGGCGTCTTCATTTTTCTAGTGGCAAAAAGAAAGATTTAAATTTATTTTCTTCTCTAATTTTAATATTTCTTATTTATTTTATTTTCTATTTAAATTATTTAAAATATTTTATGTTTACAAATATAAATGTTATACGTACGTACATATCTTGTACAAACAGAGAGTGCACAGCAATAAGAAAAATGATGTCTTATTAGAAATGAAGCACAAAAATAAAATTAAAGAAATTTTTTATTTTTTTTTTTTTGTTAAATTTTAAATATACCAGAAGACGACAAGTAAGTTATTGTTTAATATTTTTATTTTTAAAATTTCTTTGAGCCAAATTTTTGGCATAACTTGCTTTAAGAAAAAGTAGGTCAAAATACGTTTTTTTTTTTTTTTTTTTTTTTTTTTTTTATTAGGCTTGGCTCCTACATTAAAAAGAGCCATATCGCCAAAAATCATATTTATAATTTACTGTTTACATATTTTAATTCAAATTTCATTTTTAATAATTTCCTTACTCTTAAAATGAACCGGATTACTCCCTTCACATATTCTATCGGCTAGTATTTATTTCGTATTAGATTGTTATCCCACTCATCCTAATAAATTCATACATCTCCTTATAAACCAAATTGCTCTCATTCATTAAATCACTTAGGTTTCTTGCATTCCGAAGGATGTTGAACTTAGATCTATATAGGTTGTATTTAGGACAAACCAATATGAGATGTTCAACATCCTCCACACTTCCACACAACTCACAATCTTTGTCCTCACTCAAATGACGTTTCCACAAGCATTCCTTCCAGTTTCCATGGTTCAGCCTGATTCTCTCAACCGTTCGCAACATTCGCGTATCTCCTTTGAGCTCCTTAAAAAACGGAATTCTCAAAGGAGTACCATGGAGCGCTCTGTACTTCATTCCTTTCGTTAGACTTTTCTCATTAAACTCACTCTCCCATTTTCTCCACAGATTCATTTGAAGCATTCGAAGTACGTCTCTTGCATCCTTCCTTTCGTACTCCTGAACCATGTCATTCAATGTACCCTTTTTTGCTAACATATCGGCTCTTTCATTCCCTTCGATCTGTCTATGTGATGGGATCCATTGTATGGTAACATCACGTTGACAGTCTTGTAACAGTTTCAGCTTGTTACAAGTCGAAAATTCAAAATTTAACAAAACACATGATTAATTGGGGCAAATTATTTGGTTGCTATATTTACTTACGCACTGTAAAAAAAAAAAAAACTTAGGAAATTTCAGCAAACCACTTCAGTTGATATAATAGAATTAAAGATAAAAATGATGATTATGTATGTTCATGTATATAAAAAAATATTGTATTTGGTAAAATGCGACAGTTAATTTGACTTCCGATTTATTTTATTGGTATTGTACGGGTTTGTTTTTTTTTTGCTTCAAAATAAAAAATTATATGATCATAGGTCAGTTGCATAGTGATCGCCGTAGGGCATAATACGTATTGGCAATAAAGCAAGCCAAAAATAAATTTAACTTTAATTAGTCGTTGTGTGTTATTTAGCTTAGTAAAGTTGTGAGTGAGTGAAAATAAATCGGAATACGGGCTATATTCCGTAAAATACAACACAATTGATTCCTGCATTTTACCAACAAAACCAATTTGAAGATTTGTAATTAGCAGTGCACCACTTGTTTTTTGCATTGACGAAAACCTTAAGGTAAATTTTTATTGTTATATGCATATTTTTTTTTATTGGGCTGGTCGAGTACAAAACTATTGATGTGAACTTTAACTATGGTGTTTCGTTTGCTATTTAGAAATCGCGGAAAAGCAAGCGTTTGTGAAACAACACCATAGCTGCTTATATCACACCAGACGAATCTAAGTTCCACGGTAAACAAATTTGGCGAGAAGAAAATTATTTACCATACGTTCATCTTAATCGAAAATGGACGCAATCCTATGCATATAGCAACATATACAGTGGATCCATCTAAATTATGAGAAATTGACTGTTTTTCAAAAGAATGAGGAGATTGTAAGCCCGTTATATTATTATTTTTTTTTATTTATTAATTATAAACTAGATTATATATGTTTAATTAAATTTAGTAAATTAAAACCTATAATACTAGATACGTTTTTGTTTGTTGGGCCATGGTTCTAAAGTAAAGCAATTAGAAACTTTTGTTTTGTATGCATGCACCTATTTTAGTTATATAGTTTAGTGTTAAGCATTTCTCTTTAGTACTATTTATGTTCACTATTTAATGATATTTAGTTATTTATTTCTAATTTATTAATAAAATTTGTGTGGAATGCTAACCGAAATTTCTTAATTTTTGTTCTTAATATTTCTGGTCGTTATCATGAATTTATTTTATTGCTACAAGTGATCATGTGTTTTTTCGAGTTTTACTGTGCGCAAATTTAGTTATTTAATAACATGAAATTGGTCGGTTAAACGCCTTGATGATGATTTAAGTTCCAGCTTCACATATGGGTACGCCGTTATCATGGTAGTACATTTACGGTTGGGTGGGTACAGCAAGCAGTGATCATGACATCTGAGGTCACTGAGCCATAGCGGTTTGATTTGTTTGTGATAAAAGTAGTGCTGTGATAATAATTAATGTGCAAGTATATTGTGATACCAAGCTAAGTTTTTTTTTGTTATAATAAATGCGAAAGTTGACCTTTTTCCATCAAATGAAATATCAATAACAAGAAGCAGCATTATCTAGCTCTTGTGTGGTTGGTGGAAAGATCCCCGCCCAACGGACTGCCACCTAGCCGGCAATGTGCTGCATCCACCACGATAGACCACCAGGAGAATTTCTGATAACGAACATGTTTTTTTTTTAGATGACCTTGCCTTTTTTCAGAAGAGTTAAATTTTGAAACAGTTCGTTACAGTCTCGAACGCTTTCAAAAATTAAATCCACATACACATTACCTTCCCTCCCACCTCCACATTTCAGCAAACATAAACCACTCTGGGAATCGGAAAATATTACTATTTTCCTTTCCCCTTCATTCACAGCCAGTTTAATTCCTTCAAATATTCCAATCAGTTCAGCGTTCATTATACAGATGCTTTTGTCCACTTTACAATACTTTTCAACATTCTTACTAGGCATAAAGACACCAACACCCACTCCATTCTCATTCACACTAGCATCTGTATAAACGATATCATCTTGCATATACCGCTGACTGATTTTCCGAAACATAATTTTGGCGATAACTTCATTCATTCCCTTATTATATTCCTCCATAGTCAAACATACAGTAAGATTATTAGGAACGGGTTGCGGACCAGCATTGCCTATACTCAGAAACATGTTCAAGTTTTCAAGTGCAATACTAGTTCTATATGTCGGTTTGTACACCGTCCTATTTTGTAATCTTACTATCATCTCGTTCCAAAACTCATGGTTCAACCTGATTCTCTCAACCATTCGCAACATTCGCGTATCTCCTTTGAGCTCCTTAAAGAACGGAATTCTCAAAGGAGTACCACGGAGCACTCTGTACTTCACATCAAATTTTGAAATAAATTTGTTTGAAATGTTGTTGTTGTCAATATCCAAAGAAAGTCGTTGTTGTGGTTAATTTATTAAAATTTGAAATACTTGTGATTTTTGATGTTTAAGTTAATTAATACTGCACGTAAGGTCAATATTGAACCTATTTGTTAAAATTTACATAGGATAAAGAGCTTAATGAGCTTTTAAAGCTTAAAAGAAGATCGAAACAAACAACGAAAAAACCATTTTTAATAATGTATTAAGTTATCCGGTTTCAGGTCCCAGCATTTTTTGTAACTACGCATTTTACATCAAATTTAGAAATAAATTTGTTTGAAATGTTGTTGTTGTCAATATCCAAAGAAAGTCGTTGTTGTTGTCAAATTTATTAAAATTTGAAATACTTGTGATTTTTGATGTTTAAGTTAATTAATACTGCACGTAAGGTCAATATTGAACCTATTTGTAAAAATTTACATAGGATAAAGAGCTTAATGAGCTTTCAAAGTTAAAAAGTAGAACGAAACAAACAACGATAAAACCATCTTAAATAATACATTAAGTTATGCGGTTTCAGGTCCCAGCATTTTTTGTAAATAAGCATTTTACATTAAATTTTGAAATAAATCAGTTTGAAATGTTGTTGTTGTCAAAATCCAAAGAAAGTCGTTGTTGTTGTCAAATTTATTAAAATTTGAAATACTTGTGATTTTTGATGTTTAGGTTAATTAATACGTCACGTAAGGTCAAAATTGAACCTATTTGTAAAAATCTGCATAGGATAAAAAAGAACTTAATGAGCTTTTAAAGCTGTAAAGAAAATCGAAACAAACAACAACAAAACCATCTCAAGTAATATATTAAATTATCCGGTTTAAAGTCCCAGCATTTTTCGTAAATACGCATTTTACATCAAATTTTGAAATAAATCCGTTTGAAATGTTGTTGTTGTCAAAATCCAAAGAAAGGCGTTGTTGTTGTCAAATTTATTATAATTTGAAATACTTGTTATTTTTGATGTTTATGTTAATTAATACGTCGCGTAACGTCAATATTGAACCTATTTGTAAAAATTTACATAGGATAAAGACCTTAATGAGCTTTTAAAGCTTAAAAGAAGATCGAAACAAACAAGGATAAAACCATCCTAAATAATAAAATAAGTTATCCGGTTTTAGGTCCCAGCATTTTTTGTAAATACGCATTTTACATCAAATTTTGAAATAAATCCGTTTGAAATTTTGTTGTTGTCAAAATCCAAAGAAAGGCATTGTTGTTGTCAAATTTATTAAAATTTCAAATACTTGTGATTTTTGATGTTTAGGTTAATTAATACGGCACGTAATGTCAATATTGAACCTATTTGTAAAAATTTACATAGGATAAAGAGCTTAATGAGCTTTTAAAGCTTAAAAGAAAATCGAAACAAACAACGATAAAACCATCATAAATAATACAATAAATTATCCGGTATTAGGTCCCAGCATTTTTTGTAAATACGCATTTTACATGAAATTTTGAAAGAAATCAGTTTGAAATGTTGTTGTTGTCAAAATCCAAAGAAAGTCGTTGTTGTTGTCAAATTTATTAAAATTTGAAATACTTGTGATTTTTGATATTTAGGTTAATTAATACTGCACGTAAGGTCAATATTGAACCTATTTGTAAAAATTTACATAGGATAAAGAGCTTAATGAGCTTTTAAAGCTTAAAAGAAGATCGAAACAAACAACGATAAAACCATCATAAATAATACATTAAATTATCCGGTTTCAGGTTCCAGCATTTTTTGTAAATACGCATTTTACATCAAATTTTGAAATAAATCCGTTTGAAATGTTGTTGTTGTCAAAATCCAAAGAAAGGCGTTGTTGTTGTCAAATTTATTATAATTTGAAATACTTGTTATTTTTGATGTTTATGTTAATTAATACGTCGCGTAACGTCAATATTGAACCTATTTGTAAAAATTTACATAGGATAAAGAGCTTAATGAGCTTTTAAAGCTTAAAAGAAGATCGAAACAAACAAGGATAAAACCATCCTAAATAATAAAATAAGTTATCCGGTTTTAGGTCCCAGCATTTTTTGTAAATACGCATTTTACATCAAATTTTGAAATAAATCCGTTTGAAATTTTGTTGTTGTCAAAATCCAAAGAAAGGCGTTGTTGTTGTCAAATTTATTATAATTTGAAATACTTGTTATTTTTGATGTTTATGTTAATTAATACGTCGCGTAACGTCAATATTGAACCTATTTGTAAAAATTTACATAGGATAAAGACCTTAATGAGCTTTTAAAGCTTAAAAGAAGATCGAAACAAACAAGGATAAAACCATCCTAAATAATAAAATAAGTTATCCGGTTTTAGGTCCCAGCATTTTTTGTAAATACGCATTTTACATCAAATTTTGAAATAAATCCGTTTGAAATTTTGTTGTTGTCAAAATCCAAAGAAAGGCGTTGTTGTTGTCAAATTTATTATAATTTGAAATACTTGTTATTTTTGATGTTTATGTTAATTAATACGTCGCGTAACGTCAATATTGAACCTATTTGTAAAAATTTACATAGGATAAAGACCTTAATGAGCTTTTAAAGCTTAAAAGAAGATCGAAACAAACAAGGATAAAACCATCCTAAATAATAAAATAAGTTATCCGGTTTTAGGTCCCAGCATTTTTTGTAAATACGCATTTTACATCAAATTTTGAAATAAATCCGTTTGAAATTTTGTTGTTGTCAAAATCCAAAGAAAGGCGTTGTTGTTGTCAAATTTATTAAAATTTCAAATACTTGTGATTTTTGATGTTTAGGTTAATTAATACGGCACGTAATGTCAATATTGAACCTATTTGTAAAAATTTACATAGGATAAAGAGCTTAATGAGCTTTTAAAGCTTAAAAGAAAATCGAAACAAACAACGATAAAACCATCATAAATAATACAATAAATTATCCGGTATTAGGTCCCAGCATTTTTTGTAAATACGCATTTTACATGAAATTTTGAAAGAAATCAGTTTGAAATGTTGTTGTTGTCAAAATCCAAAGAAAGTCGTTGTTGTTGTCAAATTTATTAAAATTTGAAATACTTGTGATTTTTGATATTTAGGTTAAATAATACTGCACGTAAGGTCAATATTGAACCTATTTGTAAAAATTTACATAGGATAAAGAGCTTAATGAGCTTTTAAAGCTTAAAAGAAGATCGAAACAAACAACGATAAAACCATCATAAATAATACATTAAATTATCCGGTTTCAGGTTCCAGCATTTTTTGTAAATACGCATTTTACATCAAATTTTGAAATAAATCCGTTTGAAATGTTGTTGTTGTCAAAATCCAAAGTAAAACGTTGTTGTTGTCAAATATACTAACATATTATTAACGTTGTTGTTGTCAAATTTACTAACATATTAACACAAATTTCATACATTATAAATACTTGGGATTTTTGATGTTTAGGTTAATTATTTCGTTTACAATTTACTTAGAATAAAGGGCCTTATTAGCTTTTAAAGTCTAAAAGATAATAAATTATGGATTCAAAATATTTTTAGTATATATTAATAGGGCATTTCCTAAATTTTTACACTTCGGAAAACTGTAATAGTAATTATAACAATAGAATACTTATATTCTTCAACGCTTTTGCCGATTGTATCCATTAACACATCATTTGTAAGATCATTTTAAAAAGCTAAGTGAATTAGTGGGCATTTTATTTGTTGGATATTGCCAGCCTAATCGGGCCTTATGTAGAAATGCTTTAGATTTTTTCTCGCTAATTTTTACTTAATTTTTATCATAATATTTATAATAGTGCGTAATTAATGAGCTTTATTGCTCGCATTTTTAATTCTTTTTTTCAAAATATAAGAGAACTGCGTTCACCTTTAAAAATAAGCAAGAATATTCTGAATAATATGAAATGATATGTTAGAACATTGTACCATTATTATTGGTTGGTATTAAAGCAACAAATTTGTTCATTTTTTGTCAATATTTAAGCATAACAGTTGAATTATGAAAAGACAAAATTATTATGTTTTTGCATCGTAAAATATTTATGTATTTCCATTTTTGGTCTTAAATATTTTATGCTTCTTCGTAGAAAGAAATTTAAAATTTTTTGTTGCTTCTGTGTATATTGAAGAGCACATACATTGAATGTTATCAAAAATTATACGTATGTATGTATATACAAAATATCTTATTAATATTGACAATTTTTTTTGTTTTTTTTGTTTTGTGTACAATATTGGGAATCTTTCTGCACATACATATATTCGTCTGTTTAGAAATTTTAGTTTTACTGATGTTTTAAAGGTGGAAACAATTTATGGAAATGATGTTGTTGAATATTTATTGAGAATTGTTTAAAATTTATGAACTATATTTAAGTTCTTTCTAACAAAATATAGAAAACTTTCATGATATAGAAAAAGAAGGTTGAGCCCCGAGATTTTTTTGTCATGAAATTTGTTTGAAATACAACACTAATGTATATCGTAGTTTCCTAGCCTCATAATAGAACCAGAAACACTGGTACAAAACTACAGCCGGGTTTAATTAATCAATTTACCCTGAACCAGAAAACCGATTGACATTCCTAATTAATTAATCAAGTAAATAGGGCGTTCGCTACAGGAAAAAGTGATTTTACAATAAAAAAAATATTCCCCATATAAAATCATAAATATTTTTCAATTTTTTAATATTGATTGTAATTTAACAAATAACGGTAATAATATCAATAATAATAAAAGTTACGATCTCTGTAATTTACCATAAATTAAACCCTATAAAAATCAAATAAATATTAAACCAAATTGCTCCAATCACAAAACAAAAACAAAAACAGAAAATCTTGGGAAAATGTATTCACTCGTGTATATATGTATGTGTATGTTTGTTTTTACGAAGCCATCGAGTTAAATAAGAAACATAATTTTCCATTAAAGATATGCTCAATTCATTCCATTCGGAAAATTGTTACAACACAACATAATAACAACAATGTGATATGCTGTGCACTAAAATCGAACATATAAACTAACAAATAATCTTTCCGATTCATTAATTTTCATTTGATGACGAAAACAATTTTTTTTTTTCATTTCCAATTTTCCATATTATAGATTTTTGTTTTCTATACTTTCCATTATCATTACTCAGGTATATTTTGGTAATGTGATATATGTGGATGAATCTTATTAGGACTAGTATATTTATACAGTTACGTGCTATATAAGATTAATGTCGTCGTTATGATAGCTGAATTTATGGCTTGGGAACATTTCATGACAGAAGGGGCTCTCAGAAACTTTAATAACCCTTTATAAAGATAGAATTAATCATATTTCAACAAAGCAACCTTTATTTTAAAAAGCTATAAGGCAAAAAATCGAGTTTTATCGACTATTGGATTATTATGTATTTCACCTAGTGATGATTCAATACGGTAAATAATAAAATAGGGACGTAGTACCAGTAACCAGTTATTTTCCGCAAAAATGTAGGATATCTTTGATCAAAATCAGTGGAACAAGTATACATAATTGTAATAACAATCAGAAACACTTTCGAGGAAAAGTAATATTGCTCTGCTGTCTTCTTTGATATTGCACAAGCCTTGATTTGAAAGACTTCGATCTAGCCATCTACTTGAAAGGCAATACATCGTTAAAAAAATGGTGCAACTACTTGCTTATTTAATATTAATGCAGGTGTGTAGCAAGACTGCCTTCTTAGACTAATATTATCCTTGTAGTACAATAATCCCAAAACTGCCTAAAAGAAATTACAGAGTAATTTGAACAAAACCGAAAACTGCCTGGCGAATAAAAGCAAACAAGAATAAATCAGCTTACGTCAAATTGACGCTTACAAAAAACGCACCTGCTCAACAGGTGAATTAAACGATATAAATATTCCTCAACAAACGGAGGTCACTTAGTTTTGTACTTGGACAGAAGGCTGACGACGAAAATCATATTGAAGGAAAGCGTTACCAATCAAAATTAACATTTTCCAAAATGAATTTACTGATGGGAACAAAATCTCAGAGATCGTTAGCCAATTAAGTTTTCTTAAAAAAGGCAATAACCAATCCAAAGTAACAGTTCAATTGCTAAGAAGAATAATTTGCTTGTATCTGGTAATATCAGTAAAATTTTTGCAAACAAAAACAGTAAAATTTACATTTCATTTTAGTCTGAAAATGTTGCCCATTGTTGCACAATATGAAATGTTTTAATCAATTGATTCGAACAACCAACGCATTTTAAATATTAAACGTCGTGGATTTAATTCATATTGTTAAAGAATTAAAATGGAGCAGAATAAATTCAAATGCATCGGGGAAATTAATTCATTTTCCAAATGAATTTAACTGCGCCGATAAATATAAATACTTGCCGCCACAAAAATTAGAAGGAATATCTTTGCCGAAAGTGAAGTGAATTTAACGTCTTAAACGGAACTTGAACTAAAATTTAACACATCCATTATACCTTTACGAAAAAGTACTAATCAACTTACAAACGATTTAAATTAGTTTAATTTATTTATTTATTTTATTTATTTATTTATAGTATTTTATAAATAATTTAGTATTAAAAGGAAAAGCACACATGGAAACAAAGCAATCGAACCAAAAAAAAATGAATTTGCTTCCATTAGGCATAAAAACCTCTTAAATTTTTTCAAATAATTTCCACCTCATGCTTACACATTCTATTTTGAGCAGTAGCTCATTTACAATACAATGTACAGGACGAGGTGAAATAATATTAAAAATTTACAAAAATAACATAGTTAATAAAAATAAATTAAAAAAACTACGTATTGCCCATCAATCACGCCACTCCAAAAATGTTGACCTAAATAATTTTGCCGATCCTAATCTCTTAATTTCCAATGGATGAATTCCAAAGGAAAACTCCCCTAACATAAAATGACGTCTTTAGCGACCTACAACAATTTTTAGCCGGAATTAGGCGGAAGTTAGAGGAATGAAACCTACTAAACATTAATTTCTTATATAGATAACAAGGCTCCTTAGCTTTGAGAAGTTTAAAAATAACAAGACAAACGCGAAATTCGTAAAAAATAGATAAACTACATTCTAAAACAAGGCTAGAGTAGGCATAAATATGATCGAACTTCCTAATACCAAAAATAAACCTGTTACAAGCATTGAAACCTCTTTGGAGAACATTCATGTTTTCCTGAAGCATGCTGAATAAAACTATGTCACCGTAAATAAAATGAGGAAGAAGATGAGACATAAATAATTTTTTCCTAAACTGACTATCAGAAAATCCAATCACTTTATACAAACAACTAAGCATGCCAAAGACCCTCTTACTAATAGTAACTAAATGGTCACCCCAAATAAGAGTTTTATTAATAACTAAGCCTAAATCCCTAACAGTATTTGAATATTCAATTAGCGAACCCTGCAGAAAAATACCAGGAAAGGACGAGGTATCTAACGGTTTTTTATAAATTATAATCGACTGAGATTTATTCGCGTTTAAAACGAGCCTGTTAGAGACCGACCAGCTAACGATATTACTTAAATCTTCATTTATCAGAGAAATATTCCTAACAATAGAATCCTGATCTCACCGACTATTTCTATAAATTTGAACGTCATCAGCGAAAATATGAAATGAACAATGTTGAATGGAGGATTCTATGTCATTTATGTACATAGAAAATAATAGAGGACCCAGCACTGAACCCTGAGGCACGCCGGAAATTACAGGAAGGAAATCAGATAAGGAACTGTCGAAAAAAACTGCCTGAGAACGATTAGAAAGATAGTTAAAAATCAATTTGGCAGCAGAAAGCGAAAATCTAAACTGAGATAAGAGTTTATTAAAAAGAATTCTGTGATTAATAGAATCAAAGGCCTTAGAAAAATCTAACAAAGTTAAAGAAGTTAATTCCCTATTATTCATATTACGCCTAATATCATCACATACATTTAATAACGCAGTAGAAGTGCTATGAAATTTTCTAAACCCAGATTGGAAGCAACTAATTAAACTATTGCTATGTAAATGCGATTGAATTTGATTTTTAACAACTATCTCGAAAGCCTTAGAGAGAGAACTTAAAATGCTAATTGACCGAAAATGGGATAGCTCTAAAGGGTTACTGATCTTTGGGATCGGGATTATTTTACTTAGCTTCCACTAATCTGGATAGGAAGAGGACCTGAGAATAAAATTGAAGATATCTAACAAGTATTTTGAGACGAAAGGGAAAACTACCTTAACGAATTTTAAATTGACGTTATCCAGGCCAGAAGATTTCGATTTAACCTTCCAAATAGCAGATTGTAAATCGTCGAGAGAAATATTTGAAAACGAAAACGAATTAGAGAACGCGTTAGAGAACAAATCGACGGAACTACTGTCCGAGTTCAGACTAGAGCAAAAATAACTATTAATTTCATTGGGTTTGAAATCCCCACTTGAACTAATCTTGCTAAATTACGAACATTAAGCCAGGAAACCTTGGGAGGAAGAGAGGAGTCTAACTTGTCGTTAAAAAAATTACATTTAGCAATTCGAATTAACCCTACAACTCTGTTACGAGCCTGCTTGTAATCTAAATGAGACTGACTATTAGGATACCTTTTCCATACATCATGTTTACTTACTCTAATATTTATGGCATTCTAAATTTCCTGAGACAACCAAGGCGGAGATTTTGCTTTGCAAGTAACCTTTTTAAGCGGAACGCAACTATTAAACACCAAACTAATATACGAGTTGAAAAATTCTATTTGGCTAGTTGCAGAACTAAGGCAAAAAATATCCTCCCAAGGAACTGAGTTACAAACTAAGTAAAGGCGGGAATTGTCTATACTAGAAAAATCTCTAAAGCTAAAACTCTTAGGTTTAGGTGGAGAGTAAGAGTTTACAGAAAAAACTAAAAGATCATGATGGGATCCCATACCGAGAGACAACTGATTGAAAAAACAAATAGAGTTATTAGTAAAAGATATGATATGATCAATAAGGGAATAAGATGCTCCGCTAGCGGTTGGACAAGAAAACGTTAGTGCCACAGTGTTGTGTACGGATAAATTAAGACTATTTAACAGATTCAAATAATCCCTAAGGAAGCCGGAATTTTGGAATATATCGAAATTAAAGTCACCTGATATATACATATCAAATCTACAAGAGAAATAACTAAATAAACTTTCGAAGTCTACAAGTGATTTTTTAAATTTGGCATACGATCTCTTACTAGTTTTTGGTGGGTTATAGATGGTACCGATTAAGATTTTACGACCATTAATGAAAACATTGACAAATAAAAACTCTAGATCCGATACTAACAATTCTGAAATGGAAGAAGGTATGATAACTAAACTAGCTTTAATGTGATCTCCTACAAACATACATAAACCACCATAATTAAAGGGAGGTACCGCTCTATCTTTCCTAAATATATTATAACCTTTGATGGCCAAATCTGAATTAGGGATATTCGAATTTAAAAATGTCTCAGAGAAACAAAGCGTCTCGAAATGAAACTGAAATAATACACATACTTTAGGTCTTCTCGAGAATGTACTAAAAAATGTTTACTTCAGCAATAGATTAAAATGAATTTATTATACTTATTATTGTGAAACTACTACAAATAAATTAAACAAATTACAGATTATGTTGATTGCGAAGTTAATTCATATAATTAAAAAGTAATTAATTTCGTGGTGAATTTAATTCATAATTAAAAATTAATTAATTAATTCTCACACACTTAATTCACGCTTTACACAATAATATTGGTACACTTACGCAGAAAATGTATATTTAGTTACTATAGTCTACTTAGCCGCAAATGCTATTTCTTCTCCTGCCTTAAAAATTGAAAAGGAACAATATAAAATAAATTGAATTAATTTAAGTACAGGAGCTTAATGCAAACCAAGTATTTGTACATATCTCGATAAATATTTCTTTATTACATTTTTTTACCAAACAAATTTGTTTATAAATTTTAATATTTTCTCCAATCTAAAAACTAAAATGGTGCATTTGCAAACAGAAAATGGACGGATTTCCGGTCAGATTCAAGTTCCTGTTTTTTAGCGCAAAAACTCGCGAAGAACATCTTCATCGATTGCTGTTTATTTCAGTGAGAGGTCACGTATCAAGCAGAATTTTTTTACTTACTTGTGAATGAGTTTGGAAACCTTTATTTAAATAATATCGGCATTCTTACTTATCGTCTTACCTCAGGCAAAAAAATAAAAATTAGAAACGTTGTGAAGTGTTTGTAATTTTTGATCAAACCAAAGGAATAATTTTAATACATCTAATAAAATATCACAACTGAAGCGGATGCCAATATATAACCGCAATTAGTATTTGATACCGCTAAGCCCGCGTTACTTATGATTTTCGAAGTCGGCCTGAAGATTTGCGTTGAGAAGCATTTAATATAAGGTTTTGTGAGCAGTAAAATCAGTTAAAAAGTGATTGACGAGCTTTATGGGCTTTTAAATTTAGAACAAGCTATTCAAAAAGTAACGATTAGCACTTTACGTAGTTTAGTTGCAGATTGTACCATTTTCAAATACTCGTTGTACATCAAATTACTAATTAAAATTATTAAGACATTTTGTTGTTGTCAAAAACCTATGAAAAAATTTGTTGTTGTCAAGTCTATTAAAATTTGAAATATTTGTGATTTTCGAGGATAAGCTTTAAGAAGCATTTAATATAAGGTTTTATAAGCCGTAAAATTTGGTAAAAAAAATTATTGCGGAACTTCAGGAGCTTTTAAATTTAAAACAAGCTACAAATGAGTTAATGTTAAATAGCATTGCTAATTAAATTAATAAGATATTAACCGCACAAAATATGCTTTTAGAACGGTTATTGCCTAGTTCGTCAATTCTGACAGTCAATAGTTCGAAACAATCTGCTATATAGCTGTGAAACGTTCATGATCATCATTTAGAAGATGAATAGGACAATTGTGAATTAAAGATGCGTTTTGTGTTTTATGTTATTTGTGGTTTTTTTGTAATATCTACAAGGTGTGCTGCAACTACTGGATAATAAACGAACACAAGAGGAAGGCTTTACACTTATACTAAATAGTTGTGCACTTATCCTTCCAACTCGGAAGGGAATCGATATATTTTGGTCAATCCTAGTGACCTACGATATAAATCTCAAACATATTGAATCCAGTTTGGGGAAGTTCCCACAGACATTGGCAACTTTATGGCTCTAATGTATGTAGGAGCCAGGCCTAATCAAAAAAAAAAAAATTCATGAATAATGTAGCTTAGTTGTTCGGAATTATTGCGGGATTTCGCTTTTTAATTTATTTTCAAAAAATTTGAGAAGGTTGGTTTTGTACTGTGTTGAATTGCTAGTACGATATTATGGATACTTATACCTAAACGGTTCCAAAGCTGGTAAAAACAGCTTAGTTCATCAGTTAATAACCCTGCAGAATTAATAATTAGTTTCAGAATTAATAAACTGTCAGAAACAACAGTTTTATTAAATATTCGTTTAAAAATTGTACAGATAAAATCATCAAACTAAAAAATTTCAGAATCAAATTTCTGAAATCAAATACATAGCTTTGACTTTCAAGTCAATCAGTCGATCGTTTTTTTTTTTTTTTTTTTTTGTAGAATAAAATATTATTTTATATCTATGAAAATTCTAAAAGATTCAACCACGGAAACCAGCCAAGTGACTTTAAAGGTATTAAGTACAAATAGCACAAGTGAGGCCTTACATTAATTGCAAAAACCATGATGCTTGAGAAAAACATTTAATTTTGCCGGGTGAATTTTTGGTGTTGGCGGTCCTAAACTATGAAGTGGCAGTTTCTGTTTTATTTTTAATTTGTTAATATGTTGTTAAGCCACCTCATCTTACACGATCTATTATGAATCAGCACCTGCTTAAAACAGATTGTGTAAGCATGGGGTCCCTGTGACGCAAAATTTATGTTGGTAAATAAATAAATAAATAAATAAAATAAAATTATCATAAAAAAATTGCTTTGGACATCAGTTTAAAAATTTGTAGATAGAAAGAATAAAGATTGAGGTTTTATTAAGTTCCTAAATAAAGACTTTTCCAACAATACCATTTCCAAATCTGTATACGACTTTACGGTTTGTTTATATTTTTAGGTGACATCAATATTATTTGGTGTACAACAAACAAGTAAATTATTTTATTTCAAAACTTTTGTTATTCTGACAACCTCGGATTACACGAAAAAATATGTTTTTGGTGGCTGGTGAAGTTACACTTCGTTTACTTAAGCATAAGATATACTTAAGGTACAATTAAACGATATCATTTAAGTGAAATCTCACTCGAAAAATTTATCAACCAATTATTATGAAATCCGATATGTGCGTTGGAAATGGGGATTCTACACTTCCATTCTATGGAACTTGCTTATGTTTTAATCAAATATGATGAAATTCGGCTTGCACATTGGAAATGTGATTCTGAAATGGTTTTTGGACGAAGTTCTGGAATATCGCCAAGCATGATGGAACTAGCCTATTGCTCAACCAATTAATATGAAATTCGGCTTATACGTATGAATTAACCCCTAACTTAACCTCCAACTGAACCCCAAACTTAATACCCAAAAAAATACCCAACTCAATATTCAAACCAGCATATATAAAAAATTTGTTAAATATTTAGGTAGTATGCTATAAATTGTTGAAAGCTAATATTATTGATTGAAGTACATTTGAAATTAATATTTTTAATCATTTGTGGTCAAGAGATGAAGTAATCCTACTAATCCAGTTTTATGAGCAGCACAACTGCTTATGGCAGATAGGAACTTCAGACTACAGCATTAAAATTAAAAGACGCTCAGCGATAGAGTCAATTGCTTTAGGATTAAAACTGAGTATGCCAAAAGTAAAAGCAAAAATAAATCGTATACGAGCATCGGCAGATTTTTTTGTTTGAGAGGGCTGCAGGTTTATAAAATATTGACTTTCGTTTCTCCAGTTTCCAGGAATAACTGTTACACTTTCGTTTTCACAATCAAACGTTTCAAAATACGCATAGACGTTTTTTGATTTACAAAGAATAAAATTAGGGAAAACGCAAATGGCGCTCACCAGAATTTTAACTTTTTCCGGTAGTAGTACACGGGATCTAGCTGATACAATTCCAAATGCTTTCTCCGAAATTCACCTAGCTCGAGACAACCTATAGTTAAAAATTCTCTCAGTAATGGTGAGATTCTTAAATGGGTAATATGATGGGTGGAATACGAAGCATTTAAGTTAGAGAGTTTAAGCTGTCAACTGTAAAGTGGAAGAAAATGATAATATAACACATATTTTAATCTTATAATATAAAGTATAGTATAAAAGCACCAGTATTTATGTATTATGATAATGATTATGTTTTATGTTTGGATTTATAATTATTTATATATTTATTCAAATAAATCACAAACTTTTTCATTTCATTTTTTTAGTTATGTATTAGATTACAACTTTATTAGGTGTAATTATCACGAGTGGCGAGCAATGACTAAATTTTATCTTTTAAAAAATCATCATTCTCACTGGTAACCAATTGGCATACATCTACATGTACTGTTAGGGATCATATTGGGATCATATTCATCAACTTAACATTAACATTAATTTACACTCGATAAACAAAGTTTAATTTCCCCGTTCCATCACTATCGGTATTCCAATAAATTACTTTATTTCGTATGAGTGTCAGCACATCACTCTCCCACAAGCTTTAGCGCCAATAAATAAATTCCCATTACCAATTACATAACTATATTAAATTATAAAAGAAGGAAATATTATATTTTTAATTTAACTTTTTGTTGTTTTTTGTTTGTTTCTAATTCGTCTTCGATAAAAGCTGGTTTTAACCGATCAATAGATATGGTACAGCTTTTTCCGTTTTTATCTATTACAAATTGCTTTCTAAGCCGACGAATTACTTTACGTGGTCCGTCGTATGTTTCATTAAGATCCGTCCTGACTTTATCTACCCTTACGAAAACGTAATCGCTAAAGTTTCTAGCGAGCTTGGAATATATGTTTTAGTCTTTGGTAATTTTGGAGGAACTGGATTTACAGCTCTCATTGTTTCCTTTAATTGCCTGACTAATTCAATTGGTTCAGGGATAGTACTATCGGCAGGAACAAAAATTTCGCCTGGAATTCTTATGGTTTGTCAGAATACAATTTCCGCAAGGCTGCATTTAACATGTTCCTTGGGGAACCGGAATTTTTGCAGGGCTGTATTTAAGATGATCCGACGATGCAAAATCTCTACCATACCGTTAACTTGGGGGTGACACGGACTTGTTCGAAATCTGTGGATTCCTAAGAATTGTATAAGGGCGTTAAAGAGTTTTGCCTCAAATTGAGTTCCCTGATCGGTTGTAAATTTTAGAGGTACCCCAAAACATGTAATGTAATTGTTACAAAATGTTTCGGCTACGGTAATAGCGGACATATCTACCATTGGATACGCTTCCGGCCATCTAGTGAATCGATGTATGACTGTTAGCATATGTGAGTTTCCATTAGATGGTGGTAGAGGACCAACAATATCCACGTGAACATGATCAAAACGACCTGCAGGACATTCGAAATGTTCTAATGGTGTTTTGGTATGTCTGAAAATTTTCGATTGCTGGCATGAGGTAGAACATTTGCTCCAGTAACCCGAATCTAAATTCATACTTGGCCAAAACTATTTAGAGGCTATAAGCTTGCGAATTGCTCTTACTCTTGGATGGTAAATATTGTGGCGATTTTGAAAAATCGACTTTCTGTGTGGTTTTGGTACAAATTGACGATTGCTACCTTTGGAAGTTTCGCACCAAATTTTCGTAGCGTCATCTGAAGGTGAAGGGTCAAGAACCCATTAATATGCCTAATATCGTTGGTGAACTGAGCGATATACTCCAGTTGTCTCGTTTGTCTCGAACTTCTGTCCGTTTTGAATCTAAGGCTGAGGTAAGTGGTTTATGATAAGTTAAAACTGAAAATTGCTGACCTTCGACAAAATATTTGAACTGTTTTATTGACAAATGAATTGCCAATAATTCGCGATCAAAGGTTGTATATTTCTGTTCCGCCGTTGTTAAGTTTTTCGAAAAGAAACTAAGCGAACGCCAAGAATCGACTACAAATTGCTGAAGAACTCCAGCCACTGCTATATTTGAAGCGTCGCATGTAATATTGATAGGTGCTGATGAATCCGGAAAATCAACAAGGTTGTAGAGGCAAGTTAATTTTTGATTTTTTGAAATGATTGACCATATTCTCCGGGCCATGTGAAATCAGCTATATTTTTCTTTTTTACAGTAAGAGCTGTTAAGTTTCTGTGAAGTGGGCAACGAAGTTCGGCTAATTTCGGTATAAATCTATGGTAGAAGTTAATCATTCCGATAAACCTTTGTAACTGTTTAATCGTCGCCGGTTGTGGAAAATTTGTTATTGCTTCCACTATACTTTTTGAAGGAAGTATGCCTTCAGCTGAAGTTGTATGACTTAAAAAGTCGACTTTTTCTTTGCCAAAAACACATTTATCTGGCCGATAACCTGTCGAATAATTAATTGCCTGAGATGAGCGATATATTCTTCATGTGTTTCGCTGGCAACCAAAATGTCATCTACATATGTATACCAATACAAACGGCAAACCTCGAGTGGCTGTGTTCATAAACCATAGGAATGTCTGAGCTGCGTTCTTCAGGCCGAATGTCATCCGAGGAAACTCAAACAGTCCAAACGGGGTGGTTATCGCAATTTTAAAAATATCTTTCTGTGCTACCGGTATTTGATGGAAAGCTACTTTTTACTGAATAAGCACTTTGAATGATTGTACTTTGAATGATCAGTACAGGATATCTATCCGGCACTGTTATAGCGTTCAATCTACGATAATCGCCGCAGGGCCGCCAGTCTGCTGAATCTTTTTTCTGCATCATATACAATGGCGACGAGACTGAAGGTGAAGATTCAGGACAAATTCCAAGGTCCATCATATGATCAAATTCTAGTTTCGCAGTTTTTTCTTTGAAAGGGTCTAATCTACGTGGACGAGAAAATGAAAGGTGTCTATTTGTTAAAATATAGTGGCGAACGGAATGCTTAATGGGGTTTTGGAAATTGAGAGGTTCGACTAGCGAATTGAACTCTTTTAATAATTGTCCAAACGTGTCACCTATTGTGTATAATTTTGGCGACGGTGTTTGATCATGCTTTGAAAAACAATTAACTGACATTTTTGTATTTCCATCAAGTATCTTCTTTCGCTTGAGATCCACTATATGATCCTAAATTTTGAAAGAAAATCCACCCCTAATATTGGTTTTTTAATTGTTGAAACCACAAATGGATGTACAAATTTTCTTCGCAGTACTATATTTACATTAAGTAATTTGTAGCCGAAGGTTTTAATATGTGAACCGTTTGCAGCTGTAAGTGAAATGCTGCTGGTTCCATTTTTTGGTTTCGTATATGATGATAAAGGAATAGTGGACACAGCCGCCCCTGTATCTACTAAAAAATTTAAATTATTTACTGTGGCTTTGACGAATAGACGACGATTAGTTTTGCTCCAGAAACGTGTCGTCAATATTTCCGAAGCTACCTGTTTTCCGAATCAGGTATGTCCTTAAACAAAGAACAGTATTTAATACATTTTCGAGCTTTTTGACCGAATTTTCAATGATAAAAGCAATACTCGCTTTTAGAATCATTGTCGGTTTTGCTCTTTGTTTCCTGTTTATTTTGGTTATTAAACCTGGGTTCACGATAAGGTGTTCGACTTCTAGAATGTGACCATGCTTGCTTGTTTATCGAAAGCAGCTCAGCGATTTGAGATTGAAGATGACTTCTCTTCTCTTCTAACACAGGAAGGTTAGTTTGGTTCACATTTGTTTGAGCTTGATCCCAAATTCTATCTGCCATCAAAATAAGTTTTTCTGCATCTTCGCTATCGACCACAGAAATAATTTGTTTTATCGAATTCGGAAGGCGTTGGTTCCAAATCTTAAATATTAATTTATCACTTACGCCATCCAATGTTGCAGCCTGATCTGCCATGGAACGGTACTTGGTGGACGGTTTATCATTCCCAAGTTCAGAGGTACTAAGGAGACGTTGTAATTTTTTAAGCGCTGGGTATTTATTCTCAGTTGGAGGTTTCCTTAATACTACCTTG
The DNA here is from genome assembly GCA_958295665.1 of Tipula vernalis. Taxonomy (NCBI): domain Eukaryota; kingdom Metazoa; phylum Arthropoda; class Insecta; order Diptera; family Tipulidae; genus Tipula; species Tipula vernalis. Next base: position 48,938,242 of record OY282559.1, read on the forward strand.
ATCAACAAGTTCTCGGAATAACCACCGTGTGGCGCTCCCATCCTTCCGATTTCAGTTCTGTTTTTTTTTAATGAGGCTTTTAACATACCATAAATGTTGCAATGGTTTTAATCATATTTAAATAATAGAAATCAGGCTGTTAGATTAAATGGTATTCTTTCGGATTCCTTCGTAGCTATGTCTGGAGTACCGCAGGGGTCAATCTTGGGTCTCTTGCTCTTCATTATATTTATTAATGATATCTCAGAGGTAATAAAGTCCAGATACTTACTTTATGCAGGATTTAAAAATCTTCAATATTATTAATACATCCTATGGCTTTGACTGTTTATGAATGGTGTATCGCACCAACTACCGCTTAACTTAAGCAAATGTATCTCTATGTTTTATACCAGGAAAATAAATAAAATATACTATTCGTTACCCTGTTAAAGTTAGCCGAAAGTTTCCAGCCGAAAGTGAAAAGTCGATAATGCAGAATATGTTATTGACATTCCAGCCGAAAATAAATCAGCCTCTAAAGTGTTATGTCTGGAAATAGATTTAATTGATGTGATTACTCAATAGCTATCGCAGGAAAAAAATTCAGTTCAAGTTTCCCGTGGGAAATCTTGGAAAATTCGATTTTCCAAAAATTATTAGAATATTTGTATAAAATCAGCCTTTAAAGTGTTATGTCTGGAGATGAATTGCATTGATCTGATTTATCAATAGCTATCGCAGGAAAAAAAATCAGTACAAGTTTCCCGTGGGAAATCTCGGAAAATTCAAAAAAGTTTCCAGCCGAAAGTAAGAAATGGATGAATAAAATCAGCCTCTAGAGTGTTATGTCTTGAGATGGATTCAATTGATGTGATTACTCAATAGCTATCGCAGAAAAAAAATTTAGTTCAAGTTTCCCGTGGGAAATCTCGGAAAATTCGATTTTCCAAAAATTATTAGAAAATTTGTATAAAATCAGCCTCTAGAGTGTTATGTCTGGAGATGGATTCAATTGATGTGATTACTCAATAGCTATCGCAGGAAAAAATTCAGTTCAAGTTTCCCGTGGGAAATCTCGGAAAATTCGATTTTCCAAAAATTATTAGAAAATTTGTATAAAATCAGCCTTTAAAGTGTTATATCTGGAGATGAATTGCATTGATGTGATTTATCAATAGCTATCGCAGGAAAAAAAATCAGTACAAGTTTCCCGTGGGAAATCTCGGAAAATTCAAAAAAGTTTCCAGCCGAAAGTAAGAAATGGATGAATAAAATCAGCCTCTAGAGTGTTATGTCTGGAGATGGATTCAATTGATGTGATTACTCAATAGCTATCGCAGGAAAAAAAATCAGTACAAGTTTCCCGTGGGAAATCTCGGAAAATTCAAAAAAGTTTCCAGCCGAAAGTAAGAAATGGATGAATAAAATCAGCCTATAGAATGTTATGTCTGGAGATGGATTCAATTGATGTGATTACTCAATAGCTATCGCAGGAAAGAAATTCAGTTCAAGTTTCCCGTGGGAAATCTCGGAAAATTCGATTTTCTAAAAATTATTAGAAAATTTGTATAAAATCAGCCTCTAGAGTGTTATGTCTGGAGATGGATTCAATTGATGTGATTACTCAATAGCTATCGCAGGAAAAAAATTCAGTTCAAGTTTCCCGTGGGAAATCTCGGAAAATTCGATTTTCCAAAAATTATTAGAAAATTTGAAAAAAAATCAGCCTCTAGAGTGTTATGTCTGGAGATGGATTCAATTGATGTGATTACTCAATAGCTATCGCAGGAAAAAAAATCAGTTCAAGTTTCCCGTGGGAAATCTCGGAAAATTCGATTTTCCAAAAATTATTAGAAAATTTGTATAAAATCAGCCTTTAAAGTGTTATGTCTGGAGATGAATTGCATTGATTTGATTTATCAATAGCTATCGCAGGAAAAAAAATCAGTACAAGTTTCCCGTGGGAAATCTCGGAAAATTCAAAAAAGTTTCCAGCCGAAAGTAAGAAATGGATGAATAAAATCAGCCTCTAGAGTGTTATGTCTGGAGATGGATTGGATTGATGTGACTTATCAATAGCTATCGCAGGAAAAAAATTCAGTTCAAGTTTCCCGTGGGAAATCTCGGAAAATTCGATTTTCCAAAAATTATTAGAAAATTTGTATAAAATCAGCCTCTAGAGTGTTATGTCTGGAGATGGATTCAATTGATGTGATTACTCAATAGCTATCGCAGGAAAAAAATTCAGTTCAAGTTTCCCGTGGGAAATCTCGGAAAATTCGATTTTCCAAAAATTATTAGAAAATTTGTATAAAATCAGCCTTTAAAGTGTTATGTCTGGAGATGAATTGCATTGATGTGATTTATCAATAGCTATCGCAGGAAAAAAAATCAGTACAAGTTTCCCATGGGAAATCTCGGAAAATTCAAAAAAGTTTACAGCCGAAAGTAAGAAATGGATGAATAAAATCAGCCTATAGAGTGTTATGTCTGGAGATGGATTCAATTGATGTGATTACTCAATAGCTATCGCAGGAAAAAAATTCAGTTCAAGTTTCCCGTGGGAAATCTCGGAAAATTCGATTTTCCATAAATTATTAGAAAATTTGTATAAAATCAGCCTCTAGAGTGTTATGTCTGGAGATGGATTCAATTAATGTGATTACTTAATAGCTATCGCAGGAAAAAAATTTAGTTTAAGTTTCCCGTGGGAAATCTCGGAAAATTCGATTTTCCAAAAGTTATTAGAAAATTTGTATAAAATCAGCCTCTAGAGTGTTATGTCTGGAGATGGATTCAATTGATGTAATTACTCAATAGCTATCGCAGGAAAAAAATTCAGTTCAAGATTCCCGTGGAAAATCTCGGAAAATTCGATTTTCCAAAAATTATTAGAAAATTTGTATAAAATCAGCCTTTAAAGTGTTATGTCTGGAGATGAATTGCATTGATGTGATTTATCAATAGCTATCGCAGGAAAAAAAATCAGTACAAGTTTCCCGTGGGAAATCTCGGAAAATTCAAAAAAGTTTCCAGCCGAAAGTAAGAAATGGATGAATAAAATCAGCCTCTAGAGTGCTATGTCTGGAGATGGATTGGATTGATGTGACTTATCAATAGCTATCGCAGGAAAAAAATTTAGTTCAAGTTTCCCGTGGGAAATCTCGGAAAATTCGATTTTCCAAAAATTATTAGAAAATTTGTATAAAATCAGCCTCTAGAGTGTTATGTCTGGAGATGGATTCAATTGATGTGATTACTCAATAGCTATCGCAGGAAAAAAATTCAGTTCAAGTTTCCCGTGGGAAATCTCGGAAAATTCGATTTTCCAAAAATTATTAGAAAATTTGTATAAAATCAGCCTTTAAAGTGTTATGTCTGGAGATGAATTGCATTGATCTGATTTATCAATAGCTATCGCAGGAAAAAAAATCAGTACAAGTTTCCCATGGGAAATCTCGGAAAATTCAAAAAAGTTTCCAGCCGAAAGTAATAAATGGATGAATAAAATCAGCCTATAGAGTGTTATGTCTGGAGATGAATTCAATTGATGTGATTACTCAATAGCTATCGCAGGAAAAAAATTCAGTTCAAGTTTCCCGTGGGAAATCTCGGAAAATTCGATTTTCCAAAAATTATTAGAAAATTTGTATAAAATCAGCCTCTAGAGTGTTATGTCTGGAGATGGATTCAATTAATGTGATTACTTAATAGCTATCGCAGGAAAAAAATTCAGTTTAAGTTTTCCGTGGGAAATCTCGGAAAATTCGATTTTCCAAAAATTATTAGAAAATTTGTATAAAATCAGCCTCTAGAGTGTTATGTCTGGAGATGGATTCAATTGATGTAATTACTCAATAGCTATCGCAGGAAAAAAATTCAGTTCAAGTTTCCCGTGGGAAATCTCGGAAAATTCGATTTTCCAAAAATTATTAGAAAATTTGTATAAAATCAGTTTCTAGAGTGTTATGTCTGGAGATGGATTCAATTGATGTGATTACTCAATAGCTATCGCAGGAAAAAAATTCAGTTCAAGTTTCCCGCGGGAAATCTCGGAAAATTCAAAAAAGTTTCCAGCCGAAAGTAAGAAATGGACGAATAAAATCAGCCTATAGAGTGTTATGTCTTGAGATGGATTCAATTGATGTGATTACTCAATAGCTATCGCAGGAAAAAAATTCAGTTCAAGTTTCACGTGGTAAATCTCGGAAAATTCGATTTTCCAAAAATTATTAGAAAATTTGTATAAAATCAGCCTCTAGAGTGTTATGTCTGGAGATGGATTCAATTGATGTGATTACTCAATAGCTATCGCAGGAAAAAAATTCAGTTCAAGTTTCCCGTGGGAAATCTCGGAAAATTCAAAAAAGTTTCCAGCCGAAAGTAAGAAATGGACGAATAAAATCAGCCTATAGAGTGTTATGTCTTGAGATGGATTCATTTGATGTGATTACTCAATAGCTATCGCAGGAAAAAAATTCAGTACAAGTTTCACGTGGTAAATCTCGAAAAATTCGATTTTCCAAAAACTATTAGAAAATTTGTATAAAATCAGCCTTTAAAGTGTTATGTCTGGAGATGAATTGCATTGATGTGATTTATCAATAGCTATCGCAGGAAAAAAAATCAGTACAAGTTTCCCGTGGGAAATCTCGGAAAATTCAAAAAAGTTTCCAGCCGAAAGTAAGAAATGGATGAATAAAATCAGCCTCTAGAGTGCTATGTCTGGAGATGGATTGGATTGATGTGACTTATCAATAGCTATCGCAGGAAAAAAATTTAGTTCAAGTTTCCCGTGGGAAATCTCGGAAAATTCGATTTTCCAAAAATTATTAGAAAATTTGTATAAAATCAGCCTCTAGAGTGTTATGTCTGGAGATGGATTCAAATGATGTGATTACTCAATAGCTATCGCAGGAAAAAAATTCAGTTCAAGTTTCCCGTGGGAAATCTCGGAAAATTCGATTTTCCAAAAATTATTAGAAAATTTGTATAAAATCAGCCTTTAAAGTGTTATGTCTGGAGATGAATTGCATTGATCTGATTTATCAATAGCTATCGCAGGAAAAAAAATCAGTACAAGTTTCCCATGGGAAATCTCGGAAAATTCAAAAAAGTTTCCAGCCGAAAGTAATAAATGGATGAATAAAATCAGCCTATAGAGTGTTATGTCTGGAGATGAATTCAATTGATGTGATTACTCAATAGCTATCGCAGGAAAAAAATTCAGTTCAAGTTTCCCGTGGGAAATCTCGGAAAATTCGATTTTCCAAAAATTATTAGAAAATTTGTATAAAATCAGCCTCTAGAGTGTTATGTCTGGAGATGGATTCAATTAATGTGATTACTTAATAGCTATCGCAGGAAAAAAATTCAGTTTAAGTTTTCCGTGGGAAATCTCGGAAAATTCGATTTTCCAAAAATTATTAGAAAATTTGTATAAAATCAGCCTCTAGAGTGTTATGTCTGGAGATGGATTCAATTGATGTAATTACTCAATAGCTATCGCAGGAAAAAAATTCAGTTCAAGTTTCCCGTGGGAAATCTCGGAAAATTCGATTTTCCAAAAATTATTAGAAAATTTGTATAAAATCAGTTTCTAGAGTGTTATGTCTGGAGATGGATTCAATTGATGTGATTACTCAATAGCTATCGCAGGAAAAAAATTCAGTTCAAGTTTCCCGCGGGAAATCTCGGAAAATTCAAAAAAGTTTCCAGCCGAAAGTAAGAAATGGACGAATAAAATCAGCCTATAGAGTGTTATGTCTTGAGGTGGATTCAATTGATGTGATTACTCAATAGCTATCGCAGGAAAAAAATTCAGTTCAAGTTTCACGTGGTAAATCTCGGAAAATTCGATTTTCCAAAAATTATTAGAAAATTTGTATAAAATCAGCCTCTAGAGTGTTATGTCTGGAGATGGATTCAATTGATGTGATTACTCAATAGCTATCGCAGGAAAAAAATTCAGTTCAAGTTTCCCGTGGGAAATCTCGGAAAATTCAAAAAAGTTTCCAGCCGAAAGTAAGAAATGGACGAATAAAATCAGCCTATAGAGTGTTATGTCTTGAGATGGATTCATTTGATGTGATTACTCAATAGCTATCGCAGGAAAAAAATTCAGTACAAGTTTCACGTGGTAAATCTCGAAAAATTCGATTTTCCAAAAATTATTAGAAAATTTGTATAAAATCAGCCTTTAAAGTGTTATGTCTGGAGATGAATTGCATTGATGTGATTTATCAATAGCTATCGCAGGAAAAAAATCAGTTCAAGTTTCCCGTGGGAAATCTCGGAAAATTCAAAAAAGTTTCCAGCCGAAAGTAAGAAATGGATGAAAAAAACAGCCTCTAAAGTGTTATGTCTGGAGATAAATTGGATTGATGTGACTTGTCAAAAGCTATCGCAGGAAAAAATTCAGTCCAACTTTACGTTGGGAAATCTTAAAAAATTCGTTTTTCCGATTTCGTAAATTTTCTAATAATTTTTGGAAAATCGAATTTTCCGAGATTTTCCACGGGAAACTTGAACTGAATTTTTTTCCTGCGATAGCTATTGATTAATCACATCAATTGAATCCATCTCCAGACATAACACTCTAGAAACTGATTTTATACAAATTTTCTAATAATTTTTGGAAAATCGAATTTTCCGAGATTTCCCACAGGAAACTTAAACTGAATTTTTTTCCTGCGATAGCTATTGAGTAATCACATCAATTGAATCCATCTCCAGACATAACACTCTAGAGGCTGATTTTATACAAATTTTCTAATAATTTTTGGAAAATCGAATTTTCCGAGATTTCCCACGGGAAACTTGAACTAATTTTTTTTCCTGCGATAGCTATTGATTAATCACATCAATTGAATTCATCTCCAGACATAACACTCTAGAGGCTGATTTTATACATCCATTTCTTACTTTCGGCTGGAAACTTTTTTGAATTTTCCGAGATTTCCCACGGGAAACTTGTACTGATTTTTTTTCCTGCGATAGCTATTGATAAATCAAATCAATGCAATTCATCTCCTGACATAACACTTTAAAGGCTGATTTTATACAAATTTTCTAATAATTTTTGGAAAATCGAATTTTCCGAGATTTCCCACGGGAAACTTGAACTGAATTTTTTTCCTGCGATAGCTATTGAGTAATCACATTAATTGAATTCATCTCCAGACATAACACTCTATAGGCTGATTTTATACAAATTTTCTAATAATTTTTGGAAAATCGAATTTTCCGAGATTTCCCACGGGAAACTTGAACTGAATTTTTTTCCTGCGATAGCTATTGAGTAATCACATCAATTGAATCCATCTCCAGATATAACACTCTAGAGGCTGATTTTATACAAATTTTTTAATAATTTTTGGAAAATCGAATTTTCCGAGATTTCCCACAGGAAACTTGAACTGAATTTTTTTCCTGCGATAGTTATTGAGTAATCACATCAACTGAGTCCATCTCCAGACATAACACTCTAGAGGCTGATTTTATACAAATTTTCTAATAATTTTTGGAAAATCGAATTTTCCGAGATTTCCCACGGGAAACTTGAACTGAATTTTTTTCCTGCGATAGCTATTGAGTAATCACATCAATTGAATCCATCTCCAGATATAACACTCTAGAGGCTGATTTTATACAAATTTTTTAATAATTTTTGGAAAATCGAATTTTCCGAGATTTCCCACGGGAAACTTGAACTGAATTTTTTTCCTGCGATAGCTACTGACAAGTCACATCAATCCAATTCATCTCCAGACATAACACTCTAGAGGCTGATTTTATTCCAATTTTGTATATTCTTCTGATTTTCCGATATTTTCTACGAAGCAAAGTTTTACACGTAAATTTATTTACAAAAATTTATATTTATAGATTTCTATGTATCCTATTTATTTTCGGCTGATAACTACAAAATTTTTTATTTTTGGCTTGAATGTTATATCATAATCTGCATTATCGACTTTTAACTTTCGGCTGGGATTAGACAATCTGCCTTACCATTTTTTTTTTTACTTTCGGCTGGACTAACACAATCTGCATTATCGACTTTTCACTTTCGGCTGGCAACTTTCGGCTAACTTTAACAGTATCTATTCGTTTAACATTGGTGGCAAGACTTTTTCTAGAGTTTATACGGCGAAAGATTTAGGTATCGTATTTGAACCCAAATTGCGGTTTGATACGCACATTGATTTAATGTGCCGTAAATCCTGCAAAATGTTAGGCTTTATTTTTAGGCGTGATAGAGACTTCAACGACCCTTCAAGCCTAGTGCTGCTATTCACTAGTTTTATTAGAATTAATGTTGAATACTTATCAAAAGTTTGGAATCCTTACTATAATGATTATAGCAACCGAATTGAGAGTGTAAGAGGTTATCAATCGCCCCGTAATCTTTTCGTTTTTGAATCCATTCCTTTACCCATATCCGTTTAGTAACTTTATTTTGTATTTTGCTACGTTTTTGTATACGTAATTAAAAGGGCGAGACAAGGTGCAGCTTGTCCATATCAAAAATATAAATATAATTTAATTAAGTTGTTTAATAGAGTAATTGATTACTGCATCGACTACAACCAAATAATAAATTATTAACAAACTTGAACTTAATACAGAAATTTATATTTGACCTCAATTTTGTCCTAACATAAACATGTATCTCATTTTAGTGAGATATCACTCGAAATGATATTTCACTTAAATGATATCGTCTAATTGTATCCTTAGAATCAGTGTACAACTCAAATTTTTAATTATATTAGTTTTGTATTTCAAGAGGTTTGTTACCCTCAAAGTGACTGAGTTACCAAAATATATAATTCAGATAAATATATTTTTAGGTGTGCCGTCACTATTGTGGGACACAGTTTCACTTAATATGATTTATAAAAATCTAAATAAATAACTCCAGCTGAATATAATGAATTAACGTCAACATTGATAAAACAACAACAGCAAACTAATTTAGATGAAAATCAAGAAAATTTATGTGTTGTATTCATTTTCACTCTGTCTTTGATATGCCAAACAAAAACTCATCGTATAGTTGCTATATTGCATACCATAAGAGTCGACTGTATATAGTAATAGTATGGCCGTGGTATGGAGTTGTGGGATATATTAAAAAATAATTTTTATGGTAGGGGTTTTATCAGCACCAAATTCGATGAATTATTATTTTCCTTGATATTTTGTGATAAACATCCATACACTTACATACATATTTATTTACTTTATTTGTTGTTATTTAATTAATCATTTTGTTTATTTCGCAAATATATTATATAACGAATAAAACTGTCGAAAATGATTGTTTATTGAGTAAAAGTAGAAATTAAATTAATTTTATTTGATTAAATTCTGTTTTTGTTAAAAAAAATTCTGTTCACGTATATACGAGTAAACGAGTATACGAACATACCTAGAGTTCAAATTTCTAAATCTATCGAGTATCATTTCCATCATGGGAGTATGATAAATTTTCAATTTTATTCGACAACGAACATATGCGGATTCTAGCGTAAACAAAACGAAATAAAATCTTGACATCTACATACATTGAGGTAAGTTTTTTTAATGTTATTGTGCTTTTGAATAAACACATACGTAAATCAGTAAAGTCTCACGATACCATCCATACATATATTTAATATGTTTTTACGAGGGAGTGTATACACAAACTGCTATATCCATATAGAGTAGACAATATTAATTAATGTCATTGAACCTAGAGCTTTGTTGACAGTGATTGATAGAAATAATTTTTATTCATTTCTTCTTTTTTACTTTGAGAGGAGGGCATGTCGTCGTCATCGTCCTTGTCTTTTCGAATGTGATTTTATTTTACGGGGAATTTTATTTGATATTTGTGTAAAAATATATTGTCGTATATGGAATTTGAAGAACAGTGTTTTGTGAAATTAAACCTGAAGTGTGATACGCCAAATAGGATGATATATATTTCATTAGTGAGAAATATTTAATTTATTTTGAGTTTTGGAAACCTAAGACTTTTAGCAATTTTTGGTAATATAAAGGTAGACTAGTAAAAACAAGTAGATTGTAATATGTTTGTTGATAAATTTTTCAATTGTGAAAAAATTTCAAAATACATGTTAAAGTTGAAAAACTAATTAAACAGGAAAACATTGGTATTTGATAGGTGTAGCAAAATTTTGGAAAATTTGAAACTAAAAAATTTAAACTATACTTAAACGTCTTAGCTAAGATAATTTTAAGACACTTATTTGTAATGTGAATGATAGCAAATCTTGTTTGATAACTGGCACGGAGCGGGCAGTGCTTATCACAACGAATGATAAACGAGATCAACGAGTGTAGTAGGGCATGAGGACTATTAATCAATTAATCGAGAATTGACGAAAAATATGACCCGATTACAGACAAATTTGACTTGTGCGATGGAAGCGGGATTCTAAACTGATTTTTGGATAAAGTTTTGGAATACGGCCAAGTAGGATGGAACTTGACTGTTTCTAGACCGGTTTATTGAAATGTGACATGTGTCTTTTAAACGGGATTCTAAAATGGTTTTTTGATTAAGTTCTGGAATATGGTCCAGAAGGATGGAACTTAACTATTCTTTAACCGATTTTAGTGAAATTTGGTTTGTGTGTTGGAAATAGGACTCTAAAATAATTTTTATATCGAGCAAACGGCGCAGTGGTTAAAGCTGCGGCGGTTGGATCGGGAGGTACCGCGTTCGAGTCCCTATAGTGGGAGGACGCAAAAGGGATTTTTAATCATCTGATTATGGTCGGTGATGAAGGTGAACACATCTATGACCTCCTGATGAGAGTTCAGAATCGAACAAAAAAAAAAAGAAAATGATTTTTATATAAAGTTCTAGAATATGGCGAAGTAGGGTGGAACTTGACTATTCCTTAACCGAAATTCGATATATGCGTTGGAAATGTGATAACCTAATTTCTGGAATATTGCCAATCACAATGGAACTTGGCTTAACCTATTTTTGGTCTGGCCTCAGCAGATAGACCTCAACCACTGCCTGGTTCACAGAAACCACAAGAGATAATAGCTGAATGTGAAATCTGGAAGCTATTGCAGTTTCTCATATGGAAATATTTCTTATACATCTGTCGGGAAATTTAATCACAATTAAAGGAATATAAAACCAACTATAAGTTTGCAGGCGTCGAATTAGGTAAATTTCTAGTGGTACCCAAGTAATATTTTCTGCTCTTCTACTCAACAGCCCTTTTAAAGCCTTATTTTCCAGCATGTGACATTAAAATTTGCTCTAGGATGTTCTAGCCATAATACCTGAAGAGCTAGAGTTAAATTGCGTATTTTGGTTTCCACCAAAAAATCCAAAAAATGCCTTTGCGCAACCAGATAGAACGACCTGGGTTACAAGACATATCTGGTCAAAAAAAAAAAAAAAACTAAATGAAAACGATTGCCTTGGCCTAATAAATTGAGGAGAATCTACTGGCCAAAAACGTCACTATAAAACAGATGGCTGCGTCGAAGGTGACGAAAGTTTCAAAAAACAAAGTTTCTAATTCTACACGTTCGCCCCAACCTCATTTCGACATAATCGCGGCAAACATGTCATTGCCAATAGTTGCATCAGCCCCATCTTTAGAAGTGGAGGCCCAACCGAAGGTTCAGTCACCGGCGAGTGAAACAAACCAAAATACAGATGTTTCAGCTTCTAGAAAACCAACGACAGATTTTAAAAGGAAGACGACATCAAGGACGAATTGAATAATGGTTTTCTAAAAATATTCACGCAAATTGGAAATTTGGTGGAAGGCAGCGTTGCAGAAACCACTGACGATAACCAATTTTCTATGTAAATTTTTCAAAAAGTTTCAACGTTTGATGGCAAAATCATTAAATTCTTTACTTAAGTCGGATAATAGGAATTTAATGTTAAGAAAATGAATGCGGTTTTAATAAAATGTAACTAACTGTACTGTGTTCTTTTAGGTTGCTCAAATGAGAAATGTCGTACGTAAACAGAATGGTAAAGTCCGGTGGACAAGCTTTTGCGAACTTATCGATAGTATTTTTCAAAGGTAGTTTTTAGTGTAATGCTCATGGACAGGCGGAGCAACGAGCAAAGAAGATTATAAATTTGCACTCCTGTCTCTTAAGAACATTATACAGTGCCTTACAACCCAGCTTATTTTTATAAGATTGCTTAGAAACGGTATCAAATTTCTCATTCAAGAGGAAGGGCATAAAAGAAAATCGAGCGCACGAAATAGATTCAGAAAGCTGCCAGTTATTTATTAAAAGCTTTATAAGGATTTAACTTTTAATTTAAAAAAATTAGCAAGGTCTTAATAAAGCAAAATTTATAAAAGTTTGTAGCCAATTAATATAAAAGCTACCTGTTTTTAGTGAGCTGTATTACAGCTGCAATTGCTACTGTATTACTCTTACAAAATCAGTAGCTGCGTAATATTTGGTTGATTCTAATACAGAAACTATTAAAGCTTTATGTTGTCTCTTCATACAGAGCTATCTGCTGCAAACATATTTTAAAGAGATACTGATTTTACACTAAAGCTTGAAGTGTGCATTCATGCTGTACTGTGGTGGTTAGCTTCTCGTTTGCTGTTTTAGAACTTTTCTATAGCAATGTCAGAATTAGTAGCTAGCACAATGTTACTTGGGTTGGTAGTGTAGGGTTCCGGATTAGAAAAATCATTTTAGAATTTCATTTCCATAGTGCAGTCGAATTTCATCAAAATCAGTTAAAGAATATAGCCTAAATCTATCCAAACCGGCGATATTCCAGTACTATATCCAAAATAAATTGAGGATCCCATTTCAATATCAAATGTCAAATTTCGCTAAAATCCGTTTAAAAATTGGTAAGTTACAGCCTAAGATATCGCCTTTTAGGATGGAACTTAGCAATTTTTAAACCGATTTTAACGAAATTGGACATTTGAGATTGAAATGGGATCTAAAATTTACTTTAAATATAGTCGTGGAATAGCGCCGGTAGAACTTCATTTAAAAATAATTTTAGAATTCAATTTCCAACACACATGCAAACTTTCATTAAAATCATTTAAAGAATAATCAAGTTACACCCTACCTGGTCATATTCCAGAACTTTATCTAAAAATTATTTTAGAATCCCTTTTCTAGGATGCTTGATATGTGCATTTCACTAAAATCGCTTAAGGAATAGTTAAGTCACATGGCATTGGCCTTATACCAGGACTTTATCCAAAAACCATTTTAGAATCCAATTTCCAACACATATGCCAAATTTCACTAAAATCGGCTAACGAACAGTAAAGTTCCATGCTACTTGGCCATATTCCAGAGCTCCATCTGATTACCGTTTTTTAATCCCATTTCGCACACATATGGAAAATTTCACTAAAATCGGTTGAGAAATAATAGAATTCTATTGTATTTGGCCATATCCCAGAACTTTACCGAACAATTATTTTAGAATCCCATTTACAGGGCACGTATCAAATTTCACTAAAATAGGGTAAGGAAAAGTCAAGTTCCATCCTGCTTGGCTATTATTCCAGGACTCTACACAAAAACCATTTTAGAATCCTATTTTCAAGGCATATGTCAAATTTCACTAAAATCGGTTAAGAAACGACAAGTTTCATTCAAATTGGTCAAATTCCAGCCTCAGTATTATTTTAGAATCCCACTTCCATTGTATTTATCGAGTTTCATCGTAATCGGTTGGGAAATAGTCAAGTTCCATCCTAATTTGTCCAAATCCAAAAATTCAAATAAAAATCATTTCAGGATTCCTTTTCCAACGCTTTTCATAATTTGCACTGCTTGCTACCGTGTGTAAAAAAATGTGTACCCGGGCGAAATACATAAAGCCGTATTATTGAAATCGCGTGTGAATTTGAACCGGTTCAATGTAAAACCCAGTATGTAGGTTGAATGGGTACTGGTTGAGTAATGAAACGCAGTGGTTAATTTTCACAGAACAACACTGCACCGTACGAATTATCAAACAGAACCTTAAACAGAATAAAATAAAAACATTAATGCAAATAATTGTATCTCCCGACGCTCGATTATCTGGGATGCAGAAGAGTGAGTGACACTTCAATTCAATTAAAGGGTAACTTGTGAATCAGTAAGAACCCTTACAGAATTTGACGAAAATATTTCCTTACAAGTTATATTTGACATATCGGCCATGGAATCCGTAACAAGTCACAAATACAGTATTAAAATTGTAATGTGATTAGCAAAATTTATTATTTTTAAGAAAAGTGTGCTGTGCAAATTTTCATGTATTTTGACATATGTATATTTGAGTTTGCGCGTTATGGGGGAAGCAGCGAGTCAGTAACAACTTTAAGTAAGAACGCGATACACTTTTCGTTTAGTTCGGCTGTCACTTAACAGAGCGAAAATTAACGCTCAAACTGCAGGATATGTCTATTTGGTATAATAGAGAACAACGTATAAAAATGAATATTAGAAATTATTTGAGGCCTATTTTATTTGAAAAACTTTATTTTTGTTAAATACACTGTTAAGAGTACACGCGCATAAATATAAGTCCAAGAACTTAATTTTTTTAAAATCTCAATTTTGTCCAAAAACTTCACAGTTACATTTGCTTAAATTTCTGCCCAAAAGAAAAAGTGTCCAAAAACTTCACATCGGTCGAACGAACAGCGATCGATAGTGGTGACCGATCACACCTGTAATACATAATGTAGTCTGCCGGAAAATACTCAAAACAATATATGTATGTCAGGACTAACGTTGGTTCCCACAATTAAGTATACTGGATACGTAGAAGCGATGACAAAGCGATAAAACTTAGCAGATTTTCAGGCAATGCATTTTGATGCTGTTTAGATCAACAATTTTAAGCATTGATCAAGAATTTGAATAACAAATTCCAACCAGTTCCAGAGGAACCAGAGAGCTCTGAGGCTGAAATGGTTCAACACAGCCAGTGGCGTAACTACAAATTTCGTCCTCCCCCCTTGCGACATTTTTATGGGCCCTTAAAAATGCTTCTTGCATCTATAAACAATTGAAACTTTCACTAAAAAACTTATTTCTTCCTATTGTCTAGTCTCGCATTAATTAAAAGTATCTGATTTCGAGAGTAGATGACACGAAACATCTTGCAACTCAATGCTCTGACGATTTCTAAATATCTTGATAAAGCATCACAAATTTCCAATATAATTTGAAACATATCAAGAATTTCAAAATAATCTCGAAATGTCGAATTTTCAAATTATATTTATTATTCTTGAAAGTTCTCAAATATCAAATTATCCGTAAGCTTTGTAAAAAAAAGTTGAATAGGCATAAAATATGTTGCTATTTACAAAAGTTGTCAATTAGTTTAAAGTTTGATAATTGATTTAGATAAGTTTGGGTTTTATCTTAACTTTTAACGTTGAGCCTTTTTCATAATTTAAGTTTTTGCTAAAATATTTCATGTATTTGCAAAAAACCAAGAACTTTTAATTTTATAAGAAATTCGATTTTAAAAACGATAACTGAATTTAGAGATGATTTTGTATATTTGTTCTCAAAGTAAATTAACAAGAACTTTTAGTCAAACCAAACCATTTTACTAGAAAACTTTTTATTATAATATAAGCTTTCGTTTATCGAAGCTTTTTGAATCAAATCATTTTACTCAGAAATTTGGTAATAAAAAGGGCGACGGAACAACAATAAGCTTTAGGCTTGATAATTAACTATGTATTGGGATTTAAACTTAACATTTCTGAGCCTTTTAATAATTTTAGGTTTTTGGAAAAATGTTTTATAAGCATAAAGTCGAACTTTTAATTATAGGAGCTTTCACGTATTGAAGCTTTTAACCCAAATCATTTAGTTTTTGTTCTGAAATTTGATTTAATCTATCGGGATGGCGGTATTTTGGAATAAATTTAGAATATTTGTTTTTAATAAGCTTTAAGCTTGACAATTAATTCAGAATTTTTTGGTTTCAACCTAACATTTTTGAGCTTTTAATCAATTTCCGGTTTTACATAAAATGTTTGATGAGCGTAAATTATGTATTTGAAAAATTTGTCAAGAGCTTTAGTTTCAAGAGCTTCCACTTATCGAAGCTTTTTAAACAAACCTTTTTGGGTAGGATTTAGAATATATGTGTTCAATGTAAATTATTAAGAGATTTTCAGACCAAACCATTGGTGGTATTTTGGGATTAATTTATTGTATTTGTTTTCAATGAGCTTTAAACTTGATAATTTATTTATATTTTCTCGATAATTTTTGTGCCTTTCCATAAATTCTGTATTTCGGTAAAATGTTTTGTGACCATAAATTGTGCATTTGCAGGAAATGTCAAGAACTTTTAGTTGTAAGAGCTTTCACTTATCGAAGCTTTTCAACTCAAATCATTTTACTCAGAAATTTGATATTACAAAGGTGTTTTATATATCCTTCATCCAAAATGTATTTCTATTTTCGAGCGTTTCATGTATTAAATAAGCAACTGGTTTATTAATATTTATTTTTGTGGACATATTCCGGCCATAGTTCAAAAGTAGATGAAGCAGAACGTGTTTTATTTGAATGGCCTCAAATAAAATGAAAATCTTTCAACTTTATGCTACTACGAGTTCTAAATATATCGACAAAGCATGACAAATTTCGAATATAATTTGAAAAATATCAAGAATTTCGAAATAATCTCAAAAATGTCGAATTTTCAAAGTATCTTGAATATTCTTGATCTAGAAAGTTCTCAAAAATCAAATTATACAGGAGATCGGAGAAATATCGAAATTTTGGCATAATCTTAAAAAAATCTTTTAAATATCACCAATTAGATTTAAATGTTTAACTCTGCAAGTTCTTACAACTCAAAGCTAAGCGCAAAATATTGCCTTACAAAATTCAAATAAATTTGATATATCTTTAAAAAGTTTTAATAATCCTAGGAATGTCGAAAAACTTAAGAAATGTAGAATAAACCGCGCAGAACAATCTCGGTTACCCCAGAAAAATTCGAAAAATCTCTATATTATGTGAATGTTGATTGATTCTGAATTTGAATTATTATGAGACTGGAGAAACCCCAATAAAAAGGCGCAATAATTATCCTACTCCATTTGGGTGATGTGGAAATAGATTCATTTGCTGTTAATATTGTCCATTTGAAAGTTGTATGGAGAGAGTTTTGTAAATATTATTTTGAAACAACGAATTGAACTTTTTTCAAATCTAGCTAATTCAACATTTTCATATGAAATTAAATAATTTCGCACAGTGCGGCTCAAGTAAATTATCTCAAATTCTACATTCAGTGTTTTTTTTTGGACTGATTACGAATCTGAATTCAGTGTTGCAAAATTTTGTTCCCTACATCCTCTATTGGCAACCACTCTTCGTGAAACAGCTGTTTCATCTACGCTAAAGCCTTTTATGGAAAAGCGGATTTTTTAATTGTTATTGTATTACAATTCTTCCCTAACTCGCTTTTAGATTTGATTATCTTTATGTTGAAGATGTATCTCCTAACATACTTGTCTTTGGTTTATGTTCAATTAAAATAACACCATTCTGAGTTCCTATAGATCGTAGTGGTCTATTCTCACTCTGAGTACCAACAGATTTTTGTACACTTACCCATATTTATACCATTTATTCGTCGCATTCATTGTTTTAATCAATCAGATATTTTTTAACTTGCGATTCGTCTCTGTTAACTGTTCAATTAGCATTTGTATCAATTTTTTTTAAATTTTTTAATATACTAATAAATAAAAGGGTTTGAATTTTAATTCATTTTGTAAAATGTTCAACAAGTTTTCTGACAGCAACTGCTAACAGAAATCCTATTAAAACTGGTAGATAATCACCTGGTTTAATAAGTATGTTGCGCTTGCGCATTAACTTTAACTTTAGTGATGCTAGATTACGTAAAGTCTTTTTGTACTTTTCAAACGTACTTTTAGTAAATTTTAGTTCGGAATCTTATCATTTCGATACTTGATTGTGTTAAATCAAACATTAAATGGCTAAAATCTCATCCACTCGATATATCTGCCTAGCCAGTGCAGCAATTTGTGTCTGATCTCTTGGGATTTTACAGAAGACTAAATATTTACAATTTAGAGATATATCACCTACATATTTACCCTGATGAAAAACGTTAAAGTTTGTTGAAATTATTGATAAATTACTATGGTGTGATCCCTTTGTAAAAAGCTCATAAACGTTTTTATTATAAGCTTCTAACATTAAATCAACTCTGATTTATAGGGTATTATGTGTAAGCCTGAACTTTATTATCACTGTTTGTAAATCATTCATCAATTTCTTCAATGATATTACTGGGTATAAAGCTTTGACATTGATGAATTAGTGTTGTAAAAATTTTTACAAAATTAAGTTTACTGCTAAGTGAACCCCTCATGATTATCGACTAAATTATATTTCAGGATTCACTCTCTATTTATAAGATGCTAGACTACTACAACAGTTTAAATTCAATCTGTACATTATTTTGATGACATTCATGTTAACGTGAAATTCTTAAACGGATATTTACCTTCCAAAATATTAGTTCGTCATAATGGTTATCATGAATGTCCACTAGATGACTCTGATATTATACCTTAATGAAGAATTTTAATTTTTCTTTTGCCTTTGACATTTGACCTTTTACATTTGACCTTTGACATTTTGGCTTTTGACTGTTTGACCTTTGATCTTTGATGACGTAGATGACTATGCTGTATCAGCACAAATTCACTAATGTTTATAGTTGCGATAAAGAGTACCAGTGCGGGAAATGCCTAGAACGAATAAGTAAAGAATTATAATTCATAAATATAATTGAGAAATAAAAATGTTACCTGTAGTATAACGTGCTTTTCGGCCATCGCACCTATGCAATGAGGAAACTTCCACTTTTCCTCATACTCCTTGGCTGTCTTTAACCACCGTTAAGGACTTTCTACAATTTCTGGTGGTCTCTCGGATTATGATCATGCTGTTACCACTGGCAAGGTATCATATAATGTATATTTACATAAACAAAAACTAACTATTTACCGAAGAGTAAGATATAATCTTTGTCCTGCATATATCGCAGTTATTCTCGTGGATTTGCATTGAAACTCGACACCAACAATTGCCAACAACTCGTGAAATGGCTGTGGCGACTGTGGTTGTTCGAGCCGATTAATAAGACTATAAAGGCTTTTTATAATTTATACTGCGGTACTGATAGTCTAGGGGCAAAGGGGCGACGATGAGGTCTACTGCATTCAAGCAACGCTACGTCGGAGCTAAGATGATTATTTATCTGCTCCATATCGTCTATGAAGTGACCTAAATTGGAAAATAAAGAAACGCAATAAAGGCGTAATCAAATTAAACGTCAACCAAAAAATTATGCTACAACACAAAAAATAATTTATTTTACATAATAAAGCGACACCGATAATCGAAATATGATTATTTCCAACATATACCTTATTATATGAGTATGTTAATTCAGGGGTGGGATGTTGTAACATCACTTTCGTTTTGTGAAGGAAAGGAAAAGTACGCAACAAAAAGGGATCGCAATAGAAAAAGCGTAGTCAAAAAACGAAATAGAGTAGAATTTTACTCCTGAAACAAGAGACATAAACTCTATCGAATTTGAATGGAAAGTGATGTTACAACATCCCACCCCAGAATTCCTTAAATTTTTTAACACAATGAAATAATTACCAAAACAATCAAAATCTAGCACGGCACAAGATTATACGCTATCAAAGCAAAAATTGAAATAAAATGAAATTATTATTTTTTTTGTTTTGACATAGATAAAGTGAGCAATCTTTATTTTGACATGGTTGTCCATTCTATTTAACAAAAATATCCACGATTTACGCCTAAATTGATTTCAAAGTGCGGAGTAACACTTCGGAGTTTTATAACACACAAGGAAACTAAATTCGACTTAACTCGAAGGTTCCCCATTAGCAGCAAGGTTATTGAGATTGATTGCAGACGAGGATTTATTTTGTTTCTTTAATATTGCGACCTAGCACTGCACGAGATAGGGGAGACTAACAAAAGATTTGTTGACCTTAGACCAAAATATTGAATAGGCTCACTTTATTTTTCTAATTATCTAACATATAATTAGTTCATTTTAGAGAATCACTATATACTTGCTGCAACATTTTGCAAGTAAGTGATTTCATTAGGATGCGGTCAGCCAGGCATCTCCAAATTTGTTACAACATAAAATATAAAATATTTATTATTGTTCGCTTTATTAATATAGGCCACTCGCAGGCTAAAGACACGTATTTGAGATTTCAAGAGTATTTGTTATTTATTCGAAGGGTTCAAATTAATTTTAATATTAATACAAATTATTTACTTTACAACTCCATTTAACTAACACATTAATATAAATTTACATAAGTACATACCTCATATGATGCAGAGCTGTGCCTTTCCTATAGTAAATTATTTAAATATACATACAAATAATTAAATAATATGTTTTTGTTTTAATACTTACTAAACGATCAAAATAATAAATTCCATTATAAAACATAATAAAATTATAATAAAAAATATAAATAATAATTTTGAAACAATTTGACTTACAAAGATAACTTTTTCTTCAGGTAAAAGCAATCTTTTCCATATAAAATTAATATTAGGTAATTATCAATTTTCCAAAATAAGATACACAATAATTAATCACCTTAATTAAATTATAGTTAATTATTTATTATTTGCTTTGCCGTTAAATTCACATAGATTCTGTTACTTACGTATGGAAAAATAATAATATTATGTCATGGTAGAAATATTATGTCACCAGTAGAAATTACAAAATATGTATTACAAATGTCAGTCCTATCACATGTACGGTTAGAGAAATACTGAACTGTAAATTGAGTACCAACAAATTTTTGTTTGATGGAGAAAGGCCAAATGTCGAAAGACCGAACGCCGAAAGGCCGGAGGTGGGAAGGCCGAATGTAGAAAGGCCGAATGTCGTTTGGCCGAATTTATCAAAAGGCCGAATGTCTGATGGCCGATTTGGTTGAAAGGCTGAAAGTGTTGAAAGACCGAATGTCTAAAGACCGAATGCGTCGAAAGGCCGAATGTCGAAAGGCCGAACGTACAGAAAGGCCGATTGGGTCGAAAGGCCGAACTATCATTACATTTTCCTTGACTTAATCGATTGAAATCAATATTTAAAACTATTTGAAAATATGTGCTAACAAATTCTGTATATGTGGAATATTAATGTGATCAAATTTTGTCGAAAAAAAAAAATATTTCTTTTTAATTAATTAATTTTTAATTATATTTTTTTTTTTTTTCCTTTTATTTAATATTACAACTGATTTACAAATCATTTAGTAATTTATCTTTCTTAAATGAAGATTCACATTTGACGGGCAGTAGCCCAATGGTTACTCCCGTTTGAATTTACATAGTAATTATTTTTCTCTATCTGAATTAAATACAACTGCCCAATTCCAAAGGTTTCTGCCTTTGAAGTCTTCTTACTGCATTGGTGGTATCCAACAAACTTCGTATGTCTGCATTTTGGTGCCGAGATATCCGCTGAATGTGTTTCTTCGCATGATTTTGTATTTCTTCACTTACATATTCCATGTTTAAGTCCCTATGGAGGTTATCATTTCTAATGTACCATGGTGCGTTTACAATGCCACGCAGCACTTTGTTTTGAAAACATTGAATCATTTAATTTTAATTATATGACAAAAAAAAACGTAAGAAGATTTTAATATTTAAGGCGATTTACTATTAAACATTTCTATATAAAATTTTTGATAAAAATATAAATTTTGGTTTTCATAAAAATCATAAACAGATGAGAAATTAAAATCAATTTCGACACAAACAGCTTTTGACATTCGGCCTCCCGACACATTCGGCCTTTCGAAATTCGGCTTTTCGATATTCGGCTTTTCGGCCCTTTCTCCCTTTCGACATATTCATCCTTTCGACATTCGGCCTGTCGACATTCGGCCTTTCGACATTCGGCCTTTCGACATTCGGCCTTTCGACATTCGGCCTTTCGGCCCTATTCCAAAATTTTTCATGTACTTGATTTAATATTTCATTTATTTGTAATTATCGAATAGTCGGTCGTTGACGCTCGAAGAAGAAAGACGTGTTTTTGTCGTCTTCTTCGCGAACTTAATTTTATTTGATTTATTTGTTTATTTTTGTGTTTGTAATTTAATTTAAGTTAAGTTGAAATAATAATGATAATAATAATTAAAGTGAGTGATTATTTGGTTTTAGTTAAATGTGCGTCATTTTAATTTTGTTTGTATGGCAGTAAATAGTTCACTTAAATTGATTAATATCGTGTGTGATTGTGTAGTGGAAGTGAATTAAAAATTAGTTGATGAGGAAAGACTTCAACAAGGAAATCTGTGTTTAAAAAATCATAACGGTAGTATCCAGTAATCGTTACAGGTATTTTCATACCACATATACATATGTATGTGGTATGAATTTGTGTAAATATTTTTTGTTTCTTTTTATTTTATTATATGACTTGTTATGGTAAGGGTTGTGTATAGTCAGAGCAGACGGCTGTATTTCTATATATACATATATTATATAATACAAATCTGTTTTTGTTTGTTATTGTTTAAATATTATTGATAAAAACAATACGTAGAGAGGTATGGAGTTCGTTTTTTGGCGGGATCTGTGTGGGGAGCGAAGTGGTCGCCGTATAGACGTTTTGTTGATTTTGGTATAGGTAGCTATATACAGAGGTAAATATTTCTGGTATATACATGGACATTTGTAGAACCATATTGTTCTGTTTAATTTTTCTACTCCAACAAATATGTACATATGTGTTTGTCTTTGTGGTATAAAATTGAAAATTATTTCGTTTACTACAAGTGTATTTTGTGTATGCAGAACAAATTCGATGGGTGGCATGTTACAAGATGTTAACTATGTACAATATATAGATATGATGGGGCATGGGTTGAAAACAATTTTTATTAGAAGAAATGCATCGATAAAATTTATATTTTTGTTTTATTTTATTAAATCGTGAAAAGTACAAGAGTTTTCTCGTAAGTTCAATATAGTAGTTTGTTCAAGCGATTTTCTTTGGAATAAGTTTGGGATTCCTGGACCAAATCGAATCTGATTTAAAATTTCGTTGAACAAATTATGGGCTTGAATTTTATGCAAATTTTTTTTTCAATTGGTACAAATACGAAAATAATAGTTTTTGATTTATATTTGAGTTATGTAATATAATTTAGTCAGGCAACTTTAAGCTGTTAGTATTTTATGTGTTCTTAATTTTTGTAAATTATTGTGCAGTGGGATTTAAATGGAATAGAGTAATAAACAATTAATTAATTATTAATTTAATTTTATAGGTATGTCTGGAATTAGATAATTAAATTTTAAATCTGGAAATTAAACTTTTATGATTTCATGCATTAGATGATTTTAAATTCGAATTTTAGAATTTTTTAAAAATTAAGTAATTCAATAAAATTTTTGTGTTGGAATTTAATTGATAATTAGGAATGGATTGGATACATTGAAATTTTGAGATGAGTTACCGGGCTTAGTTTTATTATTTTAATAGACGATTTATTAAATTTAGTTGAACTAATAGTATTGAATAAGTTCAGATTAATTTAAACTATTTTGCAGAACTACTTAAGCAGAATAAAGTAATAAACAATTAATTATTTAATTTTGATTTTAATGGTATTCCTGGAATTAATTAATTAATTTTTTAAATTTCTGGAGCCAATAGCTAGTTAAGCTGAAGAATTGGAAATTAAATTTTATAGGGTTTCAGATTTTTAGTTTTTTATTTTAGAATTTTAGTTTAAAAAAAAATGATATTTAATGTTTAAAATTCATAATTTAGAATTAAAATTTTTAATGCATCTTGAATTTCAGGTTATTTAGTTAGTGTTTAATTTGCTGTCCAACAATTTAGATGCTGTTGATTAAAGATGATTTAAGGGTGTTAAGGGCTGATTTTAAATAGAGAATTAATGGTGAAGTAAATTAGGCTTTGGTATTGGTTAGTTAAAATTGTTTTAGTTTAGAAAACACCTGAGAAACTCGACCAAGATAAAACTGGCTGAGGTGACAGTTTGATGGGCAGGTGGTAGATGGTTTAATTATTGTCAAACTATTATTGTTAATTTATTTGTAGTAATAAAGATTGTAAAGGATTAATGCATATTTTAAATTTATAAGATTCTAGAAGAACCCGAAGTATTTTTACAGGAATTTGAGCAGTAGATGAACAAAATTGTATTGTCTTGTGCTAAATAATTTACTAACTATCAACTACTTAGGTTTCTGAAACCGGGTTGATTCTTTGTTTCTAACATTCCTTGCCTTCCCTTCGGATTTGTTAAGTGTAAAGGGGGTATGGAGGGCCCGGAAGTCTTGCTTAGGCTTGGTCGTCAATCATTTATTTGTTATTATCGATTATTACCAATAAAGCTATGTCGAATTTTCTTAGTCTGAAGAAATGTGGCATACTGAATTATGTTGTTGTGCTTTCAAAAATTATATTTAATTAATCTTTGAAAATATATTTCAGAAATTCAATATACAATCGAACAAGGAACAGCATAAGTTTTTTTTGCAATCTTTGCACATACCTATCGATCGGATGCTGTGAAACTATAATTTAAAGTACAACTTTGTAACTCAACTTTATAAAAAAAATTTACATTTTATTACTCTTCAAATATTGAAAAATAAGCAATTATTACGAAATTGGTTTTGTATAGGTAAACTTTTTATTGAATTTTATGTAAATATATAGTTTAAATTTCGATATATATACTATTAAGTCAATCGAAACTATAAATTTGTTATTTCGATAAACTCAACTTTTTCAAAGCTGCAAGAAAATTAAATCTTTATTCCTTTATTACATATGTACATTACGTAAATTATTGTATATATGAATTAATAAAAAGGGTTCCGACCGCCTAATGGATTTTACTTAAAGCCTATCGGTTCACGAACAAAATTTTATATGCTTTGAATATTCGGTAGATAGAAGTAAAAATAAGAGTTTTTGGCAAAATCTATAACATATTGAACCTTATGGCAGTAAATCTGTAGCGTACTAAATCTTATTTTCATATACATTTTAGTATTTCTTTAAGTATTACCTAAGCAACTTTGATTACACAAAGCCATAGTCTAAAAAACGAAGCTTTAAAGACCGACACCCATTGAGAACGAGCGACCAGAACGAATTTTCTTTTTTAAAAAATTTGGTAAGAGAATTGCCATAATTGGCAATTCTTTAAATACACAAAAACTGGGCTAATAAAGGAAATAAATTGGTTAAAAGTTTTTTTTAATCGATGAATTTTTTCACGTAGATTAAGGATTCGATGAGTTTCGAGCTCGTTTGAGTCCGAAAATGATCGAAAAAAAGAGATCCACCCACTTCGTCACTTTATCGTAACTAACTTGGTTATTTTGCACCTAAGGAAAAAATATTGAATGACGAAGTTGTTTTACGGGAAATGTCCTATCGATATCGATATATGTACATAAATAGTTTGTTGTTAAATGAGGATCGAGCGAACATTCAAAGAGGATAGACGTATTTTGTCTTTCCTCTTCAAAATTTAATTTAATTTAATTTAATTTTTATTTTTTATTTATGTGTTAGTGTGAAGTGTTATGTATATACTTTATATACATATGGACATACATTTTAATTCTAATTTAATTCAATTTATTTAAAGTGAAATAATAATAAAGTGTAATTTTGGAAAATGCAATCCACCGGGATGCATTTATCAGGCAATGTTTTGTATTTATAGCTAAAGAAATCAAAATTCTTGATTTTTTGATTAAGTGCATGATTTTAAATTTTTATGTGGTTGTACATACAATTTAATTACTAAAATCTAATAATTGGATTGTATTAAAATTGATTTTTACTTAATTTGATATAATGTACGTAGTTAATTTTCATATCTTATTTTATTTTTACGCATATTTATAAGTGTGTTGTGTTTTATTTTATGTAGAATCGCAAGACCAACACTAATGTAATACTACAGGCCTGATTCAGTGTTGAAGCACACAGATGCACTCTTACATTTAATAGCTTATAGTTGAAAGTGTTGGTGCGGAAATAGAATAAAATACTCTCATCTAACCAATTCCAATTAGTTTTTCCATTATTAACATACCCAATTTTCCCTCCACAATTCATTTGTTTTGTTTTATCTACAATTTGTATGTTTTTCTCACTCATTTATATAATCTGTCGATCACCAATACTTTCATGTATGAGCGCAAAATAAATTTATAATATTGGTATTGGTGACAATCAGGGGTGAGATGTTGTGACCATCACGTTTTTCGCTTCGATGCGTTTTCGATAGAATAACGGTACTGCTTTGTTAAAAATATAAAATTTTAAATCAATTTAGTTCTAAAATACCGTTATTCTATCGAAAATGCATTGGGGCCAGGAGCGTGATGGTTGCAACATCTCACCCCAGGTTTGTGGTACATTAATGTTGGTTTTGACAATCGACACAAATATGTTCCTGAATATTGTTATATAGAACAGGAATTTAGTACGATTTTTTGTTTATATAATTTGTATTTTGAGTGGATCTATCATTATGCATATAATTGGGTTTTGTTATTCATAAGTAAATTGTCTATAGGTATTATAGATAATACGCGTACTCTTTGTTATGTCCCCTGCTACGCACATGGAAGATAATATAAATTTATATATTTTCTTTGTATGTGTTGTCTTGTATGGACATTTTTGTTGGTTTTTTGAAATTATGTATAACTATTGCCACTGAATAAAAGCGGTGTAAATGTATGGTAGAACAAATAATAGTGTCTATACTGGCAGTGGTGATCGCTCGTATTTATGTATTGGTATTTCTTTTATATATAATTTTAGTTTTATTCCATGTATTCTCTGTGTTCTCGAGCCATTGTGATGCTATTTGTATGCATATAATGTAGATACTATACAAAATGAAATATACGTAGATGTGTGGGTTTGATTCGAATGGGATTCTTATACTACGTATTATCGAATACGTTCGAGTCTTATTCGAAAATAACTCATACAGCAATTAACAAAATCATTTGTACATGCTCAATTATTGGCGCAGCGTAACATAAACAACATTAAGATTATATTAAATTTTATAAATATGTAATAAACTTGGAAATAATAAATATTTTTAATTAAATTAATATTTTAAACAGAGTTTAGGTTGCAGTATATATTTATTATATTATGTATTATAAATGTATTATTTATTTGGTACCATTAGTAATCTTTTAGAATTTTATACTACATGCATCGATTCGATTCAAATTGGGTCCTTGTGTTTTGTGTGATTGAATGTGTTCGAATATTGATTGTGAATTTCATATATTATATACAAATTATTTGTGCATGCTCGATTTTGCAGCGCAGCATAACCATAAACAAAGTTGAAATTATGTGGGAGTACTAATGATAAATGTAGTAATGATAAATTTCGGAAATATTAATTTTTATTTAATTATGTCAACAGGGATATATACCTTATATACATATGTATATATATATATATATATATATATATATATATATATATATATATATTGTAATGTTAATTTTGGTTAAATTTAATTTAATTCAAAGTAGAACGATAGATTGTCGAGTGAAGGAAAGACGTATTTTGTCTTGCTGAATGAATTTATTTAATTTAATTTAGTTAATTTTGTTTTTAAATTTAATTATTTAAATTACATTTTAATTCAAATTTATTTAAGGATTTGTATACATCTTGTATGTGATAGGTGGTAGTGGTGTTAGTTAAGTATACAGATTTTTGTTTTCCTGTGGGGCTTGGTGGAATCGTATGGGATTTTAAAAGGCATTTTTTTTGTGTCGTCTTATGCTGTGTTTCTTATTTCTGATCTAGTCGGTTTGATTGGTCTGAGTTCTGGGGGGTTGTTTCTTATTCCAGCTCAGATCGATCTGATCAATTTTTTTTTTTTTTTTTTTTTTTTTTTTTTTTTTGTGTAAACGTTATTAAAATGGAAATAGAAGGAAATTTTAGTTATTATGTGGACGAAGGTCGATAATTTTATTAAATTGAAAATTTTTGAAGGTTGAAAATTGTTTTGATCTGAAGAATCTACAACCTGTTTCTTATTTCGGATCGACCAGATCAAGCTGATTTCAGATTTCAAAATCTGTTCGATCTACGGATTTGAATGGGAAACACAGCATTTGTTTTCAGTTTGTGTGAACGTTTTTGTTTACAAATATGAATGGTTTGATATTAAATATATCGAGATGTAGTCTGTGAGCAATTTTGATTGAAATTAATAATCATTAATTGAGTAACTTTGCATTTTTATTAAAATATTTTTTTTTAAAGCATCGTCGTTCTTCGTGTTCCTTTGAACATTTGATTTTCATGGTAAAGCTAATCTATGAAGGGACACGAAGCCTAGCGATGTTTGAGAAAGGAAATCAGTTTACTAAAATGCAGAATTGTGTGTTGGAATTTTATTGAGTTTAGTTAGGGTTGTGTGCCGGCTGCAGTTCGATATATTTAGTTCCTGGTAAACATTTTTATTTCCCTCTTTACATTAGTGATTTGACTTTTTTAGTCTGACGTCATGGCTGTAGAAAATATTAATTTTCATTTTTCCAGATTTATATTAAATTGCTAATTAGTTTAATTTTATTGTTAAATATTTATTTTTTATTTTTATTTTTATGTTTTATTTTTAAATATAGTTGTAAGTATATAGGGATTAATTTATAATTTGTTTCAGAGAAGTTAATTTAATTTTAACTTAACTAATTTATTTATTTTAATGTGTAATATATTGTGTTTTGTTCATTAATGTATATTAATTAATTTAGTTTAAAGCAGATTTAAAGGGGTCTCTTCCTTAATATGTTAATACATAATCCAATTTTCAGAATACAACATAGTTCCAGAATAATTCATTATTATAGGGATTAAATTAATCCTGAGTTTCATAATTAAATTTTAGCTTGAATCAACCCTCCAGGATCAACAAGTAGTAAATTAGCTGTAGTTTAGAAATTGTGTTGTCCTGTGCTAACTTTTTTACTATATAATAACTAACAATTTACTAACTATCGGCTATACCTAGGTGTCTGTAACCGGGCCGATTCTGTCACTTCTAACTATCCTATCCTATCCTTCGGTTTTGTTATGTGTGAAAGAGTGCACGGTGGGACCCGGCCAGGGGTGGACATGATATCGCGGGTGGTTGTGCTCTCCTTGTGGTAATGGTGCTTAGGTATCTTCAGTATGGAAAGCATTCACATGTGTTATAAAGTTGGTTTGACAGTTTAATGACCACATCAATAACACGGGATTTCTTGCTTCATAAGCTTGGCCGTGCATTCGTATCAATCTATCAATCAATCAAAATAAATAGTTTGTTATTAAATTCATTTGTTTTTGGAAAAATAAATTCTATTCAAACGAAATAATCCAGGCGAATTAGACAAAAATCGAAATTTTGAGATATGTATTTTAAATTGGACAGAAGCTTTTTTCTTTTAATCGGTGAATTTTGTCAGATGAATAACTCAGTTATTTTGCATTTTAAGAAAAAATTTCAAAAAGAATTTCTACTTCGGGAGTTGTTCTACGGGAAATTTAATATTGACACATGTAGTTGTTTTTTTTACAAAGAAATTCGAGTAACAAAGACAGGCCAGTTTTGGAAAAATTCGATTTTCAGCTACTTTACTTCAGCTTAGTTACTTACTTTTAAATTAAAAAAGGGATACCAGAGTGAGTTTGATAGTTTTAAGTTCTTTAATAAACCTATAGACAATAATTAAAAAAGTGAATAAAGTAGCTAGTTTCAAAAATTTTTCATAGAACGACTTTGCCATTTGATATTTTTTCCTAAAATACAAAATAACGGCGTAGTTTGCAAAAACGTAAACCCAATAGAAGGACTGAAAAACTCTTTTTCGATCCTTTCCTCATTCGCTTGACCTCGAAACTCATCGAATGCTTAATCTACGTGAAAAATTACATCTATTAAATAAAACCTTCTGACCAATTTATTTATTTCAAAAGTCCGATTTTTGTCTAATTCAGCTGAACTGGGTCTTTTTTAAAATAGTGAAAAACCGTATCTTTCTAATTAACGATACCTAAAATATTGTGCATTTACTAAAAATGAAAAGTAAAATTTTAACAGTTTTAATACAAAATTTTAATTTATCGTCGATAATCTTGAATTTTAGACGTTAAATTAAAATTTTGTATTGACATTTTAGGTATCATTAATTAAAAACTTACGGATTTCACTATTATAACAGTTTTCTTACATAATTCGGTGAAAAATCGAAATTCGTTCTTGTCGCTCATTCTCAATGAGTACCGGCCTTTATAAGGGAATTAGAAACGAGAAAAAAACCAAACTTTTCATAGTAAAACACACAAAACATATGGGAAATCACTTTTTTTCCTAAGACAAATTTTTAAATGATAACTTTACAAATGCATAATTATAAATGTTTGAATTTCAACATATATGAGCAAAGTTTAAGTAAACAGTTTTTATTTTCTTGTAATAATTGATTTATTTAAAACAAAATATAAAAAAAGTCATAACAACAGCATTCTGGTCCAATTGAAATAAAAGCTTGCTACAAATCGTTTATTTATTTATTTATTTCTTATTAAATTTAGATTTTAACACAACCTATTTTGAGCAAGAGCTCATTCGTAATAGCTTGTGTCGGAAGTGGTCGAAAACAAAATAATACAAAAACTGCGCCAAGATCACAGAACCGGTATTCAAATCAATCATATATCCTGGGTCATCCCTCCAGAAATGCATTCTCATTTTCCGAACCGAGGATTGTGGTACATTTGTTGAACGGCGGTTGGAACAAGTTTCTCACATCCATCCAAAATATTATCACTAATTTTTTTGTTTTAAAAATTTGAATTTAAATTATTTGAAGAAAAAACGAAATTAAATGAAATAAAAACATATCCATTTGACTCAAAAGTCAAAGCTAACTTCTGGTCATTAACTCAATAAACATTACATAGATGGCAGTGATGGCCGTAAAAATTTGGTGAAATCGTAACAAAAATTATCACCTGGAGAAATTTCAAGTTCAAAAATTGAATGATAAGCATAATAAATTCATAAAATATTTAGAACGTGTAACAATTTTGTGATTAAATAATTTATTTTTTCGTATTGTGATGGTGACACCTAGCGTGTGATAGAATAAATTAAAATAATAGCTCAATGTTTTACTTTACTAAATGGAATATTTTCCATGATAAAACAGTTCTAAATGTTTCCACACTATTAGTACTGCAAAAGTCATGATCTTTCGAGAAGCTTGGTTTGTGTATATAAAAAGGCGAACAAGATCGAATTGGATTATTAGTATTTGGAACGCGATAGAGTAAACTTGTAAGATTATTAGTAATATTTGGTAAGCGACAGTGTAAAGATTAAAAGGAATTAAAAAGTGATTTAAAAAGTGTTTTAGTGTAAAACAAAAAGTAAACATGATCAGTAAAATTTGAGAATAATTTATATAAAATGATTTTGTGAATTTAAAGGATTTTCCTCCGCCACAACGAAGAAACAATTATGGCGGTGAAAGGGATTCTGCGTTTAAAAGGCGCGGATATGACAATCGCGAAACTGTTTTGCAGGAAAGACCAAAACTAAATTTAACTCCACAAACTCTACCAATTGAGAATCCGCTGCCGCCGCCTGAAAAGGAGATAGATATACAACCAGTTGAACCAAAATCAGAGGCAATTCCAACAGCTAAAATTTTTGATGAACCTAAACCGGTCGATACCTCTGCTCGTGAGCGTCAAATTGAAGAACGCATAGAAAAAGAACGGCCAGAATTACTGGCTGCAAAAGCTGAAAAGAAAGCAAATGGGGAAGAAACAGAGGAGGAAGATACTAAGGAGCCTATTAAAATAGAAAATGGTAATGAATCTAGCTGGCGAAAACGGGAAAATGATGAAGAAAAAACTGAAATAAACACAAATTCCTCATATCCAATGGCTCGAAGACTTAGTCCACCAAGAGATTACAAAGATAATCGTAATGATCGACGTGGCCCGGGAGGGTCGAGAAGAGATGTTAAAAGAAGAATAGATCGTGATGATCGCAGAGTTGGTGAGCGGGACGAGCAGGGGGTCGATATTATAACAAAGAGTTCAATAGAAATGATCGTGATAATAGAAATAAAGACTTTAGGGATAAAGATAGTAAAGATTTTAACAAAGATCGTGAGCGTGTTGCTCAGAAAACCCCCCAAATCGTGTTAATCGTAGCCGCAACGATAATCGTAAGGATCCAAACCCTTTAAGTAAAGATGATAAAGAATTTAACGAAGACAGTATGCCGCAGCAAGGACCTAACGTAGAAATATCTAATAAATGTGCAATGCTTGAAGTTTATTATTATGAATATGAAGAATAACTACTAAACTAAAAACATGTTGATATTTTCAGCCTATAAATATGCTGTGTAAAATTAAAAGTAATTGTTACGTTTTTCCCTTGTCAATTAAGGTTCGTATCACTGGATTGTGAATAAAAATCAATTTAATTTATCACCAACGAATTTATTTATTTAACAAAATTTATTTCACAGATCACTTTTACTTTTTATTTTACGCTAAAACACTTTTTAATTCACTTTTTAATTCCTTTTAATCTTTACAATATCACTTACCAAATATTACTAATAATCTTACAAGTTTACTCTAGCTCGTTTCAAATACTAATAATCCAATTCGATCTTGTTTGCCTTTTTATATACACAAACCAAGCTTCTCGAAAGTTCATGACTTTTCCAGTACTAATACTGTGGAAATATTTAGAATTGTTTTATCATGGAAAATTCCATTTAGTACCGTAAAACATTGAGCTATTAGTTTAACTTATTCTATCTCACGCTAGGTGTCACTGTCACAGTATTTTTCTGTAAAAATCTTAGACATCTGACGTACACTAGTAAAACTAAAGATAAATTTAGCAAGTATTATTTTAATTCATCAGAGCCAACTTTAATGTATTTTTCAAAATGAAAGTTCGAAAAATATATTTTAGACATAATATAATTTTAATATTTCTGCAATTAATATTTATTAAATACCAATATAGCCTTGTTGTATATTGTTGTTAAAGATATGTAGAAAACTTTTACATAAACATTTTATAATATTTTTGCTTTTTTAATTGAAAAACTTGAAGCTAAAAAAGCACTATTTTTACTATGGATTCCTATGGAAATCAGTGAAAAGTTATACCACTAAAAAAAGCTTCTAAAAATACGTCTTGCTGATTATTGTTCTATACTCTAGAAGGCTCTGGTATTACCCGTAAATCGCGATTGACCATCTAAAAGCACAGGTGGTGATTTGCAGTACATAATTTGTTTTTCGTTGGATTTTCTAGTTTGTCATCTGGCTTGTTTAAGGCAACGGTAACTATTTATTCCGTTTAAGCTCGTATTGAAGAAGTTAATCCACATTGAACGAATGATTAATTCTTGTTTTGCGCTTATTTTATCTTGGGACGTATCAAAGGCGTTATTTGACTACGGAGTGGCCCGATCAAAACTTTTAAGTATATGTAATAAGAATCAATTTTAAATATTTAGTGGATATCTTTCAAAATGCTACTAAAATAAAATGTTAGTTTGGTAATGAAAGGAATTTCTAATCAAAACTAAATAAAAACATAAAAAATTAAAATTTTATCATTTAATTTTTTGTAAAATTGAGATTCACACAAGATTCTTTAAAAGTACATACACAAACATACATAATATGCTATTTTATACTTTCAAAATATGTTTAAGGTGATATCAAATTTTTATAACCGTAAGATCTTTTTTTTTTTTTGCAGTTTGTACGTTGCCTTAATGTTTTTTAATGAACATAAAAGCATAAATGCTCTAACTCCATATACGTATAATGGAACAAACACAAAATTGAGAAAAAACTTCTCGTAAAGTAATAAAAATAAAAATTATAAATAATTTTTGGGATGCTGTAGTGATAATAAAAAAATATTAAATTTTTGATGAAATTACTTAACCTTATGCTCGTATATGAACACTCTTATTAAAGTGATGAAGGAACAGCTTGTGATATTATAATACATAATAGACTTTGTATCTGTGCATAATAGTGGGTTTGAACGAGTTTATAAAACTACTCGTAAAAAAATGTGTATTATGTATTCTGTAAAATGAGCTTTCGGTAGTAAAAAAAACGATTAAAATTGGTCGAGCTGACTCGCGTTGATTTTAGAAGTTAGATATAATCATATCGTATTAGTTGTGTAAAAAGGTACTCTTCCTGATAATACTTCCTTCCTGAAATTTGAATCTGCTACTTGATACTTTTTTGAAAGTATGCTGTTGCATACTTTTTATTAACAAAACTCAGGAGAAACTTAAATAGAATAGAATAGAAATCTGGATAGCATCACGCTCAAAGAGCTAGAACTGGCGGTTCGTATTTGTATACTATATGGTGCCAACGGGATCACTAAGGAAGAAATAACAAATCTAGCGAAATCAATTTCTTTGTCAGCAAAGAGAAAGTTATGAATATTATCATCTTTCATAGACGGACAAGACCTTCTCAGAGTTTGTGGCAGATTGCAGAATATCGAATGTTCTTAAGAGATGAAACATTATTTTGTAAACTCTCATATTCTAGTCAAAATCATGGTTAAAGCATTCCCTGACAATGTCACCTCAAACATCTCTACCTGAAATATATATATTAACATCTTGCGATGTAACCACGAAAACTTTTCACAATATTTAAAAATAAATTTCCAAATTTTCTCAATTTTTGTAAAAACAAAAGTTTTAAAATTTATAACTTTTATTTATTGTGAATATTTATTTTATTTGTAATAATTATAAAACTACTAGTTTCGAGCGTATGGACCGCTCATCATCAGGTTTTCTCAAAACTAAAACTTCGATTAAAAAATAAGAAATATAGTTGAGATCACTACCGGATCATAACCGGATTGGTGATATGATCACCAAGCACATGGTGAGCTTATGGAAACGCTGCTCACAGACTGTCTCCAGACACTACAACAATGGCCAAAGAGAACAAACTTCCTACGGTTAAAGACAAGGATTATCGAGTCAATGACATGTTCACAGGGCAGGAAAATGTCCGATATTGTATTAAAAGAACTTGTTTTAAGATTACTTATGCAATTTTTAAATTAAAAAATATCAATGTATTCCATACGTTGGAAATGCCGAAGAGACCATTGTGTGAATTTATGATCAACAATTCTTATAAGGTACTTATAATAGGAAAAAATTTGCAAAAGTATCGTCTTTTCTGCCTTGACAAATTAATTTATTATAATTTGAAATTAAAACAAATAAGAATTGATTTATTTAGTTTTACTACTAGTTAGTGATGTATACGGTAATATTCTCGGTGGTAATATTACCGGTAAAATAGGTAATTTTAGGTAATGTTACCCAAAGTGCTGTTACCGTGGTAATATCGGTAACATAAATTAAAAACTTTTTTTCCAAACAACTCAACTAGTCTAAATGCAAAAAAGAGTTGTGACACCACTGCATTATACTTCCTTATGTACTATTAACCTACTACACCAAATTTTTGCTGTCAAATCTACACCATTTTCCTGTTTCATTGACATATTCATTCGGCAAATACGTAATAGAGTTGGAATCTCACCTTGAATATGATTCATCGCTCTGTCTGGAAACAACACCAATCACTATTTTAACTAGAAAAGTGGCTGCAACGTCTTAGTCGATGAAAAGCTCTAGTATGCTGGAATTTCGTTGACAACGTAAAACCAAAGTAGCACCAGGGGTGCTATTCTTGAACCATTACGAAAACTTTCGTATTGCGAGTTAGTGTCAAAGTATTACGAAAACACTAAAATCGTATTCTTGAAATAGGATTACGAAAATTTTCGCAACGGAACGTTACTAAAATTTTCGTAATGGTTTTTTCGTTTCCCATTGCATTTCGTAATGAAATCATTTGGATTTTTGTGTTAATTATATTGATAAGTATGTTCATAAAACTCAATATTTTCTATTCTCAATATTTTATGAAAAAGTGAAAACAAAATCGTACCTTTTTTTCTTTGTTTCACGTGTTCTTAAAAATATGTATTATTTATTTCGAGATAACGATGTACATAACTATATGCATTCGGTTTTGTTTACTACCTAACTAGACAAAAGGATATTTTGTATTTACATGCCGTCCTAAACCTTGAGATACTTTTTTTAATACTTGACCACCTTTTAATTTTAAACAATACGTGTAAGGGTATGAGATTTTTTGCATATGAAATAAAAATATGTTATTTAAAGCCATATTGCCTATTTAACTTTTATATTTATTTGTTAAAATTGTAATGATTGGAAATTAATTAATGCAATGTGTAATTTAAAGTGTCATTTTTATCATTCATTAAGTTCATTTGGAACAATTTTGTTTTATCAGTTTAAATAACCGGTCTTCAAACATTACGACAATTTTCGTAATGCACAATATTTTCGTAATCGTAATGGTGAAATCATAAATTGGTATTCTTGAAACCATTACGAAAATTACGAAGAGAGGAATAAAAAACTAAGAAGATTTCGAAAGAGATTATTAAAAATGTTAGTATAACCGAGGATATTAAGCGAAGCGGACGCTTTCTTTACTTAAAATTATAAATTGTTGTGAATTTTTGTCAATAATGGCTTATTTATTTAATATTAAATTAAATATATTAAAAATGATTGTGTATGCTACTTTTTCTTTTAAAGGGAAAATTAATTCGGTCTAAATAGACCAATGTATTGAAATCTTGTCAAAAATGGCCAAAAATTTGTTTGATCCAAAACCACTTTTCTCGACGTTTTGGAAGTTCTTGAGTCCGAAAAAGAAAAAAATAATAATAATATGTCTGTCCGTCTTTCTGGACGTCTAGATGTCTGTACCCATGATATCTCGAGAATCGCTTATCCGATTTAGAATTTTTTTT
Source organism: Tipula vernalis (assembly GCA_958295665.1). Classification (NCBI taxonomy): domain Eukaryota; kingdom Metazoa; phylum Arthropoda; class Insecta; order Diptera; family Tipulidae; genus Tipula; species Tipula vernalis. The sequence goes on from OY282559.1 coordinate 48,975,381, forward strand.
TCCACCAATCGGCTTTTATGGTACGACGGTACATATGATTGTATGATGGTACGATTGCACGATGATATAATGTTATGTCGTGTATGATGGCATGATGGTTTGATGGTATGGTAGTACGATAATATGATCCTGTGCAATGCCACTACATAAAAAGCCATGAAAAAAACTTGTAATGGTGTTAAGACAATAAAGATTTTTATTTTCCTATGGAACGTAAACACAATCATATGGGATTTTGTGTTGCCTTTATTTTCAATTTAAATGACAATTTTTATTGATAAATAGAAATAATTTTAAATTAAATACAATCTGTTTCGTCGGCAAGTGACCCCTTATGTGTTGGTGATAGCTTTTCACATTTTTCTTCATATCTTCCAAGTTATGGGCTCGATTTTAATTCTGTTTGCGGTTATTGAAAGCTTATGAGTCACTTTATTGGTTAATTTGCACACTAAGCCAGGTTTTTGTAAAGAATGTAACAAATTATGGGCAAAACACATTTTTTTACTTAAACGATTTTTTTTATTTAAAAAAACCTCTACTTTTTAAAAAAAAATGAACTGTAAGTCGAAAAAATGTCCCATGACATGGGTATTTTATTTATAATTATTAAAACATTGTTACTACCTAACTCATAAAATATACGAACACCAATTTGTCGAAAAAATGTCGTTTGTAGCCGTTTAGGTATAGTGATGTTATCTAACCAAATCTTTTAAATCGATCATTTTCACTCAAATTGGTAAGTAATAATAAATAGTTTAGTTGTTCGCTAACCGATAGTGTGAAACTATGTACTCTCAGTGTTTTGTGTTTTAACAATTTTAAGTTTATGTGATAATGAAAAGGACAGTTTGTGTTAAGTTAAAAATTTGATCAAACAAATATACAGCGTGAATATTAACATACACGTTGGAAGAGGATTTATTACGATTAATACGCGCTGACCCTACGACAAGTATCAGTCGCCTGTCGATAATGTTAGGCATATCGAGGTCAAGAAGGCCTTAATCCTTATATCTTCCGTCGTGCTCAACATCTAGGAGATGTGAACCATCGTGCCAGATCAGTTTTTTGTAACTGGATAATTTCACAGCAAAGAAGTGATGTCAATTTTATAAGGAGAATATTGTGGACAGATGAAGCTACTTTCACCAGGGCGGGTATAATAAATTATAGAAACCTCCATGTTTGCGCCGTCGAAAATCCACACGTCGTAAAGGAGACAGCTTTCCAGAGCCAATTTTCTTTAAATATATGGGCGGGAATGATCTACGATTAATTTATCGGACCTTACGTGCTACCAAACAGGCTTGATTAACACGTATTATTAGAATTTTCAGGAATCACGTTGTCTTTGCTCATGGAAAAAGTGCCATTGTTGAGGGGAAGGCGAATGCAGCTGCAATTAGATGTTGCTCCAGCACATTTTGCAAAGATGAGACGTGATCATTTGAATAAAAATTATCCACGGTGGATCGGTAGAGGAGGTCCTGTACCCTGGCCGCCAAGGTCCCTTGATCTTATGCCCCTAGATTTTTATTTCTGAGAGCAAGAATTTTCGCTGCTGCAGCAGAAACAAGAGGCAACCCCTAACAATTGCGTTGGACAACAACTAGTGTGATCAGGAGAGCCTTGTTTGATTACAAGAGGGTGGAAAGCATTTCGAACATGTCATTTAATTAAAAATGTTTAATAATTTGTAATAGAAATTTTTATTTATTATTAATAAAAAAGTATTATTTTATTTCTTTGACTTTAATTTAAACATCTTTCCTTGTTTAATTTCCCTACTTTCTCTAGGTGATTTTTGCGCGGTATTTTTAAGAGTTAGCTAGTAACAAAGTTTTGTCAATTTGTAGATATTATGCTGTAGATTAATAATAATAATTAAAATAATTAACTTAATGGGATGTTTTCTCGACTTACAGTTCAGTTTTTTAAAAAGTAGAGGTTTTCTTAAGTAAAAAAAATGTTATTTTCCCTTAATTTTTTACATTCTTTAAATAAACCTGGCTAAGTGCACAAACTATCAAATAAAATGACTCATAAACTTTCAAAAACCGCAAACAGAAATAAAATCGAGCCCATAACTTGAAAAAGAGACTCCCACTTTAAAGGATTTTTTGTGATAATTTTAATTAAGTATTCCGAATTTTCCGGCCGGCCACTTGCCGACGAAACACATTATATATCTTGCAGCTTGTACAGAATTTTAATTGAAATTAATAAAATTTTAATTAACAATTTTGCATTTTAGTAAATTGATATTTAGGGAAATTTAGTGAAATCGTTAGGCTTCGTGTTTTTTTTAAATTTCTTTTCGTATATTACTAGATTAGTTTTATTATAAATCATGGCTGTTTATGTAGTAGCATTGGTAAAGTAATAAAACTAATCTAGTAGTCTACGAAATGAAATTGTAAAAAAAAGCACGGAGCCTCACGATGTTTGAGAATAAAAATCAATTTACTAAAACGCAAAATTATGAATTAAAATTTTATAAATTTTAATTAAAATTGTGGACAAGCTGCAATTCGATATATTTAATTTAAAATTATTTATATTTATCAATAAAAATGCTCATTTAAATTGAAAATAAAGGCAACACAAAATAATTCCCATATGATTTTGTTTACGTTTCATAGGAAAATAAAAATCTTTATTCGCCTGGGGATTTGACTTTTTAGACTGATGTCACGGCTGTTTATGTAGTGGCATTGTCCTATGATTCTATGACGATATGAATTTCGATCGTATTGTCTACGATACTATTATGGTATGATGGTATGATTGAATGACTTTACGTACCATTAGTATTAGCCACTTGTGACATTATATGAATCCAATTCCAATTACAGCATGCGTCATTTAAAAATACATCCCAAATTGCCAATTAGTATTGAAGCTATTACCCTTATTTTTAAGAAAATAATAAACCAAGCAAATAGGTACCCTTTTTTGGTGGTAATAAAATACATAATAAATATTTAGCGAAATGTAAATACATATTATTTTTAACCATCAACAGAAATTATTGAGTTTTATAAACATCCTTATATGAATATAATTAAAACAAAAACCTAAATGATTTCATTACGAAATGCAATAAGGAACAAAAAAACCATCCGAAAATTTTAGTAACGTTCCGTTGCGAAAATTTTCGTAATCCGGATTTCAAGAATACCATTTTAGTAACTTACATTTTCATCTTCTCTCTCGAAATTTTATTATTTCTTTTTTCCTCTCTTCGCTGTATTCGTAATATTTTCAAGAATACTAAATTATTATTTCACCATTACTATTACGAAAATAGCATTACGAAAATTTTCGGTTACGAAAATTTTCGTAATGTTTCAAGAATAGCACCCCAGATGGTCAATGAGCTATTATTCGAGCAATTTTTGTTTCTGGCGCTTCATTATAGGCTCAGAAATTGCGACCGTTGTATAAACTTTCTGCGAGATACCAACTTTCCAATCAATTGTTGGGCCTTGAGTACCATCGCGTCGAAAGGTCCGTCTTACCAAAAATTGCGGGCGCATCTGACGTTGCAAACCGATGTTTGGTCGAACATACGCTGGGAATCCATAACAAATTATGTTATCAATACAATACACCCAAAACATTTTTCTATAAATCTACTCGCTATGGAAAATTGACATTTGGCTTTAAAAGTTGCTTTTCGATAAAGTTGAAGCGGTGTTAAAAGACGTCGAGATTTATAAATTTATTGTACTTATTACTGAGAATGGAACGAGCAATAAAACGTCCTGAAAAATAGTTAACAAAAGCTATCTTTTTATTACCGAGTATGGGTGCATCTGCCATGGACTTAACAAAACACGCACATTTTTCATACTACATCAGGTATGCCCTGAAGGCGCATCTACGATCTCCTATTCGAAATTGTTCGCTGTGTACTACCTCCGATTGCTAAATGGCCATCTTCTTTTGAAAGTTTGCTGTTTTGTCTAAAATGTTGTACTGTTTTGTTAATACAAAACAAACTTTTGAACAAAATAAATGCGCCCATTAAGAAGATAAGATATTCTGAAACAGAACCCCCATATAACTTGCGTTCACTGGGCGAATAAATTGACGTCGCCAAAATGGTACTCACTAACTCGACCCCTGACAAAAAAAAAAGTTAATAAGATGGCGAACAAAGTAACACCGCATTTTTATGTGTTCTAATTTTATAATTTATTTCTGTAAATTAAACATTTTATTAAAGTGAATTTTCAATCGTTATAAGTATTGTAACGCAAATATAAACCATCGTATTTATTATTAGTGTGAGAGTAGTAACATAAATCTCCGAGTTTATAATATCGAGCTCAGCACGCGCCCCAAACGAGCACAAACGATATATAACGTATCAATAACCACCTCCACAGAACTTCACACAAAATATGAGGACAAACAGTAGAAGGGCCTCAAAATATATGAGTCTTTGGCGCATTACAATGTTCGAAGTGAACTTTTTTCACGACCGTTTGTGGTTGCAAGTGTGCAGCTCTCTGATGAAATTTGGTCGGCGGTAATGTGCTCTACTTCATCATTCAAGTGCTTGGCGATTGATATTTTGAGCATGCCTGCATCAAGAGCTGCAATGGAAAGCACATTCAGTACCTATGGTTTTATACACGTAGCTCAACACGTGATCCATTGACTTTTGATCGTGCAGGAAAACTAACGTACATTTTGCATGACTTAAACCTAAGGAAGTGTGGATAATGAAGATGAAGTTACTCCTGCTGAATCAAATACAAATTATTATAAACACATATTTACGTAAAATTTATTTTTTACTGTAGGCGTTGAAAACGACCTTGCCATCCTTCGATGTCTACCGATGAACACCACATCAAGGAAGTCAAGGATTTGGTGCTTAAAAAACGTTGATGGACAATTAGAGACTTTGTTGGCATCACTAAAGTTTTGGGCAAAAAACTCTTGGTTTTTGCATCATGATAAGGCGCCGTCTTACAATGCATTGGTTGTACGTGACTATTTGGCCAAAAATTCGACTCTCCCCCTCCCCCTTTGCTAGATTTAGATCCGCTTGATTTCTGGCTATTCCTGAAACTCAGGAAACCGCTCCGGGGACATCGTTTTGACACTTTAACGTTCAATAGACTTCAACAAATGTTTCGAACACTGGAAAAAACGTTGGCATAAGCGTATTGTATTCGAAGGAGATTATTTTGAAGAGGATGAAATATAATTGAAAGAATAATAAGCCGATTGTGTTTTATTTAAAATTTTACTACTTTTGTCCAGGCGTTAAAATTTTGCTAGTGTTCTTTGGTATAAATTTGAGTTAAAATATTGATTAAAAAGTATGTTACCTATTTTACCCGTGTTACCGGTAATATTATCGGTAACATTACCAAATTAAAAAATATCGGAAATTTTATAACACTACTACTAGTACCTACTAATGAATTTGCCCATTTTCGAGTCCATTTCCCTAATCTAACTTTATTTTAAATCGCATGTATTTATAGAGTTGTTGGCCTTATATCCGTTCAAAATAGTAGCTCGGTTTAATGGCGCGTTATCGTCATGTAAAATCCATGAGTTTTTTTCTTATTATTCCGGACACTTTTTTCGCATCAGTACAAGAAATTTCGATTGCAACACAAAATTGGCAAACTTTTTGTTCATTAATTTTCGTTCATCGTAAAAATCTCCGTGCACTAACGGTGAGCGAATGTTCGTCAAAGAGAATAGACTTGTTTTTTCTATCCTCTTCAAAAATTTAATTTAATTTAATTTTTTATTTTGTTTTATTTATGTAGTATATGTAGTGTTATTTATATATTTTATATACATACGTATAGTATATAAATTTTAATTATAATTATAATTTTAATTCTATTAAATTCAGTTTTTAGTGAAATAATAATTAAAGTGGAAGTGAAATAATTTAAAGTGTAATTTTGGAAAATGCAATCCACCGGGATGCATTTATCAGGAAATATTTTATATTTATAGATAAAGAAATCAAAGTTATTGATTTCTATTGGGTGCATGTTTTTAACGTGTGTGCGATTGTACATGGATTTTATTACTAAAACCTAATAATTGGATCGTATTAAAATAGTTTTTATCGTAAATTAACATACGTCGTAGTTAATTTCATATTCGATTTTATATTTACGCATAATTGAATGCGTTCTTGCAAGCCAAACAAAGGTGTATACATTGTATAAACATTTTTGTGGGTTTCGGTTCTTGGGTTTTGTGTTATGTACAAAGTATAATAGACACAAATACATTCTTGAAAATTGATACATGACAAAGCCAACGAAATGTTTGTACGGGCCGCCTCGTTCGCTCTTTACGCGGATCCTATAGGGAAATGTACTATTTATTATTGGTTTTTGTTATGTAATAGTTAAGCAACAACAACAAAAACAGAGAGACTTTTTTGTGGGTGTTGGTATAGTTGTTCTAAATATTTTTCTATAGCTTGATATATAGATCAGGATTGTTTTGTATGTGCGCTGTAATGGTATTAGCTCAGGCCCGGTTCAAGCTAATTTGGCGCCCTGTGCAATTTTAAACTTTCGCGCCCCTAAATTTGTCATTTCCACGTTACCCATGAAGTATGACTCTAACGCGCTTTTTTTAGCGAGGTATCCCCAGTAGACCTACTCCTCTAATATCATTTACCAAAAAATGATAGTAAAAATAATTCATTTAAAAAAATACTTAAAATCAACCAAATAAGTCTAGGTACGCTCCTTCAATACAAGAAAAATCATAAAAATATGTAAATATCTACATTTATTTTACATAAAAAATGGTATTAACAAAAATATAATCCTTTTATTTAACTGAAATTTTTATTTTTGTTAATAAAATGTTTTATTCACTTAATGTAATATGTATAGCATATTTTTATAATTTTTATTCACTAACGTGGCGGCGTACGCAGACTTATCTGTATATATTTACTTTATAGGAGTAGGAGACGAAATAAACAAAAATGTTTTTTTGTTATACATTTCTCCTTCGCTATACTCTAATAATAAAAACAAAAACAAGTAAAACACGAAACACCTTCTTCGGAGCAATTTTTTTTTATGCACATATAGCAATCAAAAATTCTAAGTGTGACACAAACACACACAAAGGAAATATTTAGCTTGCTATTTAATTACTATAAGCAAATAAAAACAATTTGAGCATACTAAAAATCTGCACAAGCAACGTTAGGGTGTATTAGTAAATACGAAAATCCATATAAAAAAAACTCAAACTTTTTTGTGTTTACTACTACCACTTAACATAAATATCAATGTTTTATTCAAAACAAATTTAAATGGCAATTTACTTTTTTTTTCGTTTTTGTTTGGTACGAGGAGAAACAAATTTAAAAATTAATAAGAAAAAAACGAATATTGTCTCTATTTTAGCTTTGTACATGATTAGCTATGTATGTATGTATGCGTATGAGTGAATCTACATATAAAAATGATGTGCATTATAAAGCTTTATCTACTATTAACGCATAAGGTATGTATGTACATATATTCATTTTTTGATTATAGATGAATGTGGAAAAAAATAACATCAACGGCTAATGGTGTTATGATACTGACTTGAAATAAGTGCTGTAAAGTGCTATAAAAAAAGTAAAGCGAAACAGAGATAGCCAATGGAGACAGCACTATGATTATTTTTTAGAAATGTCACAATTTTATTTATTGTTTTGAATTCAATATCGTTGGATTTTAATATGAAATCAAATAAAGATAAATAAGATTTTAAAGTTTTTTTACTCTCTGAAATTTTGCGGAACTGTACGAGGCACTCTTAGAATTGTTCTACATATATAATATTTCATCTTCTACTTCGATTTGTTTTAGAAGTCTTGGCTAAATCCTTCGCTTTCCCGCTGTAGTAGCCAGTGGTCACATTGAGGAATATTTCTTTGATTTCAAGTTTTTAATTCGATTGGACATAAACATGATTAAATAAACTGATTGATTAGCAATCTAAATCAAAGATTTATTTGAACAAATCAGTAAACAAAAAAGAGTACATTATATGGCTGCTTAATAGACAAATCTTAAAACTACAGCATCTTAGAATCTGAAACAAATTATTAATTTAAATTTGCACCACTGCCAGAATTTAATTTCAGAGTTGCTAGCTAAAATGCAACAAATATATGATGTTCAAGAATCGTAAGTTTTTCGCTGGAACTTTACTCTTAGAATTTGGATAAATTGCCCATATTAAGAAGAGTGCAATTCAATTTATTGCTACTCCTTAAGTAAAAGTTCCTGAAGCTGAACTTGATGAAACCTAAAATTCAAAAATATTGACTTCAATTTGTAATGATGGAACTTCCCAAGTTTCACTTTGGTTTTTGGTGTACACAGAACAAATGGTATCATCTCGAATGTGTCCTTCGTTTGTTTAAGCCGGGCGTAAAAAAGATGAAAAACGAAACAAAGTATAAGAATATAGGTGATAGGAGTTGGATCAGGATCTGGATTTGTTGAAAAAAATAATTATAAATATTTTGGTGTGTATATGTTTTTGAATTTTTTTTGTCTAAAAAATGTTTTAAAAAAATGTTTCAAAAAAAACAAAGTAATTGTAGTACTAATGTACTTTGTTGAGGTTTAAATATAAATAAATTTGTTTAAACCAATTTGGGCATCGTAATTAAAAAATAACCAAAATTATTTTTCATGTCAAGCATCAAATGTCAAAAAAAAAGAATCAAAATTAAATTATTTTCTGCTACAATTGCTCGATTAACTGCTAGAATAAAAATTTAGCTACGATTTTTTTTGACATTTCATTATTTTTAGCATGACTCTGTTGTATACACTCACTCATACAATAATTTTGTATACACATTTTTTCTCTCTCTCCGATCCTCTTTTTTAAAGTATTAAAAAAAGAGCCATAAACTGAGGTATTTTTAAAAAATAGAATTTTGTTATGTAAATGAACTTTATAGCATCGTCTACTCGATGTTATATTAATGAGTTTTATTTATTGGTGTTGCGCCCTTCTCGATTGGCGCCCTGTGCAAATGCACGTTATGCTCATATGGCTGGACCGGCCCTGTATTAGCTGTATATAATTTAATGAAAACATGATAAGTCTTCTGCTACGCACATGGAAGATTGTAGAGATATTTGCTTTTAATGTATGTTGGTGGTTTAGTATATGCTATAAGAATCTGTTGTTTTTATTATATTTTATTTTGTTACTTCCCCTCTTTTTGTTTTTGTATTCATGTTACAACCAAAACCAACAAAAATTTTTATACAAGCCAAACAGTACAAACACTTAAGATATAAAAAAGTACGTTAAGGCGTAGTATTAGTGATGCGTCTAAATAAATCAGAAAGTATATATACACAAAACTAACACAAATGTCTTTTATTCTACGAAAAAATCTGTCAAATACTGATATACTCGTATAAATACTAATACATAAATAAATATAGCGTACATTTTTTTGATAGAATCTGTGTAGGGAGCGAACGAGACCGCTTGTATAAACATTTTTGTTGGGTTTGTTACAACTATAATGTTCTTAATAAAACATGAACTATACAAACACAACGAAATTTTAGGGTATTTGACTCAAATAGGTCTCTTATATTTTTGTATGATCGAATAAGTTTTGAGTCGAATTAGAATCCGCCTTATATAATTCGTATAGGATGGATTTATTTTAGATATGAGTTATTTTATTTTTTTACAGGGTATTATAAGATGCATTAAATTATTAAATTTATTTAATTAATGTGAAAAGGCTACAAATTAACTAAACCATATAAATAAAATGCTAACTTGTAAGTGTTGATTTGAGTTGAGTTGTGATTTTGGTTTGCATCACATAATGACGTATTCATTTAAGCATGCCAAATTTCGATTAAAAGATGGTGAACGAGGTGGAATTACGTGAAAACATTTTCGAAAGGCTAAATGTATTGAACTTAATTATTAACTTATTAGAATATGATTGAAGTTTTAAGTTGCAGTTTTTCACACGAAAACGTCAATTTTGCTTGTGTAGTACACCGATTAGTTTTGTAGAAGAATAATGTTTCAATTTTATTTCATGGATTTATTATTTTACTTACTTTGCAGGTTTTATTTTGCAGGGTAATATGTCCAAAAACGGAGTAAAAGTTTTATAATAAATAATAAATTTCGTAGTTTTTGATTTTTTGTTTTATTTTAATTATGTCAACCAGATTAGTAAATTAAAACATCAATAATAATAATAATTTTTTGATGTCCTGATTTAGATTTATAAAATCCTGAGTTCTGGCATTGGATTACAGAGGAACTAGCATTTAATTATGTAGTTAAAAATGTGCTATCTTGTGCGAACTTGTTTTATCTTTTATCGTTTTATCATTTATTGTACTAATAATTTTACTGTCTATTATTCGCTTAGGAGGCTGCAATAGGGTTAAATCTGTCCTAACTTATAGTCATATTCTTTTCATTGGTTTTCGTATGTATAAATGAGTGTAATATGTGTGCCCGTATTTTATCAGGTAAATTAATGAAAGGCGAACAAGGGTGAATTACAACATTAATAATTTTTTAAGTCCTGATTTTAGATTTAGGGAGTCCTGAGTATCCGGCCCCTGGATTCCAGAGAAATGATCACCTAATAAAGTAGTTAGATTGTTCTATCTTCTGCTAACCTATGTATTATATATAATACTAATAATTTACTAACTATTAATCACTTTGGTGTCAGTAACCGGGTCGAGTCTGTCCCTACTAATAATCCTATTCAATCCTTCGGTTTTGTTATGTGTGAAAGGGTATACGGTGTGTGCCTGGGAGTCCGGGAGTCTTGCTATAATGCTTGGCCGTACACTCTCAATCAATCAATCAATCGTAAAAATCTCCGTGCACTAATGAGGTCGACTGACTTAACCAACTGCTGTAAACAAACTGGAAGAAAGTCGTACCAATCTCGGAAACAAATTTTTTTAAATCTCTTCAGCACGGGCATTTTAAATTAGCAATTCCCGGTGTTTTTTAACAGAATGTACTTAAACTTAAGCTAATTACTGAAAATGGTTCCTTGTACTTTGACTTCTGATTGAAAATGTTAGACTACTATGATTACATGTTCAGTTTTTTCAACTTAACCTATTTAACAGAAGAATCCCCAAACTTTAACGGAAGAATCCCCCATTACCCAGGGGTTTATATAACTCAAAGAGCATTGGAATTGAAAAACCTTAATAAATAGTTGTAAAGGGTATGTTTACTGCGATATTAATCTGTTGCTACTCGCTAAATATAGTAATGTGACTTCTAGATTCATGCTAGCTGATTTTGGTTCTCTGATTTTCTACATGTTTAATATGTACATAATCGAAGATCTCATCCTCCAAAGACCGGTTTAGTGCGAAGTCGAATGTTTGTAAAACTGTTAAAACAATTTCAAATTTAGAGCTGTTGAAAAATTCAAATCACTGACAAAAATGTATAATAACCTGGACATATTATATCACAAAATTTATTTCAATAAAGTCAATTTTGTTGAAAAATTTGCATCACGTATAAATATTATTTTACGGTAAGAGACACATCTTCCTCTCTGTTATTCATATATTATATCATATAGTAAACAGTCATAATCATAAATTCATAGAAAGATGTTATTGTTTGTCCTTTCAAAATTCATGAATGTCGGAATTTCGTTTCATAATAAAAAGAAGTGACACAACCTGCATATACATATATGATGATGCTATTATATGTATGATAATAAGGCAGATGAGCAAGATTTTTTCAAATAGTCAATGAACTAGCAACAGAATCAGAACCATTTAAACATTGCATTTTATATTTAGGATATTTAAATATTTCTCTTGTACTGACACTATATTCACAAAATATATCAATAACGTAAGTATTTCTTTATTTACTTAGATTTGAATAAATGCAAATGCATTTCATTATGGATCTCTTTTAATATCCAGAAGTTAATTTGGTAATTTTACTTCTATTGACATTAGCTTCGGTTAAGTTTACGTTCGATGTGAGTTTTTGTAAAATACTAGGGGTTTATAGTATTATAGAGCCGTAATCATACGTCATAATTATTTTGCAGCATTTTTAATGGAGAATTTTTTATTGTTCCCCTTAGGAATCTACATTAAAAGTGATGTTATTTAGCTTCAAATTTTTCAATGAGAAAAGCACAAATGGTATAAAGCTTGTATATGAAAGTTTTCTACATAACTTTAACAACTACATACATAAAATTAAGTTATGTCTAAAACATATTTTTCGAAGTTACAGTTTTTTAAAAAAAAAAAAACATAAAAGTAGGCTCTGTTGAAATAAAAAGTGTATGAGTACTTTTCTTTTATTTGTTATTTACCTAACGGGCATGCTTTTAGTAAAAATATTTGCCACTATTTTTTTAGCAGCACCTTCGATTCCAGGATAGAATGAGAATGACATTTGTATTTTCTATTGAATTGTATGGTGAAAATTAATAGCACGAATCAATTTTTATATTCTACCATAAAATATTTCTAAGCAATGTCAATATAAAGGATAGTTTTAAATACGTATTTTAAGACATAATTTGGGGAACTGTTTTGAAAAGAAAAACAATTCGCGTTTTATCGAATTCTATTTAAAATAGTGTAATTGTATAACCTGGTTCTGGTTATTTATACAAGGAAATAGGTATATTGGGCCTCATACCAAAAACAAACTCATATGACATTATTCCAGTAGAGCTATGAGATGTTGAATTGTTATCGCAAAAGGAAAGTAAGGAAACCACAAGTATCAATTCATAAGATCGCTTTGCGAAAAATTACAGAGTTATTCACCTAATTTCTGATGGAACGTTTCTAACCATTACTCTGAGGATAGTACGCTGTTGTGAAAAGTTTTCGTGTCTTTAATAGTTTACAGACTTTGGAAAATAGTGAGCTCATGAAATTGGTGTCCCGGCCGCTTATAATTTCAAAAAAAGATTTAGCTATGACATTTGCTTCTTGATTGGGCATTGCAATAGATAATGAATATTTTGAAAGGTTATCCTGCATTGTAAATATAAATTTATTATTATTATAGGGAGATGCCCTATAGTAAGTAGGCCCTCTACACTATTTCTAAAAAAATTTTCTGGAACGACTGGGAATATGTTGTAATAATTTTCATGGTTTATTTTGTAAACCTGGAATGTTTTTTTGTTTAACGTTGTTTTAATGATGACATTATATTTCTAATAGCTGAGTGTATATTTGGAAAGACAACATTTTGAAATGATTTTGAAAAATTTGGCATTTGTAGTACTGTGGACAAATAAAGATTGCTTGTTTTAATTAGTCAAATGCATTTTGGCATTAGGTTCCATTTCATTCCATTCAAAATTTTGACTTTTTTTTAACAATGCCGTGACATGTTTCGCTATAGCAGAGAAGTTGGGTATAAATATGCGGTAATATCCCACAAATCGATAAAATTACTTAATCTTAGTGGAATTGTTCGGTCCTGGAAAATTCTCAACTACGGAAATTTTATTCTCGTTAGGATTAATGCCACCGCAAGTTACAAATGTCCTAGATAAGTAATTTTTCGCCTCAAATACTGACCCTTGCTTGCATTTAATTTTAAATTTCATTTTCGGAAACATTCGAAAAATTCGACAAGTCTTTTATTGTGTTCCAGAAGAGTTTTTTCGAAAATGGCGGTATCTGACAAAATGGTAATATCATCTGTGCTAAATGCCGTCTTAATTCGATCCGATCCTTGAAGATTTACTTGGTGGTACCCATTGTATAAATCAAGCGACGAGAAATATTTGGCGCTACCATGTTTAATAAGTATATCTGAGATATTAAGTAATGGGAAAATGTTATCAGTTGTGTTCAACTTAAGATAATCTATTACCATTCGTAATTTTTTTTTTCGTTCGTGTATCTTCTACTATATGATCTTTCAGCATCTGGTCAATTTGTGATTTTATTTCTAATTTTGTTGAATGTGATTGTACTGTCGAATATGGGTTGGGCTAACATCAGGTAATGTCCGAATTTCGTGAGTGTCCGTCAATAAATTTACATTTTGGATTTATGGATGAATCTAATGTTTTTAGCCTTTTATCGAATACATCACTCCATTTTTGAAAATGAAAATGTATATGGTAATTAGATATATGTAGGTTCAACCTTAAGACTGAAACTATTTAAAACGTGTCCTTCTTCTGATATATTTAAAACGTAAATAAGAGTGTTTGAAACAAATACCGAAGGTTCGATTTCTTGAGAACGACATACATATTCTGATTCATTGGCAAAATTTACTTTAATAGTTAAAATTTTCTCTGAACGAGGTAGAATTTATATAGACTGAGTTCAGAGCTTAAGTTCAAGTAACATGAAATAGGGAATGAATCAGGTTTAACTTGAAAAATTATATCTAATTTATTACAATGAGGAGGAATTAACTTGGCTTTGCAGTCACCTGTAGTTTAAATTATACCTACATCAGAAAAAATTCCTTTAAGTTTACATGTGCCATCCTTACGAGTTAAGGTGGCATTTTTTTGCAAATTGTTCTTAATAAGAGACTACTCAGCAGCTGTGCCCACGAGGAAGGGAACATTTGAAAATTTGCTGACATTTAGATTTAAAGACAAACAATAATTTTTAGGAACAGTATTGCATTTGTGTGTTACCGTATAAATATATTCTACTGATGGATTATCAAATTTATTGTAATTAAGACATTCTCCTATTACTGGATCTTTGAGAGAACGTTCTTGGTTGACTTTTCTTCTCTAAGAGCATCACTTACCTTTTTTAAGTAGCGTTTCTGTAAATGTTGTATCATAATTAACGATGATTTAATGGATTTCGGAATATATACAGTGTTTAAGATATACCACTACTATCCATCTCAGCACCTGCAAACACAAGAATAACTAATTTAGAGTTAAGAATTAATAATAATTATAATAAAATAAAATTTATCTTTCAACTTATATGTCATCATAACCTAGAATTACACAAATGAAAATTAGAATAGTTTTACGTATAATTTAAAATCAATACTTAGCTTAATTCACATTAATATAACGCCCGTCGAATTCTGAAATTATTAAAAGTTATTAGCTCTAAGTTATTTAATTTTAAAATTAACAAATAAATCTACTCAAAAATTTGTTGATATCAAGCGCAGTCATTTTGACGTTTTGAAAATGTTTACATTGCAAATACCAGCGTTAGATGATTTATCTTTACATCACTATTACGACATCTACAAAATAAAGAGTGTACCATAAAATACTACTAACCTAAAAAATTATATTATATAAAAAATGTTAATTTTTCTCAGTTGTTCAACCAGCTGTCGTAGAGCAAGCATTAAAATAAAATTATAAACCAAAAAATTAAAAAAATAAAAATCATTGTTTAAATAAAGAGTTAAAAAATAACGAAAACGAAAAACTACCACCACACCAGACCACCAAATCGGTCAACACCTTCTGTGCCGCACCTATTCCGGTACATTTATGGTCCTTCGAGCCGGATCTTCGAAAAGCTACGCCATTAAGCACAAAAATAAAACCACAACCGAGAGACCGCATGGAAATAACCTCAACCTGGATTCATCAAAACGAAACCTTAAGTATCACACATTTTTTTTATATATCATATATATTAATTTTAAACCATAATTACCACATTAATTAAATTATGCACAAAATTGATTACAAATTTATCAAATTATAATTTATATAATAATCATTAAATCAAAACTAATATTTGCACGTATACTGTAAAATCATACGCATCTAAAATACAATCGTGCAAAATAGACATAATTTTTCCATAATCGTTAATTAACAAATATCACGTAAATCTAAATTGTTTAAAGGTGCTATTAGTGTTAGTGTATACTTAAGGAAATTGAAGAAAAATAAAATGGCAACGCTTGTAGCATTGAAGAAGAGACGTTCTACTTTGAAAGGCAACGTAACCAAGTTGCTGAAATACAACAACAATATAACCGATGAAACTGATACAGAACAAATCAAGGCCCGGTTATCACTCGTTCATAAACTTTGCGACGAATTCATTGCAGTTGAGGACAAAATAGTAGAATTAGACGAAGATGAAGAGCCAGATCAGGATTTCGAAGAAAACTATTATACCATCGTGGCAGGACTAAACCACGCATAAGATTAAATTCGGAATCATCAACTTCAACAAGTGAAACAATGGCAAATACCACAATGTCCGGTAATCATACCGAAGTGAAGTTATCGAAAATCGCAATTCCAATATTTAGCGGTGATTATACTGATTGGCAGTCGTTCTACGACCTTGTTTGCTCTACCATACATGACAATCCGAAGCTGACGGATTACTGAAACATTTCAACATCACCGATATGAACTATATCGAAGCCTTGAAAAAATTGAAGGAACGATACGATAGACGAAAGCATACCATATATACGTTCATCCGTAATTTCATGTCACAACCAGCAGTAACAACAGCAAATAATTTCAACGTAAGATGCCTTTTAGATACATCAGATGAAATCATACGAGGTCTTAAAGCATTAGGCGAAGATGCGGAATCCAGAACTCGATGATGAAACTAAGAGCTTATGGGCGCAAGAGTCTTCTGTTGATACTCGACCAACACTAAAAGGGTTCTTTGACTTCTTAAATAAAAGAATTGATGCACCCAAATCAATGAGAGTACCAAACCGACGCGTACAACAGCTACCAAACCAGCTCAAACCGAACGTCAGAAGTCACGCAACAATGACGACATTAGCAACAACATGCACAATATGTCCTCAAGAATACCACAAAATATTCGAGTGCAACAAATTCAAAGAAATGCCGATAGCTAAAAGAGTGGAGATGCTCAAAAGGGAAAAACGATGTTTTAATTGTTTGAACAACAATCACGCCGTAAATACCTGTAGGACCAGATATCGATGCAGAGAGTGCAACCTAAAACCCCATAGCTTATAGTACACGAAACCTCACTATCAGCAAAACCAGAATCAGATTTTATCGCATTAAGCACTCAATGCATCCCTTCAGACCCAGCCAAGGACATTACCAGGTACAAGTCAGGAACATCTCTCCTACCTACCGCTCTAGTACGAGTACGCGACTGATCAAACCGAAAACAGTACTGTAGAGCACTGTTAGACTCAGGATCTCAAGGGCCTTTTATGTCAGAAAACTGTGCACAAAGACTGAATCTGAAGAGGAGAAACGCAAAGTTTACGATCACAGGCATCGGAGCATCAAAGAACGGTTATGCAAAGGGGTCAATGTTATTAACAATGTCCGCGTGGAACAAAGAGAAACCACACATTCAAATTGATACCCTAATCTTACCAAAGCTGACGGCAAACCAATCGGAAATATCACAACCCGTAGATATGAAGTTCCTACAGCAGTATGAATTAGCAGATCCATAATATTTCTACAAATGAAAGGAAGTCGATATGATACTTAGAGCAGACACCTTTTGGAAGTACTAACCGAGGGTAAAATAATAAACGACCAATTAATCATGCAGAACACGCTACGAGGATGAGTAGTTGTCACCAAATCCCATGAAGACCAACCAAGACAATTAGCCACAGCTACTTTGAGTAATCCAGATGAAAACCTCGACAACTTATTAAAACAGTTTTGGGAAATAGAGACAGCGGAAGTTCCATGTAATGTTTTGCCGCAAGAAGAGGAGTTCTGTGAAAACCACTTTCGGGAGCCCAAACGGGTTGACAATACTGGCCGATTTGAAGTGCGCTTACCATTCAAGCTCGCATCACTATTAGGAGACTCTTAAAAAACCGCAATTTAGAGAATGCATTCGCTAGGACACATGAGAAGAATATCTGATCTTGAAATATCACAAAAGGGAGACTATCTACCGCACCATGGCGTAATAAAGAGCTTCAGCAGCATCACGAAGCTGAGAGTTGTATTTGACGGCTCCGCCAAAACAAGTTCAGATGTGTCATTAAATGATTGCCTAGCAGTAGGACCAACCCTTCAATCCACATTATACGATATTCTAATGCGATTCCGAAAATCCAAGGTTGCATTTACAAGTGATATAGAGAAGATGTTCAGACAAATCCGGGTAGCAGCAGACGACACCAGATACCAGAGGATAATAGACACGTAGTAAACCGTTCAGGACCTACGAACTAAGTACTATACGGCAAGTGCAACATATCTAGCGACTCGAGCACTTAATGAGACAACCGAAAACAATAAGGAGATGTACCCGGAAGCGGTGAACCAAATAAAGCAAGTATTTACGTAGACGACTTGATGTCAGGAGCCGACACTGCCCAAGAAGCAATGAAGTTAGGTCAAGATATTGATCTGATAATGTCAAAGTTCGGTTTTAAGCTGAGAAAATGGCTGACAAACGACGAGAGCATTCTAAAAACCTTACCGGTCACTATTCACCGAACAAAATAGCACTCTCCAAATAAAAGGTTCTGACTCAGTGAAAATGTTGGGTTTATATTGGGACCCTAAAGCTGATTATTTTAAATTCAAGGTAAACTTGAATAATAAACCTCCCAACACCAAGAGAGAAATACTTTTAGAAGCCAGTCGGTTGTTTGACCCGATTGGGTGGCTTACTTCAGTTACCGTAAGAGCGAAGATATTTTTTAAAACCTTGTGGATCCATAATTTAGCTTGGGATGATGATTTAGCAAATGACCTAATGGCAGAATGAACTACTATTCGACATAATCTAGTTAATCTCGAGAACATTAAAATTGGCGGATACATAGGCACAACGTCGAACTGCGAGGCAATTTTGCATGGATTCTCAGATGCCTCCCGAAACGCATATTTAGCGGTCGTGTACATTGAAACTAAAATGCCGAATGGAAATTCATGTATAAGATTGCTGACTGCCAAAACTAATGTTGCTCCAGTTAAGCAATTCTCAATCCCACGTCTTGAACTATGGGGAGCGTTACTTCAGAGCAAACTCATTTCAAAAACTAAGCAAGCCATGCGGATTAACATCAGCCAACTCAACGCCTGAACCAACTCCACCATAGTTTTAAGTTGGCTCGCAGTACACCCAACAGTCGTTCGCAGTGGAGACATGTGTGTTCGCAAGAAATTTCTGCCGACTATGCATCGAGAGGTCTCGATCCAGACAAACTGACAAACGCTAGCTTATGGTAGAATGGACCTCAATGGCTTAAGGATCCATTAGCTTGGCCATAGGACATAGCGAATCTACTGACCATAACAGATGAGTTGCGAAATCAATCATTTCACGCACAAATTCCATCACCAAACATATTAGACGACCTAATTACAAAATCATCCAACTTCACCAAAATAGTGCGAATTTTGGCCTACATAATGCGATACATACACCTAAAATTAAAACGAATACCTAAAAATTCCTTAACACCACATCTCCTCTGCTCTGAACTCCAAAAATTTAGATTTATCATTATTCGACACATACAATCCAAATATTTCTAGTTTGAAATCAATCTTCTTAAATCTAAAAGGGAACTACCAAAAACAAGCTACCTAAGATACCTTCAACCCTTTTACGATGAATCATTCATTCTACGAGTTGGTATGGGCGAATCAAAAATGCGTCAATTACATATGATGTCAGAAAACCCGCCAATACTATGTTCAAAAGAAAGACTGGTAGTGCTTATTGTAAGAGAACACCACGAAAAATACTTACATGCTGGTCCTACATTAACGATGTCAATTCGAAACCAAAGGTATTGGATCATTCGAAGCAGAAGCCTAATCAGAAAAGTTATCTACAGTTGTATAAAATGCACAAAATACTATGCACGAGATTCAAATCAAATCATGGGGGATCTTTCTAATCCCAGGGTCAAATTGGTTAGACCATTCCATAAAGTTGGAGTCGATTATGCGGGTCCGATTTTAACACATACATGTAGAGGAAGAGGGTAGAAAACATACAAAAGCTACATTTGTATATTCATATGTTTAGCTACAAAAGCAGTTCACATCGAACTAGTCTCCGATTTGACGACAGATGCGTTTATGGGAGCATTGCGAAGATTCACAGCCCGCAGGGGTATACCATATGTGCGAGATTCACAGCGACAATGCAACTACTTTCATTGGAACTCGAAACCATCTATATATGCGTTCTATTCATTCCTATAAGAAAAAACGCTAATTATTTTTCTAATCTTTTATTGGCAGATCAAACTCAATTTAAGTTCATTCCTCCGAGCTCACCACATTTTGGATGGCTGTGGGAAGCTGCCATCAAAAGTATGAAGTTTCACCTGCGACGAGTTTATGACAGTTACATACTAACAATCGAAGAAATGACGACCTTGCTGCTCGAGATCGAGGCCATATTAAATTCCAGACCGATCTATGTATTATCCTACGACGACTTGGACTACCTTACTCCAGGTCATTTTCTGATTGGCCGGCCAACAACACAACTTCCGAGGGAAAATATGGCAGAGGTCAAGCTTTCCAAATTATCCAGGTGGCTGATGATACAGAAGATGAACCAAGACATTTGGAAGAAGTGGAACCTCGAATATTTGACGAACCTGCAAAAGAAAAGTAAATTGCACATCAAGCAAACCAATATAAAAATAGACGACGTAGTGCTTGTCAAAGAAATCAACTTACCCCCTTCGAAATGGTCAATGGGTAGAGTTGTCACATTACACCCAGGCACTGACGGCAACGTACGAGTTGTCACTATAAAAACACAAAGTGGTAACACAAGACGTCCAATACACAAACTCTTTTGTTTACCAATAAGTTGAATCAACCGATTCAAGGCGGCCGGGACAAATACAAATAATGATTTTTAGGAACAGTATTGCATTCGTGTGTTACCGTATAAATATATTCTACTGATGGATTATCAAATTTATTGTAATTAAGACATTTTGCTATTGCTGGATCTTTGAGAGAACGTTCTTGGTTGACTTTTCTTCTCTAAGAGCATCACTTACCTTTTTTAAGTAGCGTTTCTGTATATATTGTATCATAATTAAAAACGATTTATTAGATTTCGGAACATATACAGGTTTCTAAAACATAGTTGACAAAAAATGGTTTTCGATTGAAAGTAGCTCCAGTGGTGGATACTCTCGAAAATTTTTTGATTGCGAGTTTTTATTGACAAGCCTGATTAATGGTATCTGTTACGTGATGATGTTTCGTAACGATAACTTTTACGTGATCATCAAACCCTTTTTTGAAACGACTGCAATGCGATGTGCGAATTAAGGTTACGAATAGTTTTAGCATAATTTATACCTTGTGCGGCTATACAAGCTTCATGCAAATCATGTGAATTAATTTTTCACAACAGCTAACTCTATTTGAAGATGGCCGATAGGATGGCTTTCCAAAAATTCCGAAACTTTATTCATTTGTCCAGTTTATGTGTGTGGACCCAACAAGGGTTTTATTTTTATATGATTAAAATTGGTGGTAATTCGGTGCAACTAAATGCTACGAGTTTGAGTCATCTTTCTTCTAGTTTGCACGGTGGTTTGTGTTGCAGCTTGTGATGTTACATTAACAGGGTAACTATTGTTTCATTATAAATTAGTACAGTGGCTTCTTTCTGAACGTCGGCTGTTTTAATATATTGGATTAACTGTTGTTGAATTTAACGATAAAGACTATATCTTCTGACTGTGTCTACCAATACTTTTAAATTTCCTTAGTGTGATTTTGTTTCATGGTATCAAACAAGGTTTGAGCACTACAAACTTGAAACCATTTTGACGGATATTTTCCTAACCATATTTTGTTTTATTTTTTGAAAACTTATTGTTGCATTTCGGCACGCAACAAGTTGTAACCATTTTTTAAACAAGTTCTTTTTAATTAAAGCTAAAAGAAGGCACAACTTTCTTTTAAATAAACAGGAAATTAATTAATATTTTGCATATTTTGCTCTTGTGCTACTATTAATTAAACTTTTAAATATATTAAAAATGAATAAATTTATTAAACTAAACTATTCTAACTATACATTTGAGTATAAAAGTCAAATGTCATATTTAAAGCTATCCTTCAAGCTGAAGGGCTGCTACCAGGTATTTAGTAAAAGTAATAATCTCTTTTTCCATGCCCTATTAAATCATAGTTCAATTCCAATTTCAAAAGTCAAATGCGAAAGTAAAACGAGTATTTTCACCTCGCCAGAATCTTTCTAACATCACTGTTTCTATGAGATCTGGAAGAGAGCAATGATTAAATTTTCCTACAATTACACAGCACTATCACGATAAATTTTATAATTAAAGTGTCAGTATTAAAATTGTTGCAATTTTTAAGATATTCACAACGACATAAAGCGCGGTAATATCGAGTTAGTCGATCTTTATTATGGTTGGTGACAAATATTAAAACCTTTCTGACCTCCCTAGATCAAGACCTTTCCATCGGCCCCTCTTTCCAATTTCTGAGACAACTGCAAGTTATAAAATATATATTTCGCCCACCAGCGCCATAACGAGGATTTTTCCAACTATAGTGTCAGAAGTAAAATTGTTGCACTGTTCGATACTTGCACTTGTGAGAGAAACAAATTTGTTTTCACCGCATCGTGGTGAATATTCCTTTCTTTTACTCTAGTAAAATAGAGTATAGCAATCATGAAAATTTTGGAACTTGAGATTTTTAGAGATTTATCTGTTTTGAGGTCCCCTGAGTCCAAAAAACTGGGTTTCGAAATGGTGTTTGTTTGTCAGTTGTCAGTCTGTCTGTCAGTCTGTTAGTCTGTGTTTTCTCTACCGCCTAGATGGTTTAACCATAATCGCACTGAAACTTTAGATTTAAGCTTTTTTGATAAATTGAGAGGTCCCAGTGAATTTTACTCCAAATCGGCTAACCGGAAGTGGCCACTCTCTTGGGCCCGAAAATTTATTTTGCAAATATCTTAAAAAGTATAAGGTTTACAAAAAACTACTTAATACAAAATGTTTCCAAAAATTAAAAATAAAAAAATAAAATTTCTCAAAACTCTCTGTTCGTCAAAGAAAGTCGTGTGTTGGCCACACCTCCATTTTTTATTTTTGTGATGAATATCATCAGTGTGTTAAAACATATCATTTTTTGAATCTACTATAGCATTTGAGTTTTGCCGTATGTTGATTATTCGACGGTCTGGAGTTTTATTTATCTATCTCACTTGTTCTATTTTCCGCAGGAGCACTGATAACACAATGGTTGCAATTTGTGTGTCTGGTTAATTTTTCTATCTTCCGTAAGAGGCGCTTTTCCTACTTTTGCAATAAACAATACAGAGATTTGTTTTAAAGACAAAAGTCCAAGTGGCCAGCTTGCTGGTGCTACATTGTCATCCCGTATTAATACGATGTTATTGATCATCAAATTTTTGTGTTTATATTGCCATTTGGAACGATTGTGTAGTGACGTTAAATATTCGGTGTGCCAACGAACCCAAAAATCTTGCATCAACTGTTGAACAAGTTGCCAACGTGACAATCGGTTTTGTTGCACTAGTTTGTAGTCTGGTTCTGGCAGCATTGTTATCGGCTGCCCAATGAGAAAATGCGCTGGTGTTAGAGCGTCTTTTTCCGCCGTTGATAGCAAATACAGAGGACGATAGTTTAAAATAGGGTGAGGATGGTGGAATAAATTGCTATTTTGTGTCAAAATCTAATAAAAAGTTTGAAATTGATGTAATGGAAGCACACAAATGTAATGGAAGCACCGATAAAATTGGTACCATTATCGCTGAAAATGTTGGCGCATACACCTCTCCGGGACATGCAGCGTTTAAGAGCGGCAATAAACGCTTCAGTGGTTAGATCACTAATCAATTCTATGTGAACGGCCTTACTGCTTAGACATAAGAAGATCGCAATATATCCTTTATGTGGAGTGTTCTTTCTTCCGGGACCGCCATAGTCAACACCGGTTTGAAAAAAGGTATATTTGAAATTGGCACACTCTGGTTGAAGATCGCCCATTAGTTGGTTAATCTTGGCTGCTCGGTGTCTCGAACAAGAAACGCATTTTCTAATATGTTAGCGGACGGCGTTTTTACAATTTATCATCCAGTATTTCTGCCTAATTGTTGATATCAATAATGACTGGGGAGCATATAGGTATTTATTTTGTGTCTCATCTATTATGAGTTGAATAATAATGTGATCGGCTGGGTGAATTATTGGAAATTTGGTGTCGTATTGGGTATTTGCATGTCGAATTTGACTTCTAATCCTCAATATGCCATCAATGTCAAAAAATGGGTTTAGAGAAACTATTTTGCTGGAATTTTGTAATGGTTTCTTGGTAGTTTAAAGTTTTATTTCAACAACGAATGATTCACTTAACCTTGCCAGAAGAAGAGCACCACACAGTTCTAAGCGTGGAACTGATACAGGTCTGATGGGTGCCACCTTTTTCTTCGCTGTGACAATGTAGGTTACAAGTTTCCCATTTTCATATCTACACCTAGTGTAAAAACCATATTATTGAAAATTTAACGTTTGGTTTGCAGCCATCGTGGTATAGAAATTCTTTCTAAATGTTTGAGTTCCATTCGTAGAGATGTCTAATTTTTTGGAAAAAGTGGCCGGTAAGAACCACAATGATTGAAATACGCTTTTTACCATGATGGTCGATGGATACAGCCAACCAATTGGATCAATAATTTTTGAGGCTTTGGATAACATTTCCTTTTAGTTGTTGATGGATTTGGATCAATTAAAACCTTGAAATGAAAGTTATCCGTATACGTGGGTTCCATTATAGTCCAAGTAGTTTTAGTGATTGTTTTTCTTTGTGAATTTCTAATGGTGAAATTTTCTGATTTCCCGCTGGAATGATGTTTAATAAGTGGTAGGTAATTTGAGGTCCGTTTGCGAAAATGTAATCCTGCGGTAGCTAGTATATCAATATTTTGGTGTTTCAACTTAAATTATTCTTGCTCTGTGTTTAATTCGGACATTAATTCGTCGACATATAAATCTTCCCCAATAACTTTTGAGGCTGTAGGATATTGATTCTGGTATTCATCAGCCAGTTTGATGATAATTTTCGTTGCAAGATAGGAAGCAGAAGCGATTCCATAAATTATGGGTTGTAGTCGGTACTGTTGTACGGGAGATAATGGATCTTCGCGCCAACAAATTCGCTGGTAATCAGTATCATGTTGATGATACAGATTTGGCCGTACATCTTCTTTATGTCCGCGGCGAATACAATGAAATGCTTCCTAAATCTCAACAAAATTGAATACAGCGAATTTTGAATATTTAGTCCTACCAACAACGTATATCGTTTAGAGAAATGTGGTTCGTCGTTTTCGTGGACGCGTCAAATACCACTCGCAGTTTTGTTGTGGTACTTCACTCCTTTAATACTGCATGGTATGTAGTACGCATTAACTTCCTTCGGTGGTACGAGCTCTATGTGACCCAGTGAAATCTATTCCCGCATAAATGATGTGTAGGGTCCCTTTATATTAGGATTGTTTTGCAATTGGTTTTCCAAAGAGTAAAATCGTCGTATAGCGGTATTGAATGAATTTCCTAATTCACTTCTGATAGGTAATATGATAGCTTGAACCGTTAATTGGTGATGCCTGTGGTTAACGGTTAAGCTAACTCCGGTAATTTTTACATTTACTCTTCGTGTGGGTAATGAGAGCCGTTTAATACATGCTTCAGTCTTGAACGAAACCTGCGAACCAGAGTCCAATAACACTCGACAATATTGTAGGTCCCCTAGGCATTCTTAACAAGAACACTAGCGGTAGGCAAAAGATTTTGACAATACTGGATGCTTGGGGCGAATGGTATAATTTTTTCGTTATCATTGGTAACATGGTGTGATTGAAAATAGTCTACAGGCACCACTCTGGGTGGAAGTTAAGTTTGCACTTGCTTCCTCCAAGAGGTCCTTTAGGTGAAATTTAACTGAGTGAGCAGAAGTGCAAGGATCACCGGTATTTGGTAAATGCAGCAAACAAATATGACATGACTTTTTTGACCGATACGATTGTACTGAATGGTTATCGCTCAAACAATTATAGCAGCGTGAAGCTTTCCATATATATATGATCGCCTTTCTGATCTGCTCATATCTTCTTTAAACTTAGGACACTGGTATAGCAAATGCTCTGTCTTATACACATTAGTTGGTATCACTGTATGTGATCGCTTTAGACTTGAAACTACATGAGGAACTGGTTTGCACACGATATCACGTATGCCTTCAAGAGTATCCGCTCGCGTTAAGAGGCAATCAATGAAATCCTGTAGCGTATAGGATAATCGATCTTGGATGCTTGGTGTAGCCAAAATTGTTGACTTTCATCATCTAATTTGCGAACGATAATATCGATGAGCCAAGGGTCTCTTGATTCACCTTTTTTATTAAAGTTTGTTTTAGGTTGATCCTTGAACGGCTGTATGATAATGATGGTTGTGAACAAATAGTAAAATTGTAATCTATTTCGATTTTTCAATTTTGCTGCAAACAACCTTCTTCTTTATCGATGTGAAGAAAAGGGAAGGTATACATAAGGCTGAGATCACATTAGAAAAATCGTAATGAAAAAGTAACATATAGTGGTTACAAGAGACAAATCGCTATCGTAAACGAATCGAAAGTGATGGTACAACACGTCATCCCAGGTAAGTTTGGAAAAACAATTTACTGCATCCTTGGTTTCTTAAAAATTACTAAATTGCTGACTTGAGTATTATTATTATAATCACCAAATAATATTCGCATAATAATATAAACAACATAAAAAACGATCTAACAACTATACCAGACGAATAATAATGTTTCATGTTTTAGCTTTTAAAATCGATTATCAATCCACACATCTAAACGATAATTTCGATTTTAACGGCCTATAAAAACCATGAATGAACGAATTGAATACCATATAGTAAAGTGATACGTGTTAATTTGATATTTAGAACTATATGTATTCTATTTGAAGATAATGTAGCAGATAAAAATCCTCGTTTACAGGCTATATAAATAGCATTACACTATTGGTGTGACTATATCTTCTATAAGTCGTGACGTGTGTTTATGTCGATGTAGACTAAATACACAATACTCACGTTATTTACATAACAATTCATATCAAAATACTATAATGTGTGTTTGACAAAAATCACTTTTTGAAAGATTCTTATCAAACACATTTCATTTATTTTTATTTTTTTCATTCAAACAGCAAAAATTGTTTTAATGTTTGATTTGGTTAGAAACACGTATACACGTACTAGCAGAGTTGATAACAATAGAAGAAAATACAACAATAATTTCCTTTTCCATTATTATTTTTCACAACTGAATTGTTCCACAACAAAAAATGTTTACAGTAATTTAGTGAGTGACGGTTTGAAATTCTAGCTGAAGGAAAGTTGCTCCAAGTAAAGCATAGATACTGGAATCTCGGAATAATTAATAAAAAATATTTGGTCGCTTTGCATTTGAAACTTTTGTAAGAAAACTTGGCAAAATTAAGCTTAAATTTAAAGTTGGGCTATTTATTTTCCACCGAAAAATGATCCAAACACTAGCCACACATTTTTTGGTTGAAAAATACGAAAAATTGGGAACCAAACCGGCTTTTTGTTTCAAATAAATTTGGCAATGGTACATGCCTCTGTATGCATTAGCGATAATTTATGATCAAATGAAATTTAATTATTTATGTAAACCCATTAAATATAAACCGCACCTCCCGATCAAAGTTTTACAACTCAAATTGTCATAATTTACTTTTAATTGACCATCCTTTTCTTTTAATAACAGTTCAACTTCTGTCAAAATATCACTTGTGTATAGCCTATACATAACAATATTTATGAAAATTTGAAAATTATTTGTCATACTCTATTTTTCATGAAAACAAAGTTCCAATTTGTACTGAACTATGCCATATGAATTTGTCATAGTTTTCTAGAAAAACCATTTACAAAAATTGACTTGTCATAGTTTTAAGAAATTTTACAAGCAAACGAAAAATATTGAATATGATAAGTTAAGTTTTGACATAATATGGAAATAATATCTGAAAGATAAATCAAATTGGGATACTTTAAAAGGAAAATATAATTGGTTCGAATCAAATTGGATTTTTGTTGTTGTATTTTATATTTGGCTGAGAGAATTGTTCAGTGTGTTTGTGTTATTGGTCGGGAGCGGACGTATATTGGTAGCAATGACCGAAAAAGTTATGTTGCAGCTAGGTAACTGTGACATTTATAATTATAGAAGTCAATTAATATTTTAATTAGTTTACTTTATTAGATAATTTTACGATGTCATTTAAATTATTTTTTTGGAACAGTTTTAGTGAAGTAGAAATTCAAAATGTTAAGGTAGAGGAATATCCAGGTAAATATTTCCGTACAAATTTGGTATTAAGAAATCGCGATGACCAAAGCAACTCATCAAGCTGAATTTAATTTATTTTGTACAAATGAGGCTCAGGAAATACTGAGAAACCTTGCTGACGAAGCCGAACTATCGTCAACTATCACAAATGAGACTCAGCTGACTAATAATTTAAATTTAAGATTAGAAAATCAAAACCAGGGCTCAATTATAACATGGTTGCCAAGAAAACGGCAAAGAACTGAAATTCGGAAGGGACCTGGCCACAAAAGAAAAGTGTTCCAGCGCAGAAGAAGGGGCCTGCAAATAAACTATCTGGCACGTTAAATTGTCATAAGAACATTGGGTTGTAGTATAGGCAACTACAATTTGATACAAAGGGAATATAATTTACGGAAAAAAATTCAACAGCTGTCTATCGAAACCAGGCAACCGGGAACCCGAAAACAATTTTCGAGTCTGTAACCGACCCGAAGAGTTTGTTATCAAAATATTGCTGCAGTGTGTAGACCTTGGTGCGGTTGTATTCTCTGCCGTATATTTCTCGTCGGTACGGTCATGGGTATTACCAAGGCTATAGCAATCTTGTTTTAACAGCTACATAAAATCATAAAAAATATTAACATAAGATCACGCCATTCCTAACCCAACTGTACTACCTCAGCTCTATTTTCATGATAAAGAAGTTATCTCGACATTGTCCGTTTCGCCCGTTCTGGAATATTTTATTTTTTTATTTCTAATGTTTATATATATTTGATCAATGGTTATTATCAGTTATCAGAGGAACCACAAAAAAACACTGTTACTCTTTATCTCTGATTGATCAATCGAAAAAAAATCACACCACAAAAAAAACGGAACCAAAATAATTCTATACGGACAGGATGGTTTTGTTAGAAATAAAAACAGAGGTGAACGCTGTCAATGAGGGCAACTGATCATCAGGGATTACCGTAACCGTTTCAGATATATTTTCTACTGCACATACATAAGAGTTGGAACCACCGACAATATTTACGTGATAAGATCCTAACCAATTTAACGTAATATTTGAATTAAGTGCATCACAGAGAGCTCTTGACAAAGAATCAGCGACCGAATTTTCGGAACCTTTTCGATAGTCGATCTCAAAATTATATGGTTAGAGTTTTAAGCTCCACCTTGCAACCCTACCCGATAAATCCTTTTGGGCCATTAACCATCGTAACGCAGCATGATCAGTATAAATCGTAAATGGATACCCCTCTATGTAACATCGAAACTTTTTTATGCTGATTACACCTGCTAAGCATTCTAATTCCGTGACCATGTAATTTTTCTGTGCGGCATTTAGTTTCTGTGAAATAGAAGCTATTGGACGCTTTGCACCATTATCATCTAGTTGGAATAAGACACTACCAATGCCATCGGCACAGGCGTCGCATTGAATGAAGGAAGGTAGCTTAAAATTAGGATTAGATAATACTGGAGCGCAATTTTTAGTTTTTCGAAAGCTTGCTGTGCGTTAGAGGACCAAACCATTTTCTTTCCTTTCTTGAGAAGGTCAGTTATTGGAGCTACCAACATTGCAAAATTCTTAATGAATCTGCGATACCAACCACATAATCCCAGGAACCGTCGTATTTGTTTAACGGATTTTGGGGGTGGGTAGTCCAGAATCCCCTGGATCTTTCCTGGATTAGATTTCAGGCAGCCGTCTCTCACAACATATCCTAAATATACTATTTCCTTAAGTAAGAATTTGCACTTAGTTATATTTACCGTTAGTCCTCCTGTTTTTAAGAGTCGGGCAACTAACTCCAAAAGCTGAAAAAGTTCCTCTAAAGTTGCGGGTATTATTAGCAAGTCATCAAGGTAAGTGAAAATAGATTCATGAAGTTCAGTTGGAATCACCTTGTGCATAAGACGACACATAGTTTGCGGAGCGTTACGAGAATCCACGTCTAAGGGTATTTGCCAAAAGGCGTCTTTCAAATCGATTGAGCTGATGTATTTAGTTTGCTCCAATCGTCCCAACAGCCCCTCGACAATTGGAAGTGGATAAGCATCTTTTGTACTCTTGTTTAGTTCACGGGCATCCAGACATAACCGCACTTCACCAGTCGCCTTATGCACAAGAGTGAATCTTAATAGTTTGGGATATAAGCGAAGTTTTACCCAGTCTCAGATCAGCTGAAGATGGAAACTGCTTAACTAATTGCTCGAGTCTTAGACTTTGCTCAGGTGTTAGATGATGGTGTTTAGATTCCTTAGTGTCAGTTGTTATACTATTTAGAGACTTTACTGTAGGAGAAATTTGAAACTGATTCCAAAAATCTATACCTAAATATAGCGGTTGTTTTAAATCAGATACTATATGTAAACGTAACTTACGAGTTTGATTATTAAATGTTATTTCCGCCAAGATGTAACCAAAGACCCTCTTCTTTTCACCACCAGCCGTAATCACGTGAGAAAACAAGTCATAAAGGAGGCCGAAGGATCCCTAATGTATTTCTCTGAACCTGATCCTAGAATACTAATGGTAGCTCCATTAATCAACACATCAGCATAAGGCCGTGAATCGTTAACATCAGTATTAATGATTGAGGCTGAAATAACGGATTTATGTTTCCTTTTGTTGTACCCACCCTGGTGCGTTTCTTTTGATTTTGGTTATAATAACGTTTCTGAACAGTGACTAATGAAGGGTTAGGCCTGCAAGAAGGCTTTTACATGGTATGGTTTTCATTGATTAAATTATTAAGATGTGATGAAGAAAAATCTTGTTGACTTTTAACTGAATGATATGGTTCTACATAGTTGTTTGATGTGAAATCGGATGACTCAATTCATGTCTGGTTAATATTTGGATTCGGGGTTGTTGCACAGGTACCGTATTTCCATAACTTGCCCTGTGAGTAGGTGCCTTGGGAGGTGCAGTGATCCCAGATGTCCACTAGCGCCTCGAGGAGTTTCCCAAACATCGTGGACATTGAGAGCTAGTTGTGTTACGATAACCACACCGGTAGCAAAATAAACCCTAAGGTAATGCGCACTCTCGAAACGTATGTCCTAAATCGCAGCAGTTATAGCAAATTGGCTCTTGATCCGCGGATTTGAATTGTCGGTCTAACGATTGATGTTGCGGATTAGATGTTGGATTGGATACATTATAATTTGGAGGTTTCATTGCAGCTATTGTAGGATTAATAGGTGATGTCTCCTTCGTCTCATTAAATTCATAATTTTGTTCACCATAGTTTAATTCGTTTATAGTTGATCTTGGAAAAGGAGCATAATGTGGACTAACTATGAAACGACTCCATGTATTTTCCCAAGCGACACAGCTTTTAATCAAATCATTGATATTTGTAAAATAACGATCCGTAAGGTGATATTGAAGCTGGGGATTCATATTTCGTATTAAAACTTCAATAAGACGATCTTCCTGGTACGATGAATAGAGTAGAGTTAAGCTCCATACATGTAGGTAAAATTGAAAAAAAGTGTCCTTTGATTGTTGTCGTCGGCGATCTTCAAATTTTTCTAGGAAAGTAGTTCTCAACTGACTCCAACCGAGGTTTGGATTATTACGACGGTAATTCCAATACCAATGTATTGCTGTTCCTCTCAACACGAAGCTAACCTCATTTAACGGAGATTGTTGTGAAAGCCTTTAGGAGAACCATCGAATGTGACCCTGATCGAGCAAGACTTCTTGATATATCCTGATAAGCTCCATTATTTATCGGGGACTGTTCCTGTTGTCCAATGTTATTTTGATTGCTGGGAATTTCAAACCCTGATAAATAGCTTTGAGAATTTTGGGATGGAATAGTGAAAACATTATGTAATGATGATTGGTGCATTTCAACTGGTGGCACATCTTGAAGTAATGAATTTATTGTGTTAGTACTGAGATGCACATTTGAAGTTGGATGAGAACTATAACTTGACTGGGTGTGTATAACATACGGTGATTAGAGAATATTGGATCATTTTTTGAACTGGCATTTCCTGATGGAAGTGAGGCAAATTTATTTTGCATCGCTTATTGTTGGGTACTTAACGTACAAATTTGTTCCGACAGTCGCTGAACTTGAGCTACTAAAGTCTGAACCAAAAAGTTTGCGCCAGAAAGGTCAACGTTTGCTTTCGGTTCTTGAGTCGAAAATGGAACTCCTTTGTTTTTTATTTCGGACCTGAAACTTTAGAAAATGTCACTGTTTGCTAAGGTATCTCTACAAGCTTTGCGCTTTCCATGGATGAATTAATTGACTCGTTTTTGCTAATATATTTGTCGATGCTATCCATTAATTCGTTGCATGATTTTAATGTATTGCTTGCTTGCGATCTAGCTGCCGTGGATAATGCACGCTCTATTCGTTCTTGAGTGTGTAACAGACGCGTTTGAATTCGTGTAATCTCTTTTGACAAGTCATAGGATGAGACTTGTTTGAGAGTCAAGATATTATTTCGAAAAATCTCTAATTTTGCACAACATATTTCAATCTCTGCATCGTGCTTTCTACTAGCTCTATTGGTCATTTCTGTAGGTTTCACTTTAGTGCCATCTACTTCAACCTCTAACATTTCTTGTAACTTTTGCAAACATCGAGGATCATTTGTCGGAATTTTTCGAATCTTGAGCTCCACTTGAACTTCATCCGTTTTAAGCAAAGTGGCATCCATTGCTTATAGATTTACGGGGCAATTCGGGAAATAATAATTTAAATAATACTTAGGAAATAGTAATGAGAACTGAATAAGATTAAAGAGGTATTATACCACACAAAAAAAAAACCGAAAATATTTAAATACAAAAAATTTAAGGAACTTCGATAAGATCCCTTCGAAGGCATTCGATACCATCAGCGGCAGAAATGTGTATTAAACAAAACAATGGCCGTGATTTGCTTTCTATTTGAAATCGAACTGGTGTACTTTCATTTTCAATAAAGTACAGGCTGTATGTGGTGTAGATCAAAAACAAAACTGAGAGACTAATAAGTCTGTAGTGAGGTAGTAAGCTGCTCTCAAAAATTTATTGAAAGGCAAATGAAAAGCAAAAGTTACCTGGAAGAAAAAAGATTTTGGTCAGACAATTGTTACCATCAAAATAATAATAAAATTCTTCTATGTTTCTATTCATGGGCTTCGAACAAAATTCAATATTACAATGACCCCAGATACGAACAAAGGGGCATACTCAGATTGAACGTGAATGAAAGGAAAAAAATTGAGGGAAGCAATGGTTCCTCAGGAATGGTTTGAAATCATTAGATTAAGTTAAATCACAAATTTCAACCAATGTAATTTGCAAATTTCTAAGTTAAGGGACATTAAAATTTCCAACGCTAATCCACTTACAAGTTGCGAGAAAAGGACTGCACTGATCACTTCTAATTTTTATATCGCACTAATTCACTTTTTAAATAACTCGATTAGAAATCGAATTCGATCTCATTCGCTTTTTGTAGTAAGAATATTCTAGAAATATTTAGAACAGTTTTATTATGGAAAATTCCATTTTAGTATTTTGTACAATAAAACTTTGCGCTATTAATTTAACTTAGTCTATTATACCCTAGGTGTCACCGTAACAATATGATGATTTTCTTAACCACACAAATTAAACTACAATAAGTTCAATTGTTTTATGTGATAATTTAGGAAATTTCTTATAAACTATGATGTTTTCAAGTTTTAATGTAACTGATTGGATTTTTGACTGGTTGTAAGAGATGTATACACAAATTTGAGTTACGCGTCATATGATAAGAAATATTCACTTAAAAAAAATCGTTAAAGAGGGTTTGGTGAGAGGTGAGAATGATTATTAGGCAACTGAAGTAGGGGCTGCAAAATATTTGCTGATAACAGAAGATGCAAAAGAAATATCTTTTATGAAGTTGTACACCACCGATCGAGTTTTTATGAGTGGCAGGATGGGGCATATTTCAGGTGATTGTCGAAAAGTAAGACGGTATAGAGAACGAGTGATAATGCAGCAATGAGAGCTTGCGGAATGGCGATTGGAAGACTAGACGAGTATAGCAAAGTAAAAAATGAAGTACATTTTTAGCGGTTCTCGCTTCAGAGATTAAGTGCCTGGTGATATGTGAGGGACTGTGTTACAGTGTCACCTAGCTTAGGGTGTTTTAATTATCGATATCTGGTCTTTTACTAAAAGTGTAATGAGTAAAATTATAATTTTTAACATACAGATGGGTTATGTGTGTGCTCGAATATTCGCAATAAGAACATTTTGGATTGTTCTTGGATGCGATGGGGTTGTTTTTTGGTATAATATGAACCGCGATACATTGAAGATTTAATAGTACGATTATTAAGTGTGAATAGTGTGTAGCTTAGAGTTTTAATTAAATAAGGAATTTGGGAAATGGGATTTGTCCAGTGAAGGTAGTAAATACATTTTATAACCGCGACTACTTGCCTCACCTATCAAGAAACAAGAGCTAAACCTGGAACAAATAGCAGAAATAACATGATAAACCACCATTGGGTAAAATAGCATAAGTACCTTTTGGAAGTTTCGATTTGTCGTAATGAATGGCAACTTTAAACCAAATGATCAAGAACCAAGAGAAACACCAAATTATGGAACGCTAGATGGGGGTATTGCCGCAAGCCAATCAATATTGGACGAGAACATTTTTAAAATTTTCTACAAATGAACATGGCGAAGTATGAACATGATGAAGAATAAACATGTTTAAGAAAAATTTCAACATTTCGAAAAAGAATTAATTGATATCAAGCCAAGTGGAATAACGAAGCAAGTGGTTCTGAAGTTAAAGCCACCAAAATTCGACGAAACCACATCTTTCCACATTTTCAAATTTTAATTTGAAACTGCGATGAATATCGTGTCGCAACGCTAGAAATACGTGACTCATATTTTGTTGAATTCTTTAACATTGCAAAACGTCTAAATAACCAATAAGGTACATTCAGTATCTGAATTTTTCTGTTGTAGATGGATACAGTAACTAGGTAAAGATGCGTTAATCAATTAAGTTGGAACCATTATCAGAGTAAATATCGGATGGAATTCCTCTTCGAGCAGTAAATCTGTTGAACGCAGCGATAAATGCGTCGGTCATGCCATGCAGATGAATATTGAGATAAACTCTTTGATGTGCTTAGCACCGCGCCCCCTTTGGTTATAAATTGTTATCGATCCAGCGCAAACAACTCCGACCTTTGAGAACGGACGACTCGAAATCACTCGGGGTTGAGGAAGATTTCCCATTATTTGCCTAGTCACCATAGCTCGATGACGACAGCAAATTAAGCACTTGCTCGCATATGTTTTGACCATGCCCCGACAACCAATAATCCAAACTTTTTGACGTAGGACGTTGATAAGAAGGGATGAACCTAGATGGAGGTGATTATAATGAAAATGTAATATTATGGGATCTAGTTACAGCACAATTTTTTAGGAATAATTATAGGATGTTTGGTGTTAAAAGAACAGAAAGAGGATTGCAGTCGTCCACCAACTCTAAGAATACCTTTAGGATCAAGGAATGAAGTCAAAGAGATGAGGCTGCTTCTTGTTTTCATTATATTTTTGCTTTTAGTTCCTTGATTCCTTCACTGTAAATGCAGATGTTTGCCGCATGGTCCAGTTCCGCAGTGAACAGGTAAGTATTCACGCAGCAATTGCCTGATCTGGGTTTGTATCGCCGAATAAATCTGTGAATATAGCAAATAATACGTAATATTTTTGTCCAGCTATTGAATTTCCCAAATTCAATTATTCTTGCAGCAGGGGTAGCTGGATGGGACAAAATGGTAGCCTTTTGTTCTGCTTCAATTAACTTCTTGTTATTAGGTATAGGCTTAAACCTTGTGGCCAATATTCAGGATCTTGCTTAAGCCATGACGGACCGTTCCACCAAAGATTAAATGTGGAAGTAGATGTGGCGATAATCCTCGGAATGCGACATCAGCGGGGTTGTCCTTTGATGGAACATGATTCCATCGGTCGCGAGGTAATTCTTCGACAATTTTAGTTGTACGACGGCCCAGAAAGCCAGGCTAATACTACAGACGAGTCTGTCCAAGCATACTTTTTAATTATATCATAATGTAGCGCCTTCTCCACAATTTTCATCAGTCGGCTAAGTAACAGTGCTCCGCAAAGTTCAAGTCGTGGTATTGGTGTCTTCGCAGCTAAAATTGATACTTGAATATTTCCATCTCCATCAGAACATCGGCCATAAATAACACAAACGTATGGTATTTGAATCCTTTCAAGTTCAGGTAAATGCCTTCCAAGAGTAATGCGCTCCTTGTTGGTCCAATTAATTTTGTTTATCCAACACCTTTGGAAGAGAATTTTGATGCATATTGTACTGGGAGTAAGCCATCCAAGTGGATCGAAGATTTTCGATGATTCAGGAAGCATCCGTCGTTTTGTGGTTATCAGTTCTTTCATGATAGTAACCTTAAATGTAAACCAATCCTTTGTTGGATTCCAGCATAATCTGAGCATTTCAATGCAGGTTAATCATCTTAAATTTCGAAGTGTTTAGTTCTCTGTGCTCTTCAGGAATGTTCTGTAATATAAATAAAGAATTTGAGCACCATTTTCGCAAATTAAAACCACCTGACTGAAGAATTTTGATGATTTGGCCTTGTAATTTAACTGCGTCATCTTCACGGGATGCTCCTGATATCATATCGTCGATGTAAAAATCTTATTGGATAATTTTCGCTGCTTGAGGATATTGACATCAACCATAAGATTGTCGTTAAGCGTGACTCCGTTTGAAGTTTGGCATGATCCATCAAATACCACTCGCAATTTTGTAGTTGTACCGGTTTGCTTCGTGACCAAGTGATGTGGAAGATAATACGGAACGGTCATCAGGTACCAGAATTTCAGATTGTGGGATTTCATTGGATTTGAATCGTTTTTCCATTGAAAGAAGACAAGAAATTGCGGCGTTTTTTAAATTTCCCAATGGTGAAGAGTTTTCCTTGAACGGGAGTTTGACTATGTACCTGCCATTTGATTTGCGTTGGTACGTTTCAAGAAAATGAGTTTCACACCCTTCCTCTTTTTCTGTAATTGGCTGTACAATTGGAAGTTCCTCAACTTCCCTAGAGCGTTGCAGATTTTCGTGTATTTTTCGCTCGTAATTCAACAATGACATACAAGTATTAGCATGATTGTAATTCGAAGTAATTTTACCTGCCAAAACCCAACCGTGCTTCGACGAGGATGAGAACGAAATTTGCCCTTCTTTTATAATGTTGAAGAAAACATCCGCGCCGAACAGAATGTCAATGTGCCCTGAAGTTTTGAATGTTTCGTCTGCTAGGTTGAGTGAACTGATTTTACCCCAGTCTTCCATGTTGATTTTATAAGATATAGCAGTTGATTTGTTACTTTGCTTTGGATGAACGCTTCGATTTGAATGCTGAAGGCAGTATTAAATCGTGAAGAAAGTTCCAGTAACAATTTTCCTCTAGCGTTATCGGCTCTTTCGATATAAACGATGCTTGCGATCCTGAGTCGAGAAGAGCACGGCATTTGTATCAGCATTCATCGAACCTTCTGCTTCTGGGTTGATTTCACAAGTGTTTACTTTGGTTACTGGTGAAGTTTTAAGCTCCATGTGTAATAACGTATGATGTTGCTGGTGACATTTATGACATCTATAAGTAGAAGTGCATGGTTGTAAGCAGTGACCTACGCTTAGACGGTTAGAGCACAGCGTTAACTTCTCTACGGTTTCGCGGTGTTTTTGCGGATCCAGCTTCATAAATTTAAAACAACGATAAATAGCTTGTGGTTGACTACAATAAGAGCGATGTGAGGTGGACCTTGGTTGGTATTTTTTTTTTCGGTAGATTGATGTCCCTAGGATCCTTGCCATAAAGCATATAAAATGACGGCCACTCGCGGAAGTTTCCAGAAAATAAGGGAATACCCATTCGCGGTAACTTGATTTTGGCGGATATGGTTTGATTCATCAATTGATTAGACGAATTCTCATGAACAGAACTGTTTACGGTTGGTTAGGGTTGGCGTATTAAAATCGTTAACAAAGAAACGGCCTTGAAATAATTATCTTCGAAAGTGACTAAATCCGAAGTGGCAGTAATGTTAAGATCTAACATTTGTTTTTCACACTCGGTAAATTCGTTCCACAACGCATGCACTTTATCTAAACGTACCTTTAAGTCCACAGATGAGATGTCTTCTGTTGCATTTTCAGCGTAATTAATTATCCTAGTCAAGCTTCCTTTAATGAGCCCACGCGTCTTTATGAGCACGTCAATGTAGTAATTCCGTTATCTCAGGTGATGGATGAAGTTACGGCATCCGGCTCGAAGGACCAATGAATTTTTCTGTTGTAGATGGATACAGTAGATGGATAGAGAACCGATATAGATGAAGCCGAATCAACACAATTATATGCACCAATAAATAAAAATTGAAACCTCTTAAATTATTTGTAATTTTACAAGAGTATCAGTACTATATATATTGAAAAGTTAAAAATCATAAAATTAAAACATGACTTTCGGTCCCTTTCTCTTTATATAAGTATATTCAGTCCAGTATGTTTTGGCATAAGGAACAAACACCCAGATCAAAATCGATTTGATCAAACAATCAACTAGGACATTTTCTAAGTAGTCATAATCAACATAAATAGGCTGAATTATTACTTTATAGAAATGAATTGCTGCCCTTTATCTAGATGAATTAAATTTGAGGATTGATCAGTTTTCTGTGGTATTATTCTTTTGATGATTTAGCATTTCTAAACACTGATGGATTTTACTGTTAAACATTTTATTTTTATAGCCTAACTATAGGGAGCTGTAAAATACATAAATTGAGCAAGATTATACCTTAACAAAAGATTTAAGAAATTAAACCATTTTTTCGTTTGTTTCCCACACTACATTATTTATTATGTAATGTATATGAATTGTTGCTGAAAAATAAATGTCGTTGCGATTTTTCCGATAACAACAAAATAAAATAAAAATCTCATGTAGCTATTTGGTTTTTTTTTTCTAATCATGGTGACTTTACGTGATCAAATTTTAATGGCATTTTTGTTTGTTTTATTATAGACAAAAATCAAAATAAAAGTTCATTACATTGTAATCTTTTTATGAGTGGCAAAAGAACATAAAATCCTACATACACACATATTAATAGAAAAGCACAGTAGTAGAAAAAAAAAATTGAAAGCTCTACCCGAACAAAACAAAAAAGAAAACGAAAAAGTCGAAAAAGTTTATCTCTTTAGAATTATTTTTTTGTTCCTTCTTTGCGATTCGCTTTATTCTATTTCCATTGGAAAATAGGAAATTAAAGTGTGTGGATTTCTTTCAAATATAACGGCAAAATCGAAACTTTTTTCTTTTTAAGGTTTATTGTAGTTTTTTGTTGTTGTTGCTGTTGTCAGCTTTGCTGTTATATATGTTTATGCATACACAGTGAGTTAAACTTGAGAGTTTATTTTGACAATAATAAGTTATATTCTGTAAATCACTTAGGATTTAATATTGATTTTGATGGATTTTTATTTTTCGTTCGTTCAGTCAAAAAATGTCTTGATTTTGTGTATACTGTATATGTAAATAATTGTGAATATACTCTACCCAAATCTATGTATGTCGATATAGTGGGAAAATCTTGGTATTTGTATTTCTTGTTTATTTATTTATATTACGTATTAAAATTTATTTATTTCGAATAAAAGCGAGGGAAAAAAAATTTTGGTTTGTCGGATTTTGCAAAAAATCAATTCTATTGGATAGAAATCTGTAACATTTATTTTATAGCATACAGAGAGAGGACCTACAATAAAAATTGGTTTGCGGTATTTTTATTTTAGTGCTGTAGATATTCGCTAAAAGAGATAAAAATAGATAAATAAATCGCAGTCAAATCGAAATCTACAATTGCTGTTATATATTACTGTTATATATGTTTAGGAATTAATGTCAAGCTGCGCAATTTAAAGTTTGAGGTTTAAGTAAAAGACGTTTATGTTTGGTTCAGTTATACATAAAGAATTATTCCACATACTCGTACGGGTACAAATATTCATACGAACTCAATTAGGGTAAAGAAAATCTGCATAATTTGACGCATAAGATTAGTTACATTTTCGCCTTTTCAATCAAGGTTCGAATTACTGGATTGTGAATAAAACAAACTCCATCAATTTATCGCAAAACCATTTATGTAAATGATGAGGAATTGAATTTTTGTAGTTTGGTCGTAGCTAGCTGATAAGTAGACCAACTATTTCAGTACGAAACCAAACTACCAATACATGGATTGATATTTCTACTTTTTTTGGGTAGATATATTATAAATAATTGGCCTCTTGAGTTTCTTTCTGATTAACCAATCAAAAATTTTGTGAATGCCGTTTTCACTAATAAATTTTTTTCTATAAAAATCCGAAAAAATCATTTAATAAAAAGACATTCTTTTCTTAAACATCTTAAGATTTTGTGGGCCTTAAACACACACAAATTTAGGGTTTTCCTTGAGATTTTTGAATTAGTGAATATAATTCGCTAAGTCAGTACGTTCGTACTTGCAACTATCTGTGTTTAGCAGGAATTTTATTTTTGTACTTTGGTCGTAGCTATCTGATGAGTAGACCATTTTTTTCAGTACGAAATCTAACTACCAACACAATGGGCTTAAGGAAAGTTCTCATTTTTGTTCGGGGCACTTTGTATAACTCTTCGGGTAAAGTACGGGAGGATTGATATTTCTACTTTTTTGGGTAGATATATTATGAATAATTGGCCTTTTGATTTTCTTTCTGATTAACCAATCGAAAATTGATAAACAGATATACTTCTCTTAAACTTCAAAATAATTTATTTATTTAGCACAACAATTTATTATAAATAAATCACAAATTCACTTAGTAACAATAGTCGCACTATTTTACTAACTTACTTGGGGCCTGTGGCTTAAATAGCAGAAATCTATGATAAATATAGTTCGCTTTCATAAAAAAAACTTTAAATTATATTGGTGCAATCAAAACACTTATAGAAGAAGGTTTAATGCTCATTGCAAGAGGCGATTGTGGTGTGACAGAAAACACATAAACGATTTGCGATTTTTTAATTGTCATTGTATAAGCCAAACGAAGGAGAAATTGATGATGAACAAAGTTGAAAGCCAACGCAGAATCATTTGCCGTATCTAATGAAATCCTTATCGCCTTATCGGCAAGTTACTTAAAAGCATAAATATAAGCACGCTTGTTTCAGATTTAAAGGAAGCCAGAAGGTTTCAATGAATTCAAAAACTGAACCGGGAAATTCACTTGTAAATTGTCTTCATCGCTACCGTCATTGATTTTGACAGAATCGGACGCTTTCATTAATTTGACGGACATGTTCATTTTTAGGGCATACAATTGTACGTTCAGATATTAAAGAAATATCATTTGATGAAAAATATTCTGCAATAACCGTAGTTGTCAACTCTTCAATAATATAAGGGAAAAGGCTGAATGAGACGTCATTGCATCTGGAAGTAGATTTGCAGCAATTCCAGTCCAAGCTATGCACAAAACATTTTTATTAATTGAGTATAACTTCTCAGTTAATGCCCGATACAAATAAGTTTTTCCATTTCCTCCGGGGTCATCGCGATAAAAATATTTTGGTAAATTTGTATCCTGTACCGTTGAAAACGTATTTCTAGCCACTATCAGTCGATTTTCATTCAGGGCTGCCCAAAGGTTCAATTCTTGGTTAAAATTCAGTAAATTTAAAGGAATAGTCCTTTCTATAGGAATAGAAATTGGTGCTAACATATAAACAAATCGAAACCTAATACCTGACATTGATCTTTGAAGCAATAAGGGCAGCTAGAAAAGGCGCTGTCCTCGGTGCTACCCTCGTGAAAAAAAATCTTCTGTCATAAATTTTTTAAAATTATTTAAAAGTTCTAATGAATTTGCATTATCACAGGGACAAAATATTGTTACAGGTAATGATCTCAATGAACCGGGTAACATAGGATTGATCGCTTCTAATAAGCAGTTGTGCCACACTGCGGTATCGTTGATCAGACCTGTTGATCGAGCTGCATCTTTAAAAGTTCGTAAAATATTGCTTCGGTCCGTTTAACAGAAGGAGGAAGTAATCTGAGGTGGTACAGCTCAGTATTTCTTGGAGAAACTGATATGATTCTTCCGATAATTTTTTCTCCAAAATGTGAATTTGGCAATCGCCATTAAAAGTGTTCACTCAAGTTTCAGTAAATAAACATGAAAACACTTTCCTTAGCGCACACGCTTATGTAAGTGGTGTACACAAAAAAAATAATTGGTTTTTTTTCAACTGAGACCATTTTCAACCAAGTTGAATTTCGGTTAAACATCCGGTGAATAAACGCAAAAAGAAATTTTTGCAATTTGGGCAATTCATGGGTTTACACATGCAATTCAACGTGCCTCACCTCGCAATTATTGCACATTGGTAAAACCTAATAGAATTGGGCCTCTAACCGAGTGGGTCGACACCATTCAAGTTCCGATTCCCAAGATCAAGAATCCAAGACAAACCAATGACTATCGACGCTTAACCCGGTGTAATACGGGATACAA
Source organism: Tipula vernalis (assembly GCA_958295665.1). Classification (NCBI taxonomy): domain Eukaryota; kingdom Metazoa; phylum Arthropoda; class Insecta; order Diptera; family Tipulidae; genus Tipula; species Tipula vernalis. The sequence continues at coordinate 49,018,470 of OY282559.1, forward strand.
AATTTATTTCAAGTTTTTCCGTGACAAGTTGGATCAAAATTTAAAATTGCCGCAAACATATCAGGCAGCATTTTTAACCAACCGCTCAACTGAAAGAATTGCGCGCTGGCAATCTAACATTTACTTTTTCAACTGACTTAGCTAAAGCTTTTGACACTGTCAATCTAGATGTAGTCATTGAGTGTTTGCAGGAGTATGTTCCTCTCTGGTTGGGCGAAGGATATCTCTGGGGAAACACCTCGGTCAAATGTTTTAAGAACTCGATTAAATCAAAGTGGGACCTGCCAGCTTCCTTTGATTTTGGCTTAAGCTGATGACTTTTTAGTTATCACCCGACAAACTCGGCAGCAATCCTCAGTTAGTTAATACGTGGATTAGAGGTCGTGCGGTTTAAGATAAATTCATCAGTATAGCTCAAATTTCCTTCACCACAGTAGCCACGTTACGTTATCTGGGCACCTATACTTGACGGCTAGGTTGACCCGATGTCGCCAAGCACTTGCTGTTACTAAGCTGATGCAAACCTTTATATAAAAAAAAAATAAATTGTCTTTTAAAACTGTAATCAATATGAACAGTATATCAAGCGGTCCTATATGATAACCTATGGATTGAAGACCACCACTCTTACCTACGCAAATCGACTAAACTGCTCTTCTTAATAAAACTATCAGTCTAGTGTTGACAAACCCAGCACCAGAGAGCAGACAATTAGGGAGATTCTGGATGGCAAAACTATTACCAAACAAATCAACGCTCAACGAATAAACCAATCCGCATCAAATTACAGTGCTCGTAAAAAAACTAATGCGATCTTACTTTACTTGACATGATTTATTCCGATAAGATTTGCGATATTATGGCAGACCGCCTAATAAATGGGAGGCTCTCCTGTGCTAAAGAGGTTTACCTTTGCGAGAAATTGGATTCCAGTTACTTTCTTGTGGAGGAAGTCCCGGAATATACAATACTTACTTAGACAGGGAGAACTAGAAACTCCAAGAAACTCCATACACCAGTCAAACAGGAATAATAAATAAACCTAAATAAATTAACTGGATCTTTATCATTCATAAACTATATTTGCCCCGATCGAAAGATCGTTCCAATAATATGCAATTCTCACAATCTCTAAGTCAAAAAATCTTATGATGCATAAAGGAGCCTGCAGAAACCTGACTAGCTTTTTACCCATGACAAACTATATTCTTGTAAGCTAGATGTAAGTTATCTCTGTTAAATTTCAGCTTGAACAGGGCATAACTGGTTAAAAATTAGTACGGTAGAGTTAACTAAATTTTGGAATAATTGTGAAAATGAACAAACTCTTCGGAGATTAGAAGCTGCAGGCGGTTTTAACGTCACGTCTAGTTAGGTTAGTTAATTGATACACAACACTAGAAATTTGGTACATTTGTAACACCTATTTAGTTCTCAGTATATCGTAACGGGGGTAGTCTATCGTTAAGTGGGAGCAAAAAACTAACACCAAAGGCAACATTGAGTTTTGAGAGCTACAGCAGCGACTTATTTTATGGGGTGATTTGAGAGAGATTCTATTCATGATACGCTGTAGAAGTCAGGTGGTAGGTAATATATTGCTGGAGAGCGATGGAGATGTATGTCCTTTTAATGAGAATGCAAAGGAGGTGGACATCACTATCTCATTGAGGGATGGAGGGATGCGGCCACAGTTAAATTTCATTATTTTTTATATTTTTAAATTCCATTATGAAGAGTACTATTGGGGGTATTAAGACTAACGGAATTTATTAATAGAACATACATACATATATCCAAATTTTCTGTTTTTTGCGTTGAGCTGAAGTCATCTTCAGGTAAATATTTATCTAAATAAAAACAATCATATGAATACTAACTAACTGGTACCGGTCATTGGGCGTCTATTAACTGTCCCGTATGGAGCGGGAGGCGGTAAATGCTAGGAAACTTTCCCCGAAATTTCTTCCTTGCTTCGTATGAATATCCATCGGTACTTCGTAAGTTAGTGTGCTTGTTTGCTGATTGGGTATGGGGTACACCACCAGCCGTTTGCTAAAATAATCCATTACCACCAGTGTTCAGAAATGCAACCTGAAATTTAAAAACGAACCTGAAAATAAACCACCTACATACATCTCATTTGCTGGGCGGATTTAATCCACACCTGAACATCATAAAGCAGCCGCTAAAACATAAATATTAAATCATTTAACTTTATAATAATTTTTAGAATAATTTGTATACAAACTCATATTGAATCCCAATTATAATCCATAATTTTTCCCACACAGTTTGTATTGTAATCCATAATTTTTCCATCACGTAACTTGACATCCAGTATTATAACCTAAAAACAAAAGAGAACACAGAGAATCATTTGATCACTAAAATAATTACCATTTATACTTATCTGAATTATTTGTCCATCAGCCGCTTCTCTTGTTCCTATAATTTGTTGGCTGAAATTGTTAAAATAATATTTAGTTTAACTTTAGTTTTATATAGAATCATTTAACTTACCAATTTAATTGTTTACCTTTGTTTTGACAGTTCCAATTTGGGTACAAGCCGTGGAATATTATATTAGGTATGATGTTACACGTTCAAAATTTGTACTAAAATTGTAATTGCTCAAATAAGTTTATAATGTCTATCAACAGATGACACTTTGTATATAAATTGGAAATTTTCCGTAAAATATTGCATTGTATAATTTACCTTTCAAAGTGACAGTCGTGTCAAAGAAACCGTGTAGAGTGAACATTAACCTAAAAGAAAATTATAATTTATTAAATAAAAAATTGTTATTAAATTCACCATATTTACTCGAAGTATTTTCCGTAAAAATATTGTTTCTATTTAATCGTAAGAGTGAAGCCAGCGTGAATTTCTTACCCTAAGGAATTCATCATCACATTTACAAAATTTTCAACATTGTGTTTGATCCAGTGAAACCGGATTTATTTATCCAAAATAAAATAATTAATATTTTATTTGATCTACACGGATTCCGGTGTGTATTTATTGATCCAAAATAAATCACCATCATACATTTCCGACAACCAGCATACATTTACGGCCGCCCTAGGTGGTGGGAAATGGCCCCGTTATATCTAATCAATTTCTCTCGAATGGTGCTTCCACGTGGATTTATATGTTGCGGTTAAGCCGCACATCAGTCAAATTTTTCGCATCTTTCTATCACAAACTGTCTACATCCTGCAAAGTAAAATCGTCGACATATGGCTAGTATTTTGTTAATTCCTAGGTGGCCCTATATTTGCTTTTTCTTGTGGTTAGATCTTTAAAACAATCGATGAGGTACACTAGGGACCTTCGTTGTGAGTACAAAAAACTTTATGGAACATGATTTTGGTTATTGTTTTTTAAGACACAGGGTGTTAAATGTTTAAAAGTTCCATGTACTTTTTATTGTATTTTTTGCTATAGAGAAAAAACTAGCTACTAGAAAATTACGAAATTGGGCTAATTTTATAGATTAAAATGGTACCATCTTTTATTTCTTAATAATTTGCTAAATTTTATTATTTTTTATCTTTCTCTTCATCTTGATATACATACATACATATATAATAATACAGAAGGTTTCAAAATATTGTGTCTGAGTAGCCTATCGAATCGAACCTTTAATGGATAGACTGCCGTATCAGCGTGCTCATTATGAAAAAATAGAGAAAGGCGAAAGCATATATGACAGGTACGCCGCCTTAACGATTTAGTAACCTTATTACGGTGCGTGGCATCATATCAATTTTTGTTATTTAAAGTAAAACATAGGTACTTGTCTGTTAATTCACCCCAAATCGCTTCTACTGATAGTTATACCACAAATGTTTGAAATTATGGTATTTTGTGGTTGGCTTAATTCAATGGGTTAGTATAGTATCGGCAAATCTATTGGACCGCATTGCGGATTTAATTCTTCGTTAATGCTTTGTCAACCTTGCAGACTGGAGGAATTGTATCGCTCGTATCACTTCTTCTGATTGATGTACCACAAATGTTTCAAGTGACGACAAAAGTCTAAAAATAAATGATTAAATTTAATTGAATAAATGATTTCTGTAAAAACAAAAATAAAATAATTGGGGTGGATTAACAGACAAGCACCAAAATAAACACCGACACTTTATTTTCACCAAAATTTTTTTATTTAATATTTATTTTTACACTTCGTGTACTATACATCTTGTTCACACCGTATACCGTAACATTTTTCTAAAAATTATTGGTCCGATCGATAGGAGAATAAAACTATTAACCATTTTTACCCGATAGGAATTTACCCAATACCAGTGGGGGGAAATCACCTCTGGTTGTATTTTTATATGTCCAGTTCCATCCAAGTTTAACCTAAAAGAAACAAGATCACCAAAAAAATGTTACACAAAGAATTTGGTTTCTTAGTTATTTATACGTATCTGACTTGACTTCTCAATCCATCTTTCTGCGTCCTCGTAATTTCTGCAAAATAAAATGAACGAATTAAAATTGAATATGCATGGTGTTTCTTTTATCTGTTTTGTTTTATTTTATTTTTTTTTGCTGCATGCATGTTAGTTAGTATGTGGTGGTCATGGATAGAGGCGTTAAAATCAACAAAAGGAAAAAAACTGCAAGTTGTCATTTGGGATGGAAATAGAAAAAAAAGGGAACTAAAAAGATTACGTATCGTAAATTATTGAAATACAAGATACTAAAGTATAGACAGTGGTCACAAAAATTACAAAAAAAGGAACAAAAAAATCGAAAACAAACCAAACCATAATAAGTCTCTTTACATAAGCGGATTTTCAAAGAAAAAATAAAACTCCAACCAAAAGCAGTTTTTGTTGGATAAGGATGGTTTTGTTTTTCGCTCACCGCGTGAGTGCGGCTATTTTTTTTTTGTTGCAACATTGAAAAAAAATTAACAAGTACCACTAAAATAAAGTAACTCAAAAATTATGGTAGCAAAAATTGGGATTCATTATTTTAGCGGTAAATTCAGTACCGCTCATTCACCACCGACAATCAACAGGAATAACGGTCAATTTCAACAAGGACGGCACGTGCTTTCGTCCCGCCGAGTCACAATTGCGAATTGCGGGTTCCTGCGATGGTGCAGCAGATTCAAATAACAACTTTGAATGAAGTTTGTGCGGCAACGGAGCATATAGGAGGCGTAAGTATTTGTTGGGGTCATCGGTAAGCAGCCACTAACCGTGAAAGCAATTTGTTGTTTTGTGTAGCGGCTGTATATAATTTTTTTGTGCTTGTTTATTTTGTCTTAATTTCAGTGGTCCCGCGGATCATCAGTATTACACCACGTGTACCACTGTAGACTATTTACGAGTTAGTGAGTGCTTCGGGGGAGTGGGAATAATTTTTTTTACTACGCCTGTTACGCCTCGTTTAATCATTAACAGCATCCAATTGAACATTGTAACCAAAATTTAAATGAAGAATTGTTTATAATGTTGTACAAAAGGGAATGATCTAATGTTTTAGTGAAAAGTGTATGTGTGAGTGTGGATGTGAGTGTCGTTGACAAGGGAACAATGTAAAAAGGAAACAGCGGCTTATTTTAAATCTCAAGTCTACATTACTTATCACCACCGCCAGAGACTCTCCTAGTCAGTTACAAAGCCGCAGTAATGTTGGATGAGATCGTCTGTTTACGGTAGTAGGCTCAGCAAAAGTTTGGTTCGTCCATCATTTCTTTAAAGGTTGCCGTCCACGGTAACGTGCAGCACGAAGGTGGTGATCGGATAGGGGTACTGCGACGACCTGCGACGAACAATTTCGAGAAGTAGCCTGGGCAACTTGGCTGCTGACGTGCATTGCAGTTATAGGTACAGTTCTTATATCTAGGGTCCCCCAAACTAAGTTTCGAGCTGAGCTGCTCTAAATTCTAATATCGAAACGTAACAAACTTTAAAGCGGTGGTTTCCTGTACTTCAAAGTTAGTGTGCTGCGAGTATTTTAATGTTGTACCTTTGTTTCGCAAATGTCCTTATTGTGGTGCGTTGTTTCATAAAAGTGAACTAAAATCAAGTTGTTGCCATAGTGTTTAATAGGCTAAGAAAATTTTCCAATGTTCTTCCCTAATCTCCAGGTTATCCCAAACTTCGAGATATATATGAAGCTGAAGTTGAAACTGCTTACATTGGAAATCATGGTATTTTACCAGAGAAATTATAACGCACCGTCCAATAGCGATGATGTGGCTTTAATTTGTGTACTTGATCGTAATGGATAAATTCCCGCCCAACCAGATTTAACAGTTTACTGCAATGCCAGTAATAACAAAACCATCAACCTCATAAATCCTCTTTCCTAACATATAGATCCAGTTCTTCCGTTATTTTTTCCGAATGGAGATTTCGGATGGACCATCGATCACACTACTGCTGTTCGAAATAATATAACTGTTCTCCAGTTTTACTCTTTTAAAAAGTGTTGTTGCGTGAAAATATTTTAAATGTATTGCACTGAGGTGATAACATTTTTCAGCAATATTTAGTATATGCTTATGCTTGAAGTGAGGCCAATCGACTAAATTTTGTTAAATTTAATTTCCTAAATATCCAAGCCTTACGCGGTGAATCCTACAAGGGACTTACGGATCATGCCCATAATATTCGTCGTGACAGTAACGCACGAGTTGGTAATGTTTATATTCTGCCTTCTACATTCATTGGGAGCCCTTTGAACCATAATAAGAATCAAAAAAAAAAATAAAAATTGAAATCCAAATCATTAGTGTGTTTGTATGATAGATAGTGTGATGGTGACACCTAGTGTATAATAGAATAAGTTAAAATTAATAGCTCAATGTTAAACTGTTCTAAATGGAATTTTCCATGATAAAATTGTTCTACATTATTCTAACTAGAAAAATCATGAGCTTTCTAGAAGTTTGGTTTGTGTATATAAAAAGGCGAACGAAATCGAATTGGATTAGTAATATTTGGTAAGCGATAGTATAAAGATTAAAAGGAATTAAAAAGTGATTTAAAAAAGTGTTGTAGTGCGATAAATAAAGTAAAAGTAATTAGTAAAATTTAAGAATAATTTATATAAAGTGATTTTCTGAATTTTTATTGATAAACTGTGTTGTAATAAATTTTGTGAAATAAATAAATTCGTTGGTGATAAATTGAGTTGAGTTTGTATTATTCACAATCCAGTGATACGAACCTTGATTGACAAGGCAAAAACGTAACAATATGTTCCAAACAATTTCCAAAAAGTTTTTTTAGTGACGCTGACTTCTCTAAATTTGTTAGAACTGTTTCCTACTTCTACGTTGAATTTGAAGCAAAGCTAAAGCAATTGGTTTAATAAAGGTTTCCGCTGAACGGTATAACTATTTATTACAGGCTTCACATTATTTACTTCCAAATTCGTTACGCATATTATTTGGAACAATACTTTGTTACTGCAATCTATTAAATCCTCTTCAACTCTGTGATGACTTTAAACAAAGTAAAGACTTAAAGACGATGCGGTTTGTTGCTGTTTTTCTTTTAGTGGGAAAACATTTTTATATTAAAGTCTAAACTATTTCCACTTCCTCTTGAACCTTGACTTTATCAAATTTCCAAATTTATCTCTACAGAAACAAGAATTTTTGACTGTGTTAGTTTGGATGAAGCTTTCACGTCACCGGTGTAGCTATAGAGATAGTTGACTTGATATTTAAGGATATAATGAACAAAATGAACATTGTGACAATTATAAACTTAACTAAAAATGTGGCCACATACCCCGAATTTAGTAAATAGTTGCCTAATGTCGCCGATGGGAAAATCCTAGAAATACTGACACACTACATTGCGGTAGGTCTCATTGATGAAATATCTCGTAAACCATTATTTAACTGATGTGAAAATTACATCGGAACGTGACATATTATGTGCCAGGAATGATTATCCCGGCGCATATATTAAATTTTAAAATAGGATGTACATTTACACAAAAGTCCGCTTATTTATTTATTTATTTCATTATTTATATATTTAATACATAGTATGATTTCTTTACTGTAATCCAAATAAAAGAAACAAGTGAAACTATAAAAACTATAATTTAAATAAATTAATTCAAATTTGTTTTAAATAATTCCCTTGATATATGAAAATCAAACTGGTCGTAGTATACATACATTAAAAGAATTTAGCACGTTAAAAACCGGACTAAAACCTTCAAAATTTGTTCTCCTGCAAGGCAATCGAAGCAAGGTATTTCTTGGACGCAAAAACCTAACAGGGACACTAAAATAAAATAATGATAAAAGTTCTGGGTAGTTAACTCGATACCAAATGATATCACGAGTGAAAACGGCATTTGTTTTATAACGCCTAATAGCTAAGGTGCATAAATTGATTAATTTCAGTCTATTTTCATATGGCTATCGTTTAAATCTAACTTTTGAATGACTTCTAGGAAGTCTTCTAAGTGCAAAAATTAAAAACTGCTTCTGTACACTCTCAATTTTATCCGAATGAAACTTATAAAACGGTTGCCAAATTATCGATGCATATTCCAGAATGGACCTTACATAAGTAACATATAATGTTTTCAATGTGTAAGGTTCATGAAATTCTTTGCCATACCTTTTAATAAACCCCAACATTGAATTAGCTTTATTAATTATTAAATCTATATGTTTGTTAAAACTCAAGTTGTTCGAAAATATATACGGTACTTCAACACAAGATGTACGAGATTTACAGAAAGACATTACTTTACATTTGGAGATGTTTAACCTTAGTTTATTACAGACAGTCCAGTCACAAAATAAATTTAATTCATTTTGAACACGTATAGTGTCAGAAGCAGATTTTATCCCTGCGTATATCTTTATATCATCCGCATACATCAAATATTTACAAAAATTAAAACAGTCAATAATATCATTGAAGAAAAGTATAAATAAAAACGGACCCAGATATGAATCCGATACAGTATCCATAAATTTAACACATTGCATGCGATTCGTTAAGTATGAAGCAATCCAACTAAGAGGGATAAATTCATTATTCATACAATCAAGTTTTTCTACTAATAAGATGTGATCCAACTTATCAAAAGCTTTTGAAAAATCCGTATAAATTACATCAACTTGAACTCGCTGGCTTAAAACATCGTATAAGTAATTAGAAAATAGCATCAAATTAGTTACGGTAGGTCTACCCTGCACAAATCCGTGCTGTGAAGGGCTAACATATAATTCATTAAAATAAACTCAAGTCTTTGCTTTACTAACATTTCAAACAATTTAGGAATGACGGAAAGAATATTGATTGGTCTATAACATGTAATATCACACTTAGAATCAGACTTAAACACTGGCCGAACAAATGCGGTTTTCCATATATTAGGAATAATACCAGTTTGAAGACTAATGTTAAACATATAATATAACGGTTCAGCTAAAAAATCATCCGAACCAGTGCCTTTAAACGTATCTAGATGTAATAAGCCATCCAAAATTTCCTGTTTCGTAAGTTGAAGGATGTACAAAAGCGTTACATATCGCCTCAGGACCGGAGATTGAGTCCCCATTGTGAGACATTACTGTTGGAAAACCTACAGATTTTCTTTTACGATCAATTAATGAAAAAAAATCTTTTAGGATTACTTCTTATTTCATCCTCAATTCGTAAAATATAAATATTGTAAAGAAAATCATTAAGATATTTGAATTCTTTCCTTAACATACAATATGTTTCATAATCCGTACCATTACCAGAACGCTTAAATAACTTACTAGCCTTAGATTTGCGGCAAGATTTTTCAATGAATGGTTAAACCACGGTTCACTGTACTCACAGCGTGTCGCCCTTTTGGGAACAAACTGATCAAATCCTGCATTTACAGCACCATAAAACCGTTCAACAATTTCGGAAATATTATTACATCTATTATTATTATTATTCATTAAAAACTCAGACCAGTCAATTTTACCAAAATATTCATCAAGGGACACAAAGTCTGCATTCAAAAAATCAAATTTAACAACCTTAACAATAAATTCAGCTATGCTTTATTCTAAAAAATTTATTTCGATGAGCAATGGTGTATGAAAGATACTGGAACTCCCTCCCAAATCAACACAAGCTATCACATGAACTGATTGAATTGATGTAAACAACAGATCGAGAATACGGACCCATGTTGTTCCGAACAGTATTAATTTGTTGAACGCCAAAACTTGACAATACATCCAAGATATCAAATCATTAGAATATCCAACGAAATCATCATCTATGTATATGGATCCACTCAATTTTAGGTAAATTAAAATCACCAACTATTAAAATTTGATCGTCTTGTAGCATCAACGGCAATATTTCCTTCGTGATCAATTCTGTAAAGCTCATATAGACATCCACAGCACTGCCGAACACAATGTAAATACCGATGATGAAAAGCCAAAAGAAACCGCACTTTACCTTAACAGCCAGTAATTCGCTATGATAACGCCACCACCTCGATGATCAGTTACAATGGAATCCATATAACGATCACAACGAAAAACAGTATAAACAGATGGAAAAAATTCAGCAACATTAAACGTACTATTTAACCATGTTTCACCAAAAACTATCAATCGTAGTCATATATACAAGTATCGAGGACTAAATAGTTTTAGCTTTAGTTCGAATGCCACTACAATTATGGTAGTACACATGTAAACTATTGCGTTGCGTTGCTGGTATATTAATGGCATGTGTTGTATGGCTTTTTACAGGCATCTTAACAGGAATATCATGAACTAACTCCTGCCAGGAATAACAGGAATATAGAAGCTTTTTTCCGATCGTTTATGATAAAGCGTCGAATTAATGTTCCGGTTGGCCATAAATCAGGTGCTAGAGTTTAATAAAAAACTTCTTCAGGTAAACCAACCTTAAACGAGATAAAATTTAATAAATTAACATCTTGATTTATGGCAATCAAAGGCCAGCAGTCAATATCTGTCACGTTTAATTTGGAACTAACATATGATTTTATGCTTTCATCAACTTTTCCAACTATTTGCGCATAATTCAAAACATTTGTTTTTACACTATCGGGTTCACCTACCAATGATGTTGAAGCAGGCTGAGTTTGCCAATCAATCCCTATCATGTTATTATTAATCTCATTAAATTTGCTGTCAATTTTTACTGATAACTTGTTAACTGAGTTGATGACCTCCTTCAAACTATCTTTCAGCATCGATATATCTGTATCATTATGCGTTCCAGAAGCATTTTGGCGGTCAAAGGGATTGTACAATTTTTTCTCGCTAAGTTTGCACAACAGTCCTCTATCATTATATGGGGCTCAAGCGCGATCTGTCATTTAGTTTGTTTACAGTGCTCAAATTTGTCAGTTCATCTCAAATGTGTTTTGCGATTTTTACAATGAATACAAATATCGAACCAAGAATTTGTCTCAAATTTTGTATTGCAAATAGAATTTCGTGTGCCAAATCACTGAAAATGTTACAGAAGGCTTACAGTGGATCAACTTTATCAAAAACTCATGCATATGAGTGCTACATATAGTGCATTCGAAAGCGGTCGAGGTGTGGTGGAAATTTGCCTCGCTCCGTTCGGCCATCAACCTCGTGTTGTGCACTCGGAATTCTTAGCAGAAGGTTAGACGGTAAATAAGGAATATTATCTAGGCATTATGCGGCATTTGAAAAAGTTAATTAGTCGAAAAAAATCAGGTTTGTGGAAAGAAAACAATTGGATTTTGCCGTTCTCGAGAACGGCTTGTTCGATTTAGAATTTTTTTTTTTGCCAATCTGTTTCTGCAGGAAACTGTAGGTTGGAAATTGGATTTGAGGTTACACCTTATGAGGTTTCAGCCCTTTATATTTTCAAGTTCATAGGCAATAAAATAAAGTAGAAGTATTTTGCTAAATTTATGGCCCGGTTGAAGGTGGTGGTAAATCATTTCACATCATGTTCGACTTCCAGCGGGAATCTATTTATTCGTTCAGGATAAATTTATTAATGTATCTATCAACATCCTTAAATAAATCTTGAGTAACTTCAAAGTAAGTTCGACCATTAAATTGGACTACAATGGTCTAATACCGGTCGAAGCTTACTTATATTAAATGCTATTGTTACGAGCAACTTGTCCTAATGGAAGTGTTTAATTAGCAGAAGCATTTGTGCGCTATATAATTGCTTCGCCATTTTTATTCTAGAGGGTTTCCACTTTTGGCTATTATTAAATAACTTTTGACATTGGCGAAATACACTATTTCGAAATATGCTGTAATGTACCTTATGCCGTTACCATATGCAGTACTGAGACATGCCGTTTTGTCATAATCATATTTGTTTTTAAAAATATGATTTACAAAAGGTTGAATGTAAAAGGTTGTATTTGAAGAGTAAAACGTTACATAAAATTTTAATTGCTGTGACCTAGGCTAAAAAACCGGTTAAACTCAACATTTATACAAGCAACATGTTTAATATTCATTCTGATGGCATTTTCTAGTTTTACAATTTGAAAAATTGTTAGTTATTTTGATATAATGTCCGCCGCATCAAACATCAAAGAAATTTTCACAAACAAAGTTGGGTGTCCTCTAGTCCTCTTGTCCTTTTCAATACAAACAAATAATCACATCTTTTCAGTCAAAAATTCTTTTTGAGCATCCAAAGTATGGTAAAAAAAAAAAAGTTGTTGTCGTTAGATATGTAAATACTACATCTCTTCCGATTAATCAAAAAAGTAAACAACGTTATACTCGTACATTATGCAATATGCATATACGGAATACTAGGGTATCATCTCTCTTTTAAGCTTCCATATAATATGTATACAAAATAAAACAAATAAAACAAGATTTTAAATGACATTTGTATAACAATTTTTCCCCATACATAAAAGTTTTTCCATGTTTGTTTCATTTACAATTTAGTTTTTCATTTAGATTATTTTCTACTATGGTAAGCTTTTTTGTGTGTAGCTTGGGAGAATTTTTTTTTTGCACATTTTCCATTTTAATTTTAATTTTCTCCGTATACGATCTATATGTTTGTTTACAAAACAACAACACAAAAGGGTACGAAACACATAATACCTATAAACGTATATCGACAAAGCTTTCAAGCCTAATTTACGATTTTGGTTTTCAATGCAACACAAATACAAGAGCAAGGGTACGGTGTATGACAGGGAACTGTATTTATGGTCGGAGCGATATGACTTTGTTATCTAATGTTTTTTATGCGCTAGGAAAAGCACAATGCTACCGACAACATGAAATGATATTTTATATATGCTTATAATAATTTCAATGGGCGGTTTTTGTTACGTGCTTCGATGCGAGTTGAACGTAAAATTATTTGGTTTTTGTTTTTTAAAATTTAATTCTGTTCAGTTTTGTATTACAATATTAGTTTTTTTATCAAAAGCTCGTAATGCCAGCTTCTTTATGTATTTGTATAAACTATTATATTGCACTGATGTTCACAAATTTAAAACTTCGTATGTCAAATGTTTAATTTATAAAGTTATTTTACTGTTTGCTGTTCGTTTTTGGGAGCCATTGGGTATTTTGAGCTTTTTAATCATTCTCGTATATTTTTGTAGTTTTTTTTTTGTGGCAAACCATATTTCTAAATTGTTACACCTTGAGAGTTCCATTCTATAAATACGAGTATCAATTAAAAGTTTTTTTTAGCTTTATTAAAACATGAATATAAAGTGCAAACAAACAGTAACAAAAAAGTTTATTTTGTGTATGTTTTGCTAAACATTTTAACAAAATTGAATGAATTGCAATTAGTGGAATAACTTTTTTTCGGAACCAGTGTTTAGTGCAGTGAAATAGTATATTAATCAACGAGCGTGTAATGTTATTACTCACGGGGATAAAGTTTGCGACATGAGCGATAGTAATAACGATTACACGTGAGTTAAATGCGATATTTTTACTACTCCTGCTCCTCTGCTGGACAACATTTCAATTTCTTTAAAATCAAATTCTTTATCGTTTTTGTTCCCCTCAAAAATCAAAATCTGCCTTCTTTTTTCGCTCAATAAAAAATTATTTTTAAATAATTTACTTACGTGTCCACCCCAAGGTTTAAGTTGAATGGTACATTCTTTCGAAAAATAATTATTTACGAAAAAATTATATCTATTGCTTCTAAATTTCAATGGGACCATTAAATAACCAAATACAAATCCTTTAAAGTTTAAATTTGCTCATTTGTAGACCTTTGCTCATCAATAAATTAGAAATGTGTTCCAATTGACGCATTATTCAAATATACATTTCCAAGCCATGATGTTTGCGATTCATCGCGTTATGTTTTTTTTTTTCATATATACATGTACATAATACGTACTCGTACATGTTTAAATAATGAATGCGCGTTCTTTTCAAGTGCAAGGCGAATGTTGGTATGAGAATTGAAAATATATAAAACCAAATTCTATCTGTAGCTGCTACATACATACATATATAGAGTATGAATAAAACATAAATTATGTACGTTCGCGTTTATACACAATATGTAAAATATAATATGTTTATTTATAGACATACATACCGACATAATGTAGACGACTAGAAAATGAACATTTATAAACGTTCGGATTTTATTTTTTATGCTATTTTAAATGTTATCTTTCATGCGTGATTTCTCATAATTGCGTTCATCAATCAAACCAATCTGTTCACACATCATTATACATATTGTAATTCTTTTATGTATGTATTTTATGTGTTGAGCAATGTACGTAACTGAAACATATTAAAACATTATAATACATTTTTGGCTTATGTTACATATGTATAGTTTTATAATCTTCGCGTTTCTACAAGACACATAAAAATATAATTTTGGGACCGGCTGGTAAATTTGGCAATATTTCAGATTTAATAACATTTATTGGAGTGTAATTTAGAAGTTTATTTTGGGATTAATATCTCGTGTAGCTCTAAAGTGACGCATTTACAAACCTTAGAGAGCCCAATCGACAATATATAATCGAGGTACATGAATTATTTGCATTACTTACTGGATAGAAATTGTTTGGGTTTCTAAAAAGTTTTTAATATAATATCATGTACCTAATCGAGATTTTTTCCAAACTTAACCTTCGAAGCGGAAACTTGATGTCAGGTACCTTCAGTGCTACTTTAACCAAATATAATGTTTTATTCTTGCACCATTTCGTTTATATTTAACTTTGATATCCACATCCACATCCACATCCACATCCACATCCACATCCACATCCACATCCACATCCACATCCACATCCACATCCACATCCACATCCACATCCACATCCACATCCACATCCACATCCACATCCACATCCACATCCACATCCACATCCACATCCACATCCACATCCACATCCACATCCACATCCACATCCACATCCACATCCACATCCACATCCACATCCACATCCACATCCACATCCACATCCACATCCACATCCACATCCACATCCACATCCACATCCACATCCACATCCACATCCACATCCACATCCACATCCACATCCACATCCACATCCACATCCACATCCACATCCACATCCACATCCACATCCACATCCACATCCACATCCACATCCACATCCACATCCACATCCACATCCACATCCACATCCACATCCACATCCACATCCACATCCACATCCACATCCACATCCACATCCACATCCACATCCACATCCACATCCACATCCACATCCACATCCACATCCACATCCACATCCACATCCACATCCACATCCACATCCACATCCACATCCACATCCACATCCACATCCACATCCACATCCACATCCACATCCACATCCACATCCACATCCACATCCACATCCACATCCACATCCACATCCACATCCACATCCACATCCACATCCACATCCACATCCACATCCACATCCACATCCACATCCACATCCACATCCACATCCACATCCACATCCACATCCACATCCACATCCACATCCACATCCACATCCACATCCACATCCACATCCACATCCACATCCACATCCACATCCACATCCACATCCACATCCACATCCACATCCACATCCACATCCACATCCACATCCACATCCACATCCACATCCACATCCACATCCACATCCACATCCACATCCACATCCACATCCACATCCACATCCACATCCACATCCACATCCACATCCACATCCACATCCACATCCACATCCACATCCACATCCACATCCACATCCACATCCACATCCACATCCACATCCACATCCACATCCACATCCACATCCACATCCACATCCACATCCACATCCACATCCACATCCACATCCACATCCACATCCACATCCACATCCACATCCACATCCACATCCACATCCACATCCACATCCACATCCACATCCACATCCACATCCACATCCACATCCACATCCACATCCACATCCACATCCACATCCACATCCACATCCACATCCACATCCACATCCACATCCACATCCACATCCACATCCACATCCACATCCACATCCACATCCACATCCACATCCACATCCACATCCACATCCACATCCACATCCACATCCACATCCACATCCACATCCACATCCACATCCACATCCACATCCACATCCACATCCACATCCACATCCACATCCACATCCACATCCACATCCACATCCACATCCACATCCACATCCACATCCACATCCACATCCACATCCACATCCACATCCACATCCACATCCACATCCACATCCACATCCACATCCACATCCACATCCACATCCACATCCACATCCACATCCACATCCACATCCACATCCACATCCACATCCACATCCACATCCACATCCACATCCACATCCACATCCACATCCACATCCACATCCACATCCACATCCACATCCACATCCACATCCACATCCACATCCACATCCACATCCACATCCACATCCACATCCACATCCACATCCACATCCACATCCACATCCACATCCACATCCACATCCACATCCACATCCACATCCACATCCACATCCACATCCACATCCACATCCACATCCACATCCACATCCACATCCACATCCACATCCACATCCACATCCACATCCACATCCACATCCACATCCACATCCACATCCACATCCACATCCACATCCACATCCACATCCACATCCACATCCACATCCACATCCACATCCACATCCACATCCACATCCACATCCACATCCACATCCACATCCACATCCACATCCACATCCACATCCACATCCACATCCACATCCACATCCACATCCACATCCACATCCACATCCACATCCACATCCACATCCACATCCACATCCACATCCACATCCACATCCACATCCACATCCACATCCACATCCACATCCACATCCACATCCACATCCACATCCACATCCACATCCACATCCACATCCACATCCACATCCACATCCACATTCACATTCACATCCACATCCACATTCACATCCACATCCACATCCACATCCAATCCATATCTACCCGGTATTTATAGAGCACCCTGGATTTTGCCAATTGGAGAGAATATCTAGGGGGGATGTTTGGGAATTCGATTCGAACGTGATCGAGCCTTTGATGTTACCTATTTGAATTGAATCAGACTCATTCGTTTCTTATTTAAATCAAATATGGATCTTAAACATCGAAGACTCGATCACGATCGAATCGAATTCTTGAATAGTCTTGCAGAGTTAGAGCCCATCTAAAAGTTTTTCATTATGTTAATTTATGCAAACTAAAATAACTTTTTTTTTTGTTTTATTTTTCTAAATAATTATGTATATTCCAGGTAACGAACGCATACCACCATGAGTTTAAATATTGTTGAATTTTATGTGCTTTTTAAATTATAAACTCGAAAACAATAACAAAAAAGCTTTTTTACATTTTGTACCGAGAGTAAACAAATTTTATGACAAAAAATAAATAATAATATAATTACAAACTTATTACAATAAAAACAACATTCTAAATACACGTCTAGAACCGTTATATGTGGCTTGACAATAAACGTGATTTCTCTATTGCGTGCGAGTAACAAACGAACAAAAAAATCGAGATGCGCTTCCCAAAAATGAACAAGTAAAAATAAATGATTTATCATGTTCATATCATTAACATTCTCTCTAGTGTATGCTGTCGTTTTTTTTTTTGGTTGGTGCGATTGTGACACAAAAACATAAAATCCATTGTCATGCTAAAGAGATTGAAACATAAATGAACTTATTTATCACAAAAACCGGGTGAAACTGCAGAACACAATCAAAATGGGGGTAGAGAGACTGTAAGAAAGCTCTTTCCCCGAAAAAAGGTAGTACGTGAGTTGTTTTACAAAACAATGATAAAGGCAATAAAATTATTTTCTCACAGGTGATATGGAGTAGAAATTTGTATAGCTGCAACCCATATATGTACATAGATCCATAATGTTATATGGGAGAATTTAAATTAATCTTGCGCGCTCCTTTTTCATCGAATGCCAAACGTCTTTTTCCGATTCTACTAAACAATACAAATTGTTTAATTATTAATTTCATTTTCATTTTGTTATTCCCCCTGCGGACAAGATGGAATATAATGGCGACAATGGACGGCTTATGTAATGTGTGTTGTGAAATAATCAGGAATTTTTTTTTCGTACACACGTACGTTGTATGTTTGTACAACAAACGAACGTGGCTACAGTTTCACTTGTAAATGGAGATATACGAACGTAGAACATATTATCTGTATTATGTTCGTTGGGGGAATGCAATACTATCGTTGTTGATTGATATGTTTGCAATGCTATACAATTTTATCGGTAACTGAACCTAGAATTATAAAATCTGTTTATTACTACGTGACAAATTGTTTTCAATCAATCTAAAATTTATGTATATGCTGAGCATTTATAATAAAGAGCCTATTTCTGAACAGGTTGCTGGATCAGGGGAATTATAGACAATGTGGTCGACTGGCAGGTTTTCCTGCATAAATTAAAACAAATTACAAGTGTAAATTATTCTCGTACCCGGTAGATTTGTAAAGAATTCTTACGTATATAATAAAAGAATAGAGAGTATTTTATAGGATACTCAGTATAGGATAGAATTTAGAATAAGCTTTCTCGTAGCAATTATAACTGAAAATTCGTACATAAACATTTCCAATTTTCATTGGGCAAGTTAAAAAATTTTGAAACTTGTGTAGTTTAAAGTATGAAGATAATTAGTTTGTTAATGGTCGACATTAAATTTTATGGCGACAGATTTGCCATACTCGTAAAAAAGTACTAGCGTTATGATAAGTTGGAAAAGTGAATTTTTAGGAGAACTTTTTGAAAATTTACTTACAATTTTTTAGATTTTTAATGATATTACAAATCACTTCCAGTTTTTGTCTGTGTTAAAGCCACCTCAAAACACAATTACACGCAAATGGAATTAGCCTGCGAAAGTCACTTTGCAGAAAGCACTCAACGAGATACTGTTAAAGTTAGCCGAAAGTTGACACCCGAAAGCGAGAAGTCGATAATGCAGGTTGTGCTAGTCCAGCCGAAAGTAAAGTAGTGGTAATGCAGATTGTGTAGTCCCAGTCTAAAGTAAAAAGTCGATAATGCAGATTATGTTATTAAAATTCCAGCCGAAAATAAACAATTTGGTGGTTGCCAGCCAAAAGTAAATAGGATACATGGACTGCAATAAAAGTTTTTGTAAATAGTCTTACGTGGAAAATTTTATTTAACCTAGTCGTGGAAAATATCGGAAAATCAGAAGGATTCACAAAACTGGAATAAAATCAGCCTCTAGAGTGTACATCTGAAGTTAAATCGTTTTTTTTTAATTGCCAATGGCTATCGCATGAAAAAAATTAAGTTGAGGTTTCCCGTGGGAAATCTCGGAAAATTCGATTTTTCAATAATCATTTGAAAATTTATGTTTTTTCCTGCAATATCTATTGACAAGTCACATCAATGTAATCCATCTCCAGACATAACGGATTGAACGGAATTTTTCCTGCGATAGCTATGACAAATCACATAAAAACGATTTAACTTCAGATGTACACTCTAGGGGCCTATTGACAAATCACGGCAATGCAATCCATCTCCAGACATAACACTCTAGAGGCTAATTTTATTCCAATTTTGTGAATCCTTCTGATTTTCCGATATTTTCCACGACTAGGTTAAACACAGTTTTCCACGTAAGACTATTTACAAAAGGTTTTATTGCAATCCATGTATCCTATTTACTTTTGGCTGGCAACTACCAAAGTGTTTATTTTTGATTGAAATGTTAATAACATAATCTGCATTATCGACATTTTACTTTCGGCTGGAAACTTTCGGCTAACTTTAGGAGGGTATCAACGAGATGATTCTGAGCACTTCGTCGTCTCTCTGCTATTAACTTGTTCACCTACTGCATTGGGGAATTCTCAAAACATGGTTATTCGCTGATTTCTCAACTTGGAAAAATGACTAAATAAAGATGGCGAGCTCAAGCAATCATACAGAAAATGTCTCAAGGAATACGAAAGCCTGGGCGACATGGTTTTCTTACCAGAAGCTGAGATTGCAAGGGTCCACTATTTCATTTCTTACCATTGTGGTTTTAAAGTTGACTGCTCCACCCTGAAAATTCGCGTTGTGTTTGATACTTCTTCCTCGACAAACTCGGGTAAATTCTTAAATGATATAATGATGGTTGGTCCAGTGATTTAAAGCGAACTGTTTTCTGTCCTGATTCAGTTTCGTACTCACCGATACGTTATTTGTGCCGACATTTCTAAAATGTACCGCCAAATTTATATGAAAGAGAAGAACCTAAGAAGAAGAGAGAGAACCTATACGTATATTACGACTCACATTTGGCCACCAAGTGTCATTGGCTGAAACTAATCGCTAAAAATGTCCTGAACCTTCATACGCTAAATGGTGGAATTCAATCAATTAAATTAAAGGAATAAAGGATAATATCATTCATATATTGACAATACCGGCTGAGAACAATATGTTTGCATCGACAAGTCTAACTATGATTCGATTTAAGGTAACATAGGTTGACGTTTCCAGGACTACCACAAAGAGTACCATTAAGTCTGAGGTAGCACGCATTTTTGATGCGCTGCGATATACGGGGCTTGTAATAACGATGGGAAAGTTATTTATACAAGACCTGTGGAAGATGAAAATCGATTGGGATGCTGGATTGCCGCAAAATACTGATACCGCGATTTCTTCAATAAGACCAGCATTCGGAAGTTTAGAGAATTGCACCAACCAAGAAGCTGTTACTTTCAAGACTTGAACTGTGTACCACTGAACTACTGGTCAATTTAATGATTCGCGTCATTGCAGCTATGCAAATTCAGTAAACCAACCATTTGGTACTATACCTACATCCCTGCGATATTTATATCGAGAATAATGGAGCCATCAGCCTTAGCCAGACATTTACAATAATTAAATACAATTATCGATCATTATGTAACGTGATAAGTTTTATGCTATGATTTGCGAAGAATGCAGGGGCACCAAAGGAGAATAGGCGTTTCATGTCTGAAATATTCATTGAGCAAAGGTATTTTGTTATATATACCATATCATGAAATTGATTCAACGAAACTCGTTTATAGAAGAATATCAGCTCCTCAGACGAGGCAAACTGGGACTTTTCCTTGACGAGAACGATATTATTAGGATCGGAGGCCTTTTATCTCCTGCCACTCTTTCCTACTAAATTAAACATCCTTTCATTCTCCCATCGGCTCATCCATTTACATTGCTATTAATGAAATATTTACATATCAAATTTTTACATGCAGGCCTACAAGCTCTCCTAGCAGTTACTCGCCAGCAATTCTGGCTTTTAAATTGGCAACACCTTACCCATCGTCAATCAATGTTTTACCTGTCGAATATCTATGTCATCTCCATTCACCAATATCGGAGTTGACTATTAACTGCGTCAATTGTATGAATTGTTTTGCAGCCAAAATCATAAAAGGGAGATTTCGAAGCTATGCGTCATAACCCTAAATTATATTATTGAAAATAACTGCATTTGAACTGTTTATCTTATAGAACGGTATATCAGCAAACTGTTGGTATAGTGAAGTAACAATTAGTGAGGAGTTTCTAATTTTCTTTCATTTGCTACAGAGTTTGAGAAAATTATAAAAAAAGGAACGGCGTCGTGTTCCCGCATGTCAATCAAAGTGTATAAATTGATTCACTTTTAAAAGTGAATAAATTGATGTGACGGAGTTAAGACTTTAATTCTTTAGTTCATATGGATGATTGAACGCAATGACACAAAGATGGCGAAAACGTCAAAGGCGCTAGCGGCAGGAAACGCTTGATCGGCTCCGCAGAGGAAATGATATACTCGACATACATCAAATCGCGCAAACGAAACACCTGAGCAGTCGCTGGAAAGACGAGAGTGACATGCTTTAGGCCACCGCTTAGCCCAAGAGCGTTGAAGTCAAGTTATATTCGTGACAAAGCAATCAATTTCGGAGTAGTTTAAGCCGCTCAACAAAACTATACGGTCCGATGAACATTATTAGCCCGTTTTGTGGTTCGAAAAATTAACTGATGGAAAATTCACAAACTGTTGCCGCAAAGAAAAAATTAAGCTTCTAAGGCCTTTAGATGAAAACGATGTGGAAAAGTCGTATCCTGGTTTCAAGGGAAGTTTGTTACCCGATCAGAATGATTCCGATCTACTAAATTTTCGTGTCAACATTCGTCCATATAATGCTGCATTATCGTTTGCTTCCATGGATGCTTAAAAAGTCAATGATTTCTCTGGAAGAGGTAGATATGTCTTCAAAGTGCGTGGCCAAGCCAGCATGATCACAGTTTTCCCAACTTTATGTTCTAGGTAGTACACAAGCTACGTAAATTCGTCAGAGTCACTCAGCAAATGAGCAATGTAATCAACAATTCTTGGCCCGTCTGGTTCATTATTTTAAAAACAATATTCGACTTGCAGAATCGTTCACAATGATGCAAGAAATCGAAGCATACGTGCGGTATAAGCAGCTGTTAAAGCTGTAGAGGAGCTTCCAATTAATCAGCGACGATACAGCACACCAACATCAAAAGAAATCGCGATGTTGTTCGTGATATCAGAATCTAACCACAAAATCCTGTAGACCCAAACCAATTCGTTAACATTAATTCGTTAACATTTTAAATCCTAACTTAGATCCGACGTCTTTTCCAACCTTTTATCTATACGAAGAATCTGGATGGCAACCAAACTAGCGATGTGACGCTTATAAAGGATTTTAGCAGAATCGGGAATGGAACAACGTCAGCATACTGTAATACAAAGCAGCACAAAAAGCAATTCGTGGCGAATTCAGTGTAGATTCATAACTTCAGGAGGAAGCTAACAACCTAAAACTGCATCTGACAACATCAACAAATTATAAGGGAGAATGTGTATCAAGGATCGGCGGATCACATGACCAACGTGGCTCAAAATACCACCGTTGAAGCAGGCGTCTGTGTAATTCTTCCATCGACGTTGATTTCTTACCGCGAAATATGCGTGAATGGTGTACGACGCAAAAAATCCCAACTCGCCGAAAATAACCGGAAACTAGAGACCTAGAGAACAAACAGTGGTTCGTCCTGATTTAGCCACAGGAGTTTTCAGGTTACAGTTAAAATCGTTTATGGATAGGACCTAACAGTACATGGTTAGTTTGCAGAATCGATAGCTAACGTCTACACTATCAAATTTTAAAAGAGAGGCTTACCGCGTTCGCACGTCTTGGTGACAGACCGAGCTGAAGAAAAGTTTAGAACCGGAGAAAGGATCGAACAGTTCGTGGGCACCGTCATTAAATGTGTCATGGATGGACCATGCGAATTAAATATTCCAACAGCTCCTTGCATGAACGGCGGAGAATGCTTGAAAAAGTTCCTTAAATTGCTTAACACGCAACATGGTTAATAAGTATATCTACAAGTACATCTTTAAAGCCTTCAATTGCCCCAATATTGTTTTTCCAGCATATGGTCAATGAGGATTGCGTCACAATAATCCATCGTTATCATCCCGTTCATCTTCCAAATCAAGTGCGGATTATGTTTTAATCAAGAGGTGAGGATGAAGCTTTGCTGGCAGCTTAACTGTGACGAACAAAACTGGAATCATGGTTTGATTTCAACAGAAATGATGTCAGTGCACGGAATTTGCTCTAAGTTGACATCCCATTTACTATGTGTACGTGAGAGGAAGCGACAGAAAGATGGGGTGCAAGAGACGAAGAACGGTTCTATTTTCATCTACTTCTGCTACGCGTTCCTGGAGCTACAAGTTTTCTAGCGATTAGAGCTGTCAGTAGGGCTAATTCTCGACGTGGACTTGGAGTCACATATGACGAATGGAGACGTTGCCTTATCGAAGTTGAAACTTTTCAGATGTCAAAGCAATTGCGGGAGACATTGTTGTCAGCTGTCAAGTCCATTTGAATTGTGGAATAAATACAAAAACGACATGTATCTTGAACATTTAGATATGTGTCTTGCTAAAACGATGAAGCTACAGCAATAAACACAGTTCTATATGATATCAACGCTACTTTACTTCAACTCTTAGTGTTTTGCGATAGAATTGGTTTGCCAACACCAACTGGAAATGAACCAATCGAACAGGTCTTCGACCTTATTGAAGAAGAGAGAGACGCTGTGAAACAAATTGCAACCTTGAATCAGACGCAGCTTGATGCATTTGGCAAAATTCAGCTGTTGATAACAACACAATAAGGCTTAGATGCTTCTATTTGGATGATCCAGGTGGTTCCGGAAAGACGAACCTTTGCAGTATCTTAATGGCAATTACTCGAAGTAGAGGTCAAAGCGTGCTTACTTTTGAAATAATCGGCATAGCCGTAACTCTGATGAAAGGCGGACAAACAGTACATAGAGGATTTAAGCTTCCAGTTCCGCTTTTCGATACTTCCGTTTACAAGCTTTTGCAAGAGATTTCTGAAAACGAGCTGCCATTTGGACGAAAATTGGTAATGGTTAGAGGCGAGTTGTTGTCAAAGAAACGCGCTTGAATATTATCGAAGGAAGCATCAAATCAAGGAGATTGGAGTAGTATTTCACGACACTACCACTCACAATCAACATGTGTAGCGAAGGACAAGATTTGCAAACATGACATTGCAAAATGAAACTGTCGGGTATCGCCTGCGATACACGTTAGTTTTGAATTATTATGCCCAAATATGGACGCCAGGGTATGTGATTTTATCACCCAATGTTTGCAAATAAGACACACTCACTTTGATTAAAACTTTATAATTATTAGTTTATTTGTGTATTTATATATTTATTAATTACAAAATTTGGACAAGTCCAGTCGGAAATATTGCCCACCACTGTTCCGTAAAAATCACGATTATTATTATTTTATTAATTAGATTTTTTAACTTTTTATTTTAGGAGAAAAAAATGTCTTGCGACCTATTCCACGCAGAAGAAAAAGTAGATAGCCATGCCAATAACCAGGCGATGAATATCGTCCTCGCGAAGATGTTTTATTTTGTGTTTCTGTGTCAGGAATACAACTCGTGTTGACACACGAGAAAAATCGTAATGTCAAAATTTGATGTTCTATTGAACACGAGATGGAACCACAGAGAAATATCACTCAAGTTTAGATTGAGGAAAATAATGTTAACAAGATGGGGCAAATGTCACAAAACATAATTTTGTGGTCGATTATATTTTGTGTACATGTCATCTCGTTAGATGGCGAAAGAAAATACGTTACGCAAAGAGATATCTTATGCGTAAACCCTATGTGTCTGTGGTGGTGAATGTATTGTAATTTATATAAACACATAATTAATTTGTTGATTGCAATGCGTGAGCCGCTACAGGACTCCCCCGCAAGTGAGTACCCCTCCTTAAGGAAGTTTAGTGTTAGGCTGAAAACGAACTGATTTATGTTGTCGAGAAACTGATTTCGTATCAGTGGAACATAGTATGCCGTAAGCCGGTTTGAGCCGGTCAATTGAAATGGTTTGGTTTTTTCCATTAATTGACACGGTGAATTGCTTCCGAAGGCGTCGAATAACTTTAAACGGCCCTTCATAAGGAGGAGATAAGCCTGTGCGAACCTTGTCCGTTCTTACGAACACAAAATCACAGTTGGGAAGTGACTTGGGAACAAAAACGTCATCTTGTTTGGCTTGCCGAGTTGATTTTTGGATAAGGTTTTGCATTGTGTCACGGAGTTGATCGATGACTGTGTCGCTAGATGGTAAAGGTAAAAGAGGATTTTCGACGAAGAACTCGCCTGGTAGCTTGATGGTTTGTCTATAAACCATTTCAGCTGGTGAGCACTTCAGATCTTCTTTTACTGTTGCTCGGATTCCCAGTAATACGATGGGTATTTCCGAAGACCAATTGATTGTGTTCCCTCTGGCTATTAACGCGGCTTTGAGTTGCCGGTGAAAACGTTCGACCATGCCATTGGCTTGAGGGTGATAAGCCGTTGTACGAATACGATGTGAGCCAAGGAGTTTTGTTAACTCGATAAAAAGCTTTGACTCAAACTGCGTTCCTTGATCAGTAGTGATATTAAGGGGCACGCCGAATCGTGAAACGTAATTGTTGACAAAAGTCAAGGCAATGGTTGCAGCTGACATGTTAGTCATACAATAGGCTTCGGGCCATCGAGTGAATCGATCGACACAGGTGAGCAGGTAAGTATATCCATTAGATGGAGGAAGTGGTCCTACTATATCTATATGGGTATGTTCAAAACGACCTGATGGAATTTGGAATTGTCCATGGGATGATTTAGTATGCCGTTGAACTTTGGCACGTTGGCAGGATAAACATGACTGAGCCCAATGGCTTACGTCTTTGTTCATACTAGGCCAAAAATATCGAGCAGTAACCAACTTACGAGTAGCACGGACACCAGGATGCGAAATGTTATGTAAAGTGTCAAAGATAGTTCGACGCAGTGATTCTAAGATAAATGGGCGATTGTACCCAGTTGCATTGATGAACCGGAGCGACATTCGGAACCAGAAAATAAATTCTTAAGTTCTAGGTCAGCTTTTTGTGCAATTGCAATTTTGTTTAAGTCGAATTGTGTCTCGACTGCGGCCGTTTCATTGTCTGTTGTGCGAGAGAGTGTATCTGCAACAACATTTTCATGTCCGTGAACATGCTGAATGTCCGTGGTAAATTGACTAATATAATCCAAATGGCGAGCTTGCCTCGGATTACGTTCAGTTTTAGACTGAATTGCTCTAGTCAGAGGTTTATGGTCGGTAAAAATGGTGAAGTCCCGACCTTCGACAAAATATCTGAAGTGTTTCACTGCCAGATATATTGCGAGTAATTCCCGATCGAATGCGGAATATTTTTTCTCAGCATCCGAAAGTTTCCTTGAGAAAAATCCCAATGGCTCCCAACATTCGTTATTGTAGTGTTGCAGTACTGCCCCAACGGCAGTGTTAGTTTCGAATCGCTCAATGGGTGTGCCAGCAGTGTTAATTTCGCAAGTTTAGCCTTAAGTGACGTGAATGCTTGTTGACATTCGTCAGTCCAAGAGAAATTCTTGGATGTTTTGGGTTTACGTAGAAGTACGACCAAATGGCTGTGAACTGGTGCGAGTATCTCAGCGAGCTTTGGTATAAATCGGTGGTAGTAGTTTACCATACCGATGAACCGCTGAATGTGCTTAATTGAGCTTGGAGTTAGAAAATCCCTAGTGGCGTTAATTCGTTCTTCAGACGGCCGAATACCATTAGGGGTTATTTTGTGGCTGAGGAAATCAAGAGTGGATGCGCCAAAGACGCATTTTGAACTATTGATGTGAACATCAAACTCAGTTAACCTTTGGAAGAGTTGTTCTAGGTGGAGTTTGTGCTGTTCCTCAGTTTGCGATGCCACAAGAATATCGTCAATATAGACGAAAACAAAGTCTAAGTTACGAACGACTTCGTTCATAAAACGCTGAAACGTTTGAGCGGCATTGCGTAAACCGAATGGCATTCGAGTAAATTCGAATAGGCCAAAGGGAGTTGTTATTGCCGTTTTAAAAACGTCTAGGCGAAACGGGAATCAAATGATATGCTCTGACGAGATCGATTTTCGAAAAAATTTTACATCCATGCAAGTGCATAGAGAAATTTTGAATGTGAGGAATCGGATAACGATCCGGTATAGTCACAGTGTTTAACTGTCTATAATCCCCACATGGTCTCCAATCGAAATCTTTTTTCTTAACCATGTGTAATGGACAAGCGACAGGAGATGCAGACGGCCTGCAAATCCCTAATTCCACCATATGCTGAAATTCCGTAAATGCGGCTTTATGGCGGACTTGATCTAGTCTTCTTGGTCTGGATACAGGCAGATGTCCTGCTGTAACAATGTGATGGACTACATTGTGTCGGACTGGTAATTTATAATTCGGCTCTGCTGTAAGTTGAGAAAACTTTTTGAGCAAAGTGCCGTAGCCGTTGGTGATTGAATAATGGATCGGGGTCGGTGTGTCGACGTAAACCATGTTGGCATTGATTGACAGCTTTGTCGCTGAATCAACCAGCCGTTTATTCCTTAGATCAACCAATAGTCCGAATTTGCACAAGAAGTCGGCGCCAATGATGGGACGATTCACAGCATCTAATATGAAAGCATGCGTGAAGGTTCGTTTTAGTCCCAAATCCAACTGAAGCAACTTTGTGCCGTAAGTGTGGATGTTAGTGCCATTGGCGGGCGACAAAACTAGATTTGAATTTCGTTTTAAAATATTGAATTCACTTTTGAAATTAAAAACTGGAATAACCGAAAGGTCAGCGCCAGTGTCGACTAAATAGGTAATTCGGTTTATTCGGTCGAAAGCGAATAACCGAGAAGTACAATAATTATGGTTTATTGGGGTCCCGACCCTGTGTTCTGGTAGTTTTTTGAACTACACGCTTCAGCATCGAGATTATCGATGTGCTGAGCCGTCGAGTGTTTCGACGAATTATAATTACAAGGCGGAACGCATTTCTTTGCTGCGGGCCCAAACTTCACATGATACCAACATCTGCCGTGGCGGTGAGAGTAATTGCTGGTACTGCGGGATCGCGACTGTGAACGTGAACGAGAGGATCCGTGTGATCCCCTTGATCGGTCTCGGAATAGATTCTCTAATTTTTCCTCGAGCCGAGCGATTCTCTTTACTAATGAGCCATCGTTCTGATTGCTGGATGGAACCCGTTCACTGCGTACCGTTGGACGAGATTGTCTATCCACCTGGGACAAGTTTAAGTTTTTTTGGCCGATATTTATGTGTTCGAACATCTTATCGGCAGTTCTAGCCAGAGCGTCAGTTCCCATCGAATCTGGCTGAGTGATAAGGGCAATTTTAATTATTTCTGGCATCTTTCTTATCCAGAGCGATTTAATAATTGATTCGTTAAAATTGTTTCCTGCCAGTGTGCGTATTTGACGTAACGCGTCGGAGGGCCTACGGTCACCGATGTCTTGGCCCGAGAGGAGTGACTCCAATATTGCCTCTCCGACGATGGCGCTAATCGCTCCAACAAAATTGTTTTCAAAGCTGAATATTGGTCTGTGTTTGGAGGGCTCGACAAGAAATCCGAAATAATATCACATGTTTCAGGTGATAAAGAGGTCAATGTGTGCAAAAACTTTTGTTTCTCGGATTTAATCCCTTGGAGATTAAACTGTATTTCTGCCAACAAAAACCAATTATGGGCTTTTTGTGGCCAGAATGGTTGCAGTTTGACTGAATTGCTATTTGTTGCTGATATCTCCAATGAATCTTGCGTGCTTGTCTCCATTTGTTGGGTTGCATTTGAGCTTTCTTGTTTTCCCTCACCGTTGACCATTTTAGCTAAATTCGCTAAATTCTCTTAAAGAAGTCAAGACACCAAATATTTAATATGAAAGATAAACAAAGGGATGGATACCTTGCAAGTAAATACCAAAATCAAAAAATAAAAAAATATAGGAATGGGTACCTTGTTGCTGAAGGCTATAATTAATTTTGGGCCCTTAAGCCTCGAGATACCCTCCAATTACGGGACGAGCGTGCCACTACGTATTGGAGGGGCTCGTTGAAATTTTCAATAAAGTATTTTGGAAAGAAAAAAAAAAATTTAATAATAATAAATAAAAATAGTAAACGTCTATAACCACCGAACGTGAGAAAAATGTTTGAATAATCACTAATGAAATTTTAACAGCCTTGGAATAAAGAAAATAATAATAATTTTCTGTTAATGTAAAATTTTCCCGAGCAAGTGGTGAGCAACTTACAACGAATTTTTAAAATTTGAAAAACAAAATAGAAAGAATATTTTACTTTAAGTATACAATTGATACTTTGTGTTTGAAAACAAATAAATTCTGATCTATTCAAAAATGAATGTATATAATAAAGAATGAATAAAAATGTTTGGTTTTTGTATAAAAAGAACACTTAGCTTTTGTTCTCGTCGTTACTGCTACCGCTGCTGCTGTTGATGATGGTTTCTTCTCCTTCTTAGTTCCCGTTACTGTATGGTCTTTGTCGCTGTATTGAATTACCGTTCCTGTTGGTTAATTTAATTATTCCCAATGAAATTGTGGTGATGTTTCCGTTATGCCGAAATGCCAAAATATTTTGAAAATCCCAATGTATTTGTATAACCATATGTATATGGTATCGCCTGCGAGTAGGTTATCACCCTGTGTGAACTGTGTCACACTGTACACTTTTTCATGTTCTAATCACTGTGCTTGATTGTTGTAGTGAATTGCTTGCCGCCCGAAAAATATAAACGGCACACCACGAAGAAAACGGAGAAAAAAAAAAAAAAAAATGGTTTTAGTATGACGTGGATTTGATTTTTAAAATGAATAATAAGGTACGTACCGCTTTACCTGGTACAAAATTTATGTACCAGGCATCCACAATTTTACCGCATCGGTTAATCCTGTGTGGGTGTGTGTGTGTTGAAATCCTGCGTGTCCCGTGCTCTCGTGTGTTGAGAAAAAGAAAACCACATAAAAAGAAAATATGGAGTCGTTTCTCTATTTTACGTGTGTTCACAAAAAAAAATATTTTTTTTACATACCCTGTACTTGGTGTGGGTTTATCTACCGCACCAAGTGTAATAATATAAGTTTAAATATTGAAATGTTTTGATTGTCCCGTAAAAACGGGCGTCGGAGTCACCAATTGTCGGGTATCGCCTGCGATACACGTTAGTTTTGAATTATTATGCCCAAATATGGACGCCAGGGTATGTGATTTTATCACCCAATGTTTGCAAATAAGACACACTCACTTTGATTAAAACTTTATAATTATTAGTTTATTTGTGTATTTATATATTTATTAATTACAAAATTTGGACAAGTCCAGTCGGAAATATTGCCCACCACTGTTCCGTAAAAATCACGATTATTATTATTTTATTAATTAGATTTTTTAACTTTTTATTTTAGGAGAAAAAAATGTCTTGCGACCTATTCCACGCAGAAGAAAAAGTAGATAGCCATGCCAATAACCAGGCGATGAATATCGTCCTCGCGAAGATGTTTTATTTTGTGTTTCTGTGTCAGGAATACAACTCGTGTTGACACACGAGAAAAATCGTAATGTCAAAATTTGATGTTCTATTGAACACGAGATGGAACCACAGAGAAATATCACTCAAGTTTAGATTGAGGAAAATAATGTTAATAAGATGGGGCAAATGTCACAAATTATAATTTAGTGTTCGATTATATTTTGTGTACATGTCATCTCGTTAGATGGCGAAAGAAAATACGTTACGCAAAGAGATATCTTATGCGTAAACCCTATGTGTCTGTGGTGGTGAATGTATTGCAATTTATATAAACACATAATTAATTTGTTGATTGCAATGCGTGAGCCGCTACAAAACCTTTCACCAATTCCTAGACTAAACGGTGACGACATAATTGAAATCCCTCAAGCAATGGTTAATGTTGGTAACATTATTGCATCGATCTTGAAGGAAAGAGTCACCATAATGCTGTTGCGATACTTGAACCCAATATGATTGTCAGAGGGCTTCACCGAAATTTAATCCGAAATTCATGGATCGATTTGGCTCCATTAGATATCAACTTGTCATTCATCCTACGATGCCGGCAATCTCCGATGATTCTAGCCTATGCTGTACGACAATCAACAAATCACAGAGAAAAATATTCGACCATGTAGGCATCGATTTAAACGCTGCTGTTTTCTCTCAAGGATAACTTAAAGTGGCCTTTACGCGATCCAGAGTATCACATCAGATGAAGGTGAACATTCATCAAAATCATCAACAAGAAGTGTTTTTTGAAACAATAAAACAATATTCAATTTTTTGCGTGATTTGTGGCTTAGTAGTAACACATTGGAGTAAAGTGGCTTACCTCTCGGTTTCGATTCTGCTTAATGCAGAAACATTTTTTTAAGAAAAGCCCGGCCTCCATGTATTTGTCGGTCTTTACCGTTTTTTGTATGGTGTTCCCCACATAAGTAAACTCATCCTTGAAAGCCCTTAAGATCTATTCGATTTTAATTTCGAGCTTTTCTTACCCTACTGAAAAATAACGGCTAAAATTATCAAATGGTCAAATGGTGATTGAGGCAGCGGACGCTGGACATCACCATTAGGTGTAATATCTTAAGCAAAACATTACATAACTAGAGTTATTCACAAAATTAAAGTTATTAATGAATCAGTATCCGTCCTATGACGAGATGTACCCCCCGGTATTCAAAAATTCACTACAGTGTGATGAAAACGAAATTCTTTCGTTGAAATCTGATCATGCAGTATACCATAGTAAAGATTTCGATATGGAACAATGCAACATTAACTGTTTACATGTTATTCTGATTAGTATATCTTCCGAGTCTCGCTACTTTGGTAGACAGTATGATTCATTTTATATTAAATTAAACTAACTTACTTTAAATAAATCAAACACATTATCAAAACCACCATCCACTTTATAATTTCTTATTCCTTAATTACCTCTAGCGAATACTTGCTGATCTTTCATGATGCTAATAAATCATCGCGCCGTTATTATATCCTTTTTAAAAAAATACCGTACCGTCAATTAAATGCGCATCAAACACCAGATTAAAGTTTATTTTTGTTTATGCTTATGGTTTTATAAATTTTACGTAGGAATTTCGCAAACAAACCTTAAAAGAATCAAGCCTTTTATCCCATTTCCCCTATTTCTTTTTCTTTCTTTTTATATTTATTTCGTAATACTCGAGTCAAAATAACATAAAAAAGATTCAAGAGGAAAATCTTTTTGACTTAATGTTAAATTCTGTATAACAAAAAAAAAAAAAAAAAAGAAAAAATTATAATAAAATTTAATAATAATAATCAAAATGGGTTAAAGTCAAGTTACAAAAAAAAAAGTAAAAATGAAACCAAGAAATTACATAAAAGTTGAAAAAAAAAACTTTTTTCGTATTATTTTCACTTTTTAAAATTTTTTTGATAATTTTCTTTTCCTCTTTTTTTTTCTACGAAATAATGGAAACATAATTAAGAAGCACGAAAAAAAAACAAATTTAATTAAAACGGAAAAAAAATTGTTAGAATTAAAATAGATATTTTTTAAGCCTTTTTTTTTTCTTTTTATTTACATTTTGGTTTTCTTATAAGATTATTAGTAGGAAAATGTTAAAAATGGGTTCAGTTAAAATAACGCAGCATGAAAACAAAAACACAAATTCCCTGTCTTTATTTCTTTCTTGAAATGATTTTTATTTGATTTCCTTTTTTTTTTATTCGTGTGCCATTGTTGTTGTTATTCATGCCAGGAAAATAACTGTAATTAGACCCCTTTTTGTTGAAGATAAAATTAATTTTGTAGCCAATTAGAATGTTTATTTAAGGTTTTTTATATTTTCTTGATTTTTAATGGTGTTCGTGTGCGACTAAATAAAAAACAATTCAATTTTATGGTATCGATTATTTGATTTTCTAATTTTGTACATAAACCGGTTGAGATTTGAAACTTTTAATCTTAATTTGTCTTTATATATTGTATGTAAATTTAATCATTGCTGATGAAATTCATTCTCAGTACTGCATCACCTCATATCTCATATTAAATACTGTATTTTAAGGACAGAATAGCATCAGTAGTAGAAGCAGCTTGCTTAATGCGATAAATTTTGGGTGCCAACTGCAAATTTATTGTGCACTTCTAATTTATCTCCTGATTATAATTTGTTTGAAAAGCATAGAAATATTTTAAGTAATCGTGGTAAATGGTTTCCAACAATTTGAACTAAATATTATATTATTCAAATACATACAAGCACCTATCATACTGAGCACAATTTTTGTGCAATACCCATATATATTGAGCAACTATCTATAAAGGCCGAAACACGAACTCTATCATTTTTATCCGCTTTACATCGTCTTTTTCATAAAACATAATGCTTCCTTTGCTTTGGTCAAGCTATTTCGTAATTAATAAAGTGGTGATAAATAAAACATTAAAATATTTCTTTATTCAAATGGCACAGTTTGAGGTTATGTAGTCCAAAAAATTTTAAATTTGTGTTTATTGTCCGCTTTGATTTTTCCTCCCCGTTCGTTGTATTCGCCTTTTTGTTTTAATACAAATTGCCAGTTCTATATATTTATAAAGCGTTAAGGGTAAACTACACTTTGGTTTGAGTCTTGGGTCGAAATACTTTACAAAATGGCAGTAAATAGTTTATTTTGGTTCGTGTATTTGCTAAGATGCATTTTAAATATTGTGACGGTGACACCCCCAGTGCGTAATAGAAGAAGTTAAATTAATAGCTCAATGTTTAACTCTACTAAAATGGAATTTTCCATGATAAAAATTGTTACGTAATGTTTATACACTATTCTAACTAGAAAAATCATGAGCTTTCTAGTAGTTTGGTTTGTGTATATAAAAAGTCGAACGAAGTCGAATTGGATTAGTAGTATTTGGAAAGCGACAGTGTGAGGATTAAAAAGTAATTAAAAAGTGATTTAAAAAGTGTTGAAGTGCGAAATAAAAATTATAAGTGAACAGTAAAATTTGAGAATAATTTATATAAAGTGATTTTGTGAATTTTTATTGATAAACTGTGTTGTAATAAATTTTGTGAAATAAATAAATTCGTTGGTGATAAATTAAATTGATTTTGTAATATTTACAATCCAGTGATACGAACCTTATTTGACAAGGCAAAAACGTAACAATTGGTGACAGCGGTGGAATTGTGAATAATAAGATAAAGAGAATGATTCTCAACGAGTTAAAAGTTCCAGAATTAAAGAGGGAACTTGAGAAACGGGGTTTGGCTACTGATGGTAGCAAAGCTGCTTTACCAGCGCAACTACGTGACGCCATGGAGAAACATGGGTTGAATGCTGACCATCATGATTTTGGCGTGGAAATAGCAGATGCGGCAACTCTAGAGAAGGCAGGAGATAAACAACCGTCGGTCGAAACAACACAACTACCATCTGGAAGTTTCGATTTGTCGCAGTATAGTTGCTATGAACCAGATGATGGGACAGATGAGTCTAATGAAACAACAAAACGAACGACAAATAGAACAACAAAATCATTCTAACCCGGAAATGAAATAACAAGGAGTGAAAATTAAAGATCAAATTATAGATGGTCAAAAGAGAATGGACGAGAAAATTCTGAAATTGTCTACAAATGTACAAGGCGAAATAGAGAAACTGAAACGAATTTTAAGACGAAGGTTCAACATGTTGAAGAGAAATAACAAGCGGAGGTTCAACGTCTCGAGAAGGAGCTAACAAAGGTCAAGGCAAGTGAAACGCGAAATTATGAAGGCGCTGGATAGTAAGTACGGCAATGACCATAAGCGAGAAATCTATCGCATAGAATTTAAAAGCCGCTACCAAAAGGGAGGAGAATCGCTACATGAATTTTCATCGGCAATCGAGCTATTAGTACATCTAACACATACCAGTACGTCGGACGAATTCATTGATGGCATTTGAGATCCAGAGACACGCAAGGCGGTGATATTGTCACTTAAAGCAACCTTCGCGGAAACCATCGCTTGTGCGTTAACAAATGAAACTGCACAAGCCATCACCAAACCGTCAATGAAAATACGCCGAGTGGAAATCGACACTAGCATAAATACAGAACGGTCAACACCAAGATACCGAGACGGAACCGGAAAAATCAGATGTTGGGCATATGATAAAATCGGTCACATCACTCGGGACTGCTGGGAAAGAAGAAGAAAACGGGGAAGATCACCATATCCTATTCAGCGACGACCAAGCGGCGAGCAGGCAGTGGCCAGGCAAGAGGGCCAAATGACGACGGTGAATTCTCTTAAAATCTTCGGAACATATTAAAATCATATAATAAAATAAATAGAATTCTGTTTATTAGTCGGTTTCGTTGAATTACTGTTCGTAAATACTAATATACTTCTCGTGTTAATCGAAACACAATTAAAATGGTCTAATCACTGGTAGCATATTAGATATTACATGAATTAATTAATATTTAACAAAAAAAAATTAATAAAGTAAAAATTAGCATAGAGCTGTGTGAATATTGTGCAGAAGAAAAATTGTAAGAGAATTCATCTGTATTAGTTATGATTCGCTAATACTTAACGCACAGCACATTCTATATATTTCCTTGATCAACAAGTTCTCGGAATAACCACCGTGTGGCGCTCCCATCGTTCCGATTTCAGTTCTGTTTTTTTGTTAATTTGGTACATCTGTTGTTGATATTCCCTCTAAATCTTAGCGTCATAGCTTGACATTTGCAAAAGTTACGTAGTCAAGAGTACATCTATCTCTGTGTGTATTGGCGATTATTTACAGTTTTAGACATGATTTGCGAGGCTGAATCCGATCCCACATTCATCAAAAGGATCATTACTGGAGACGAGACGTGGGTTTATGAATACGACACGCAATCCAGACATCAGGCAAGTAAATGGCGTTCACCAAAAAAAAAACCACGTCGTTTTCAGTCAAAAAAGAAGGCAATGCTCACGGTTTTCATGGTTTACAACGGTGTAGTGCATCATGAATTTTTGCTAGAAGGCCAGACCGTAAACAAAGAGTATTATTTGGGCGTTATGAGACGTTTGCGTGAAGCAATTCGCCGAAACAGACCAGAATTGTGGGCAGAAAACTCGTGGATTTTGCACCATGATAACGCACCGTCACACAGTGCCATCATTATTCGTAATTTTTTGACGAAAAATGCAACAAATACCATCCAACAACCACCGAATCCAATCGAGTTAAAAAACCATTACGGGGAACGCGTTTCAGCAGCCGAGAGGAAATAATGAAAAAAATCGCCAACACACACAGAGTAGATGTACTCTTAACAACGTAACTTTTGCAGATGTCAAGCTATGACGCTAAGATTTAGAGGGAATATCAACAACAGATGTACCAACTTAACAAACAACAGAACTCAAATCGGAACGATGGGAGCGCCACACGGTGGTTATTCCGAGAACTTGTTGAACAAGGTAGTAGATGCGCTTGAATCTTTAAGAGGCGCAACCAAACGATCAAACCCACCACTTATTTTCAAATGAAGAATGTGTCTTACCCAAACCGATTTTGTTCGAAATTGAACAAGATTGTGCAAACAATAGCGCTAAGCAATGTCATAAAGGAAATATTCATTATACTCAAAATAATTATCATTATGTTAATCGTCCTATGTAAAATATGTACTCGTAAGTCTAATAGAGGTATTATGCAGCAACCAATAATAAATTATCCGAAAACGAATCAAAATATTCGTCATCACAATATCCATCATCACATGTTAGTCTCACATGTTTCTTAATAAGTAAGTAGACGTAATATCCCTCCAAACCTAAAACAGAGGCAATATACTTCATAAACAATTAAATCCTAATATAAAGACACTATTCAACCAGTCATTTCAAATTAAATCCGACGTACTATTCCCAACCATGAAACAGAAATATCCATCCATATTAATACGCAAGCCAACGAACCAATCGTAAGAAAAACAAACAAATCCACAATATCTGTAAACGAGTTCTGTCTCGTTTATTAAATCAAACACGAATTCCGCATTGGGAAACAATAATTTTACTTATATAGTAAGTTCACGAATTGTGCCTCGATAATGGCGATTGATAAAGGCTCCTCGGAAAAAATAAAAAAAATAATCAACCACTTTAATTTTCATTTGCGCGCATTGGAAAGTCTCCAGCGTTCAGTAAAACAATTGGATGATTTAACTGTAACAATGATATATTATAAATGGGAACCTTGGACTAATTGATGACATTCCTAAATAAGCGATGCCACACTATGGAAAGCAAACCATTATAGTAACATCCTCGGGGGCGGCTGCAGCCAGTTCACGACAAATTAAACAAACTTCTGATATTTTTACAAGACCAACCTACATATTTTTCGGATACTTATCAAAGTGCATCGTTGCTAGATCTAATCATTACTAAGGATAGTTCTAAAATAGAAAGACTTGCGCAACTGGATGAGTCGATTTTAACACTTGGTTTGCAAAGATAACATCAAATAGTGATGATATTGATAATATAAGTATTAGTAACGTTGATCATAATGTAGAACATAAATTTAATTTCTATACAGTTGATGAAACTGCAGTAAAACAGGCCATGTTGCGAATTAAGTCCAACTCAATTGGTGACCACCGAATTCCATTAAAATTTATTAAATTGATTTTAGAATATATCTCACCAGTTCTTTGCTATTTGATTAATTGTTGTTTAATTGAATCGCGATTTCCTTCTCAATGGAAAATTTCGAGAGTTGTGCCGGTTGTCAAGTGTTGAAATCCTAAAGATATTGAGGACTTAAGACCCATTAGCATATTACCTATGTTATCCAAAATTATTGAAAGAGTGATGTGTGATCAAATGGTCCATTATTTGAAGAATAATAAAATGAATAATAAATTTCAATCTGGTTTCAGGGTTAAACACAGTAAGGCAACAGCGCTACTCAAAATAACGGACGACATTTTTGCTGCTCTAGATAAGGGTCATGTTGCACTATTGGTTTTACTTGACTTTTCCAAGGCTTTTGATACATTGAATCATGGTATTTTGCTTCTTAAATTACCAAATCATTTTAAATTTTCGCAGGACGCGATTAAATTAAATAAAAACTATCTAAGCGGTCGTTCCCAGTACTTCAGTTTTGGTGATGAAAAATCATGCTGTGTGAATGTGAATAGCTGATTCTACCGACTTCAGCGCCTGGAAGACAACTGTGATACTCCACGACTATGGACGGTCATATTCTACCAAGCAGTACAGGTATGCAGCCCGTGACTGAAAATCAATGATTGGCCAATGCCTGCGAATACATAGCCTAGCGGCTCGACATTTCAATATTTCGCACAAAATTGATAAGCTCATAGGAGCGGAACTATATTTAGAACTACTGTCAGTTGGCCAAATCAAAGTCGCTGATCGTCTACCGTATCTCCAGAATACAGTGCTTGGGTGGATAGTATCAGGCAAATTTACTGCAAAATTAAACTGCAAACTTTATTATAACATAAAGACATAGCAAACGTTGCAAGTTATCGAATCCCAAGATCAACTAGACGCACGCCCCAAGAAGAAAAGTGTGAAGCACATTATTACGCCACATTTCAACGCTCCACAACTGGAAGATTTCGCATAGGGCTATACGATTCTCTTCACCAGTCAATTCATTAGGCGAATCAAAATTAATGGCTCAGCGCTAATTCTTGGCAGCAAAACAGCAGTTATTATTAACAATTCTATTTACGTCGATGATTGCCTTGGTTTCGACGATCTGTACAATTATTCAATGAAAATCGCAATTAATTAACATGCTAGAGACAGCTGGAATGAGGCTTCACAAATAGTGTTCAAATGACTCCTCTCAAAATATTGCACGACATACCTAAAGCCGATCATGAAAAAACACTTATATTCGATGAATGCGAGTCGGTGGGTATCCACCAGATCTACAGATGCAACGAAACACTATTGTAACGTTACTGTGCCATACTATTGGTTGGTGGCCAATCCTACTTCATTAGCCATCTCAAATCATTTACTGGACATAGATTCAACGATTATACATCATTGGTTAAATAGACATTCTTCAAACTGGAAAACCTATGTTGCCAACCGTGTGGCAGAGATCCAACAATCAGGTTTGATTTCACAATGGAGATACGTAGATTCCAAAAATAACGCTTCAGATGTATTATCTACAGGAGTAACACCTACCAATTTCTCGTCACAATCAATTCGTTCAAGGGGCCTTCATTTCTAATCAAACATGAGAAGTTTTGCCCAAATGGTTTCATGGTGCAAGCAGATGCTGAGATGTTATCGCCAGTCAGCCTACGCCATCAAAACTATCGCAATTTGATTTCTTCCTAAATGTCAAGTACCATAGCTAAATTTTAATTCGCTTCTTAATGCAGCTAACACCAGACCAACATCAAACTCCATTACAAGAGCAATTCAAGCAGATTCCTTTGCTGAAGATTTACAAACGCGTTCCTTTAATACAATTCTCTTTCCAAAGAATTATGCTTTCACTCTAAATATCTTCCGATTTTTTCATTAAGATATTTACTTCCGTTTTTTCATTATAGAAATTGCCACACTGGCCCACGAGGGCTATTGGCATCAATCCGACATGAATTTTAGCCATTCAGCTCGTCGCTCGCCCGCCGTTTTTAATATAGATTAGGTTTGCCTCAAGCCGTGGCATGTGTAGTAATAAATACTCCGACAATGCAACCAATTTTATCGGAGCGAGAAATGAGCTTCGTGCCTTATATCTTTTTTTCTGCCCTCTGTAGCATAAACATTCACGTCAAGCATATTCAAGCGAACAAAAAAGAATAAAGTGGCGTTTTACACCGCCTCGTTCGCCTTACTTTGGGGTGCCCTACGAAGCAGAAGTAAAATCGGCCAAATACCACATTAAGTGGATCATAAATTTTTTTGAAGTATCCCATTTTCATCATCTTACCTGTTTTAAA
This sequence comes from Tipula vernalis, assembly GCA_958295665.1. Classification (NCBI taxonomy): domain Eukaryota; kingdom Metazoa; phylum Arthropoda; class Insecta; order Diptera; family Tipulidae; genus Tipula; species Tipula vernalis. The sequence goes on from OY282559.1 coordinate 49,059,626, forward strand.
TTTCATCATAATCGGTGACTATTTCTCTGAATCAGTTAATAACTTCCCTTATTAAAAATTGTGATCTTTCAAAGCGTAATACAAAGCGTTATTGTTTTGATGTATCACATATTGGTTTGATCCTATTTGAAAATTCTACTTCGCTAAAAAGGAATCTAAACTTAGAAGTTAAAACTCCGTTTTAGTTTGGATATATTATGTATTAAAAAATAATTTTAAACATAAAATTGAAAGCTTTTGTGAAAATTTATTATAAATTATTATTAAGCATTTGCTGAATGTGAAATGAATATGTAATATTTTGAAAATTAGCAAAGGGCTGCCTCCTGGCAATATATTCTTATCAATATTTCGAGATACACATTCAAAAACCGTTTAAATGTATATCCTAAATAATTTTTGAACATCCTATAACGTTTTAAGACAATTTACTTACGAATTTTTATTTTGTCATATAAGTAATAACAATAAAAGTAAATTTTATATTTATATGAAATAAAAGCACAATTCTCGTGTAGTGTATTACTGATATAAAGGACACACACACACACACATTCACACAAAATATACTACATAATACACCGATAACAAGAATATAATGTTTGACATTTTGAACTTTTTCGGTTTTTCTATAGTATATGTACATATATGTACATGTACACAGTACTAAAGCTTAAACGATCTCATAATGTTCTCTCCACTTTTATGCTTTTTTACTACAATTATTTGCTATAAACGAAAGGCAAAATTAAATGGATTTTCAAAGACCGACGAGATATATAAAAAGGAAATCAATTTTCTTAGCACGAAATGTGTGTAATTTAAGTTTATAGAGAAAGCATCATCGCCAGCACAAACAACCGAAAAAATACTCTTTCGAATAGAAAATAATTGAATGGATATGATGGTAATAATAAAACGAAACCAACAGCAACAGCAACAACAACGTTATTGTGCGCTTTAGGAGTAATGATTTTCTATAGTTGTCTTAAATGTTATGTTGGTTTACGATTGTTTCACAAGATGTGTTAAACAATAAGGCGTCTCCATTACGTCTTCAAAAAATTATAAAACTATTTTTCGTTTTGAATGGTTAGCATAAATTTGATTTTATATTATGCTGTAGACTTTATCAGTTTTGAAAAAAATTAAAAAAAAAGACAAAAGCATCTTTGGTTGAGATGTATCATACATCGAATTTTATTTGCCACAGTTAAGAATCGACCACACAAATTGAATATCGACCAAATTAGAGGGATATACAAATTTATTTAATTATCAGCGGAGACAATGTCAAGCGTCTTAATGCCTGAATTGTATGTTGCTTATAATCAATACAATGAAGATAGCGTGTTTAGCCAAAACTAAACTAAATATTATTTTATTACATTTTGAGGGTAATACATTTCTTAAATTAACACGATTATTAGTTATTTTGGAAGTATTGTTAAATATTTTTTTTTGTAGTTTTTATTGGAAATGGTTATTTCCACAATTGAATGGGTGTTATAATTGGATTTTATTAATTGTTAATTGTTTATATTTCATTAATAAATATTTTCTATTTAATTTATTTTTGATTTATGATATATCACTACAGTAGCTAATCATATAACTTGATTAGGCTTCATTCTGCTAAAATTGTTACCTTTTACCAGGCTATCTATAAATCATTTGCTGTGCTAACACCTTCTCCTGTGACTATATTCGTAGATGGGAATATCCGAAAAACTGTAAAATCCACCTTCTATGATTTGAATACCCAAGTTACAATAAATATTAAAATATTCCAAATCCTAATTATGTCATTGATTGAAGAATGCATATTACCTGTGAAACATCATTCAACAAAGGAGTTCTGAGTTTTGACTTATTTTCTAACAAATATATGGTTTATAAATGCCGTAAGCTAGCATTAAAAAACTGCTGATGGAGGATTATCTATGTGCTGTCCATGCATTATTTCCAAACGAGTCAGTTAAAAATCATTAAACCTGTTCATCGGGTAATTGTTGCTTCATAAAAATAAACGGATTCTTTCGCAAGGTCAACCCCGTATCACTAAGCATCGAGTGGTGGAACGCACAATTATTTAGAAATAAGGTGAAGATAATTAACTGTAGTCAATCGTATAACGATAAGGAGTCCGTTTCATGTTAAAACTGGTGTTTCACCAGAATTAAGAATAAACCACAAAACATAAAGAACAAACAACAAACAAAAAAAAAACGTCAAACAAAATACACAAAACAAAAAACGAAAAACAAAAGCAAGAAACCAAATAAACAACAAACAACAAAGGACAAAAGCAAAGAACAAAGGGCAAATAACAAAGAACATAAAACATAGAACAAAAAACAAAAAGAAAGAAAAACAAAGAACAAAGAGCAAAGAAACAAAACACAAAAACAAATAAAAAAAGCCAAAAGCAAAAAACCAAAAAAAAACAACAAAAAACAGAATACAAAAAAACATAAAACCAAAAACAAAAAACCATAAATAAATAACCAAAAACGGAAAACGGAAAACCAAAAACAAAAAAAGAAAGAACAAAGAACAAGAAACAACGAACAAAGAAGAAATAACCAACTAAATAGAACATAGAATATATAACAAAAATAACAAAAAACAAAGAGCAGAGAGCAAAAAGCAAACCACAACAAGAAAAACAATGAGCAAAGAACAAAGAACAAAGAACCTTTGCATGGTCTCTGATTTCTGCCTTGGAGTCATGTCTTCATAAACACTGCATTCGAAAATTCTATATCTGACTTGATTACATATTGGACACGTCATTCCTGGCGCTGTAGCTACTGCAAGGCCACCTCTCTTAGAGTAGCACTTCATTGACTCCAACATGTATATTCTTCGTCCAAGAAATTTGAGTGGATCATCTAATGTGGGAAAATTGTTTTCCGCCATCTCCTGTGCCCATAGAGTTCTGGTTTCATTGTCCAACTTGTTTAGCGCTACGTATATTAACCGCGGGTCTCTTCGTTCTGCCTCAGGACCTAGTGTTTTTAATCCCCTGATTAATTCGTCTAATGTATCCGCAAACTTTCTTATATTAGACGCATTTGGCTTCGAGATGCTTTGCTGCTCCATGTACGCCTTGATAAAGGCGTTGACCGTGTGTCGCTTTCGATCGTACCTTTGAACCACCTTTTGAAATGCCTCAATGTAACTGGCATTCGTTACTGGTAGGTGCCGGATAAGTGCTGTTGGTTTTTCTTTCAATAGTCGCTTTGAGTATTGGAAATTTTGTGCCCCTGCTAAATTGCCTCGTTCGTGAATGGTCGACGTATAGATGTCAACAAAGGACTGCCACTCCATATAATTACCATCGAATATGGGAATGTTGATTTTTGGTAGTCGTGCTTCTATGGATGGTTCTGTGATACATTGTCCGATTGCGACCCTGGAATGATAGCATTCAACTTTGCGACAACGCAATAGTAATTGTCCTCGAACTTGAACATATCTGACTCTACTTGGCTATCTAGATCGAACATATAATCTACACCTTGGAACTCGCTTAACAATTTTTCTGCTCTTTCTTGTCTCACCGAAACATCGCTTAAGCTAATATTGTCCATGCTGCCCTTTAAAAATGTTAGCAAATTTGGCCATGGATCCCTTTACTACTGATCTTTGCTTCTTAAGGCTCTCCATATTCATTAATTGTACCTTTTATTATGTGAATTAACGTGGCTATTTTGATTTTTGTTTAGGTTCAATAGACACACTTGAACAGCCAATGATGAATAAATCGACCGAATTATTGCTTGGTTTTAACACGAATAAAGTTGCGCTTTTAACTTGCGGCTACGCAGTTTATGTGCACTAAATTATTTAATGCGGTTTTACTTATTGGCCGCTTAAACGTGTTTTCTGGAACGGTTTCACCATTCTCCGCTATTTCAAAGTATGACTTAATATTGGGACGGCTAAAATATTGCGACTGATTATGATTACGCTTGATTTTCGCAAATAAGCAATAATTATGTCCCTGTTTTGGCGCCAATTGTTGCTATGAAGTTTGATAATCGTCGTGAATTCGGGATGATGCTTCTTGATAATTCAGCTCAGATTATCTCGCTCCAATTTATTGTGAATTTTTTTTTATCGTTATAATTCACTTTTTAATATAGAACTCTAAACTGCTTGATATAATCTTTATTCAATTTGTTAATAACTTAATATCTCTTTATTTCGCTTAATATTAACTCGAAAAAATCTCGATTGGAATAGAAAGAATTTTCTTTATTTTATTCTCTAACTTAGTTAGAACCACCAAAAATTTGATGGTTAATTGCCCAGCTAAACTAAATTTGGCATGAACTTTCATTTGTGTACAGGATAAAGTTTAAATTGAGTAAACTGCTACATAAATTAATTTTGACAATATTCGTCTGTCAAATGTAAATGAAAATAATAAGCATTGGTGTTGTGTGCGATTAGAGACAAAATGTGCTAACCTTCCTATAATATTTAATATAAAACATTTAAGTCCATTTTCTAATGTGTTTGTTTTGGATTGGTGTGGTAGGTTGGTTTTGTTTGGTGAATATTGGAATATATATTCTGCTTCAACAAGAAACAAGGAACAAAGAAGAAATAACAAACTAAATAGAACATAGAATAAAGAACAAAAAGAACGAAAAACAACAAAAAACAAAGAACGAAGAGCAAAAAGCAAACAACAACAAAAAAACAAAGAACAAAGAAGAAAGAATAAAGAACAAAGAACAAAGAAGAAAGAAGAAAAAACAAAGAACAAAGAATAAAGTACAAAGAATAAAGTACAAAGAACAAAGAACAAAGAATAAAGTACAGAGAACACAGCACAAAGAACAAATAACAAATAACAAATAACAAATAACAAATAACAAATAACAAATAACAAATAACAAATAACAAATAACAAATAACAAATAACAAATAACAAATAACAAATAACAAATAACAAATAACAAATAACAAATAACAAATAACAAATAACAAATAACAAATAACAAATAACAAATAACAAATAACAAATAACAAATAACAAATAACAAATAACAAATAACAAATAACAAATAACAAATAAAAAATAACAAATAACAAATAACAAATAACAAATAACAAATAACAAATAACCAATAACAAATAACAAATAACAAATAACAAATAACAAAGAACAAAGAACAAAGTACAAAGAACAAAGAACAAAGAACAAAGCACAAAGCACAAAGAACAAAGAACAAAGAACAAAGAACAAAGAACAAAGAACAAAGAACAAAGAACAAAGAACAAAGAACAAAGAACAAAGAACAAAGAACAAAGAACAAAGAACAAAGGACAAAGAACAAAGAACAAAAAGCAAAGAACAAAGAATAAAAAACAAAGAATAAAGAACAAAGGACAAAGAACAAAGAACAGAGAACAAAGGACAAAGGACAAAGGACAAAGGACAAAGGACAAAGGACAAAGGACAAAGGACAAAGGACAAAGGACAAAGAACAAAGGACAAAGGACAAAGGATAAAGGACAAAGGATAAAGGACAAAGGACAAAGGACAAAGAACAAAGAACAAAGGACAAAGGACAAAGGACAAAGGACAAAGGACAAAGGACAAAGGACAAAGGACAAAGGACAAAGGACAAAGGACAAAGGACAAAGGACAAAGGACAAAGGACAAAGGACAAAGGACAAAGGACAAAGGACAAAGGACAAAGGACAAAGGACAAAGGACAAAGGACAAAGGACAAAGGACAAAGGACAAAGGACAAAGGACAAAGGACAAAGGACAAAGGACAAAGGACAAAGGACAAAGGACAAAGGACAAAGGACAAAGGACAAAGGACAAAGGACAAAGGACAAAGGACAAAGGACAAAGGACAAAGGACAAAGGACAAAGGACAAAGGACAAAGGACAAAGGACAAAGGACAAAGGACAAAGGACAAAGGACAAAGGACAAAGGACAAAGGACAAAGGACAAAGGACAAAGGACAAAGGACAAAGGACAAAGGACAAAGGACAAAGGACAAAGGACAAAGGACAAAGGACAAAGGACAAAGGACAAAGACAAAGGACAAAGGACAAAGGACAAAGGACAAAGGACAAAGGACAAAGGACAAAGGACAAAGGACAAAGGACAAAGGACAAAGGACAAAGGACAAAGGACAAAGGACAAAGGACAAAGAACAAAGGACAAAGGACAAAGGACAAAGGACAAAGGACAAAGGACAAAGGACAAAGGACAAAGGACAAAGGACAAAGGACAAAAGACAAAAGACAAAGGACAAAGGACAAAGGACAAAGGACAAAGGACAAAGGACAAAGGACAAAGGACAAAGGACAAAGGACAAAGGACAAAGGACAAAGGACAAAGGACAAAGGACAAAGGACAAAGGACAAAGGACAAAGGACAAAGGACAAAGGACAAAGGACAAATGAGAAAGGACAAAGGACAAAGGACAAAGGACAAAGGACAAAGGACAAAGGACAAAGGACAAGGAACAAAGAACAAAGAACAAAGAACAAAGAACAAAGAACAAAGAACAAAAAACAAAGAACAAAGAACTAATAACAAAGAAGAAAGAACAAAAAACAAAGAACACGGTCCGGTGGTACATCTCCCATTGATTGTGACATAGGAGACGGTCGATCTCGAAAACATTCTTTGCAATCTCAAACAACCTTCTTGCAGACAGTAGTACCATAAAGTGGCCAATAAGACTGGCGAACGGCAGCTAACAACGCTCGTGGACCGGCATGCAACAGCTTCCTGTGGTAATAGTTAATTAATGTTATTGTAATGTGGTGAGTGTTTGATAACAAAATTGGGTGTTCCGATGTGTAAGGCAACGCTGTGTGCTGTAGACGTCCTCCAACCCGAATGTTGTGATTGCTATCAATAAATAGGGAAAGCGATCAGAGATTGGGCTGCTTTACGATGAAATGTGCCTTTCCCAAACCGTCGTACTCAACAGGAAAACACTCATGCTGTACAATTCTGATGATGGTGAGGAGTGCTTGGTCCAATTCTTCCAGCTTAAGCGGTCCACTCAATTTGAATTTTGATTCACCTTTAAGCGTAGCATGTACGCGATGACTCGTCGCAGTTTTCGGAAATCGTTATGAAATTTTTTAACCTGTAGGATATTGGAAGATTCCGTTGACACGACGGCGAATTGTGTCGCTTTTTTCATTTCAAACATTTCCTCAGGCAGTGGAAATTGTTCACGCAATGTTGGCCAAGATGAAGGTTCTTTTAGTAGGAACGCAGGTCCATGAATCCATAGGTCGGATTGAATAAATTTTTCTGGAACGACTCCTCGGGAGATCAAGTCAGCTGGATTACAATCAGTGGGTACATGCAGCTAGTCTTCTTTCTTTGATTTTTCTTGTACGATGGTCACTCGATTCGCAATGAATGTTTTCCATTTAGATGGGCAGGACTCCATCCAGTGAAACGCAATAGTAGAAACTGACCAATAAAATGTTTTATTGGCATCAAAATTTAAAATTTGGTGAATTTTGTGCACCAGCTGAGCAAGGAGCACCGCCGCATACAATTCTAATCGAGCTAATGTTGTCCCCTGCAGCGGAGCCACACGTGATTCTGAGCACAGCAGCTTGACAGACACCAAGCCATCTGGTGATGAGCTGCGAATGTAAAGTACAGCTCCATAAGCACGTTCACCAGAATCGGCAAATTCATGCATTTGGATATTTTGTACATTATTCGATCTGAAGAGATGACGATCGATCACAAATTTATTTAGTAGCTTTATACTTTCTCGGAGCGTCTGCCAATATATGTGTTGGTTTTGTGGCAGTGAATGATCCCAGTCCAGCTTCAACTGTCATAGCGACTGCATGAGCAGTTTTCTCAGGACCACCACTGGTGTCAAGAGACCGAGAGGACCGTAGATTCGAGCGATATCGGAAAATATGGTTCTTTTCGTAATCGTTTTACTTTCATTGAAGTTTTTTTTTTTTTTTTTTTTTTTTTTAAACTATGCAATCTTTTCTGGGGCTCAAGGCACTCCCAACTCTTTCGCTGTTAATTTTACCGTCCTACTTTACGCAGTATTAGCCAAATCGAGGACGTACGGCTATAGACCCGCTTTGTATAAACCACCTGCACATTGCATTGCTTCATGCCAACCTATAGTGCTGACATGAAAGGTGGGTCGGCCCATGGATTCTGCACTCTCAACAGGGGGTCATAGTTGTGTTCATCGTCATCACCGATCGTAATCAGATGATGAAAAATCCCTTTTGCATCCCGCCCCTATCGGGATTCGAACCCGGTACCTCCCGATCCAAACGCCGCAGCTTTAACCACTGCGCCGTTTGCTCGGTTTCATTGAAGTTAACGACGAAATTAAATTTGTCTGTTGACGGATTCCAAAAAAGTCCGAGTGTTTTTACCAACTCATTCTCTTCGATTTTTAGAACTGCCTCGATGGATTCCGTTGGAATATCTTTGATAATTTCAGGGCAGTTCGTGAATCACTTTCTTAATTCCATGTCCGCAGACTGCAGTATGTTCGAAATTGTCACTCTCAGCTCTATTGCAGCATCTGTTGAAGTTGTTCCTGTAAGCAGATCATCCACGTAGACGTCTCTTCCCAGTACATTTGCTACGACGGATATGGTGCCTTTATGATCTATGGCTAGCTGTTTAAGACATTTCGTGGCGAGAAATGGTGCTGAAGAGGTCCCATATGTCACAGTTTTCAATTTGAATGTCGATAATGGTTCAACAGGCGAGTTTCTCCACAATATGAGTTGGAATTTCTGGTCGTCTTCGTGAATTCGAATTTTCCGGTACATTTTAACAATATCGGCACTAAACGCATATGCATGTGACCGGAAACGAACTAAAATTGAGAATAGATCATTCTGAACCACTGGACCTACCATTATTATCGAATTGAGTGATTTCCCTGACATCGTTTTGGCGGATCCATCGAAAACCACCCGTAATTTAGTTAAAGAAGAACTGTCAGGTTTGATCACACAATGATGCGGGAAGTAAAAATTCGGGTGATCGATGGTTTCCAGATCGACAGGTTTCATATGGCCTAAAGTCTTGTATTCATCGATAAATTTGATGTAGCTGTTTAATAATTCTGGCGACTTATGAAGACGTTTTTCTAGGTTGAAGAATCGGCGAGTAGCGAGATTCTTTGAATCACCAAGTTGCGATGGACATGATAAAAATGGAATTCTGACGATAAATCGTCCCTCACTGTCCCGTTTGGTAATTTAGTAAAGTGTTCTTCACACTCAGATTCTTCGGATGATAACGGCTTTACAGAATGTGGGAGGTTCTCAATTGTTTAGAACCTTTCAATTGCTACACTCAAAACCACTGAATTGTCGCCAGCCAAATGACAAAAATGTTTTGATTTCGGCACAGTTGATGCTTTGCCAGAAACTATCCAGCCTAGTACGGTGTTCTGCAGCAAAAGTAAGTGGTCAGCTAATTGTATTTGACCCACAGCGAGTAATTGATGGTAAATCTCTGCACCAAACAGCAAATCAATGTCTCTAGAATTTCCCACGAACCGATGTTAGAAAATGGATTCATTGGCTAGTAGCTCGTTATCTTGGGTAGCACTTGGACGTCTAAAGTCGTATACAAATTGGTCGTGTTCGACTTTACGGTGATTGTTGAACTGGAAAGTGATGATATGACGTTGGCTCCAATTCCGTGAATTTGGCTTCCACTTTTATGACGTGGTAATTTTAGCAACGCCGAAAATGATTCAGTCATAAAATTTAGTTGCGAGCCAGAATCTGGCAGTGCTATCCCCACAACAGAATGTCCATATTGGTCAAAAACTTTGACTAATGCCGTAGCCAGATAGATAAATGATTCTGGATTTGGCTTAGATTTGGGTTTACGGTGGTACTGGTTCCGATGGTGAGTGATGTACTCCTTTCGCGTCTTTGTGAAGGAGCGAATGATGTAATGAGTTACAGTGTCGGCAGCGAAGGATCACTGGACATGCATCTACCGCGTGATCAGAACGTAGACAATTGTAGCATATTTTTGAGCTACTCACGAAGTGGTGACGTTGATCAATTGGCATGTGTAGGAATTTATGACATCGAATAATCGTGTGTCCACTGGTTTGGCATTGCACGCAATAAAACTTTGGTAGATTGGTAACATTAAGCGATGTTGTGGGCGGACGGTTGTTGTGTGAGGTAGGTTTGATCATTGGTTTTGATGGTGTTGATACTATTTCAGTGAACTTTGGTTCATTGTGGATACGATGAGCTCTAGCACTGAGAAAATTGCACAGATCATCCATTGTTGGCAGGTGGGTTGATGGAGCGGCATTGTCCCATTTAATTTTTGTATCTGCATCAAGTTTTGAGACCATTAAATAAACAATCATATCATCCCACTGCTTCACAGGCCGTTTGAGCGCCTCGAGTGAGCGCAGATGCGATCTAAAATGATCAACAAGGCCCAGCAACTTATTTGAGTCCGGTTTATCGATACATTTGTACGAAAATAAAGCATGCACATACCGTTCGCAAATAAAGTTCGGTTTGTCGAATCCATCCTTCAGAACTTGTCGTGCAACTTCATAATTTGGATCAGACAACTCGACAGCTGCTACGGCACCAGCAGCGACACCGCCAAGTGACAATTTAAGATATTGGAACCTAGTGCGTTCACTTAGGGACAGATTGTCGTGTATAATGGCGTCGAATATACCAATTAATGAATTACATTCTAGGTATCCACCACTAAACGTAGGAAGCACTACTGTTGGAAGTTTAGCGCCAATAGTTACAGGTAGCGGATCTCATAGTTTTGCTTCAGTGGCTTGCGCCATGCGTCATGCTTCTTTCAGCTCCTCCAATTTCTCCTCAAGGCTGGAAACAATTGAAATATGTGACTTCTCAATCCTAGTGCGTATAGCTTCAGTTAATAGCTCTGTATCCATTAGATCGTAAGGGGGTAACATTCGTTTATACACAGAAAAATTCTCGTTTAATTCGATTAATCGATGTTGGATTTGAGTGACCTTTGCAGTTGAAAGTTGGTCTTCAACGTACCGCTCATACCGTTCCAATTTTTCGATCAGGTTGTCGATAAACTGTTTAGCACGACGAGGATTCGCAGGCATGTTGTAATTAAAATTGTACTTACAGTTCGGCTGGAGTATAAATTGTTTAATATAAGTACCGTTCTTCGTTGGTTACTGTAATTACCGCTATTTCTACCACATGCCCATTGAACTCGTTATTCTACCACCTCTTAATGCACTGATATATAGTGATTGTGGTACCTCACTTCTGACACCAAATGTTGGAGCACAAACTTTTTTGTGCTGTTGTTTTTTTTGCAATTAAAAACTATTGAATAAAAATATAAGTTGCCTTCCGATGTTTCTTCCTTGATTTTCAAAATGTATATGAATTTTATTAAAAATGTTTTTTTTTTTTTTATAGCAAAAGAGAATGAAGTTGGCAATGATTCTATAAGTTTAATGGTATAATAACTCTCACATGAAATCCACTACATTCAGTTTGCACTGTCAAATACATGCCAATAAACAATGGTAAGTAATTAATAATTATTCTAACTCAGGCAAATTTTACAATATTTGGTTTCGTTTCAGATTTCACTTGAATTGTATGCATCCCCCGTCCCATTCATGAGACATCTGGAGCTGGTGGTCGATGCATTCGCTTTAATTGAATTAAAAAAAAATTGAATGATTTCATTTCCAGTAATTAAACAGCATTAAACAACCGTAATAATTAAGTATGTATGTGAAAATTTTGACAATTAACCATTTGAAATTAAATTGTTAAATGTACATAAATATTTTGTAAATGTACTGTAGAAAAAATCCCATTTGCAGTTATATTAATTGAGTTTGTGTACACATAATTTTTTTTTAATACTCATCAAATAAATTTTTTTAAGTTTTTTTTTGTAAATAATATTGATTACAACGTAAAGCTAGTTAAACGTAATTAAATAACATTTATATAAATTAAATTAAAATAAATTAAAATTAAATAACAATGACAAAATAATAATAATAAACCAGCAAATAAATTGTAAAAAAAAAAAAAACTTACATTTTGGTATATTGGGTTTATTTTTTGTTAATTATTTCTCGACAACCCAATATTAACCAACTTGTTCGAAATGAAATATTTGCGTGCATACCTACATAAATTATTTTATATCGAAAAATCGGTAGGTGTGGTACCCACAATACTTTTGCAAAATAATAATTCCTAATTAAATTTAAAACTAATTAAGAATGCACGTGATAGGAAAATTTAAATCATTCGAATCAAGGATTATATACATAATTACATTTTTTTCCCCCAGTTAAATTTATATATAATTTTAAATAAATAATTAAAATATTTTAATTTATTTCAGAATTCGTTTTTTATAATATGATCGTATATCGTTTCGGTAGGTATTGTTGTTGTTGTTGTTAATGTTTCAATTAAATTGATTTGGTTATGTGATTGAATATTATTTCTATAATATTAAATTCAGTATTTATGTGGGACCTATTTTATGTTTTGTGGACAAACATATTATACATACATGCAGAAATATTGTATAAATACATTTCTGAAATATTTATTTATTTAATAAAATATTTAAACAGTTATATCAATAAATTTTAATTTTTAAAAAATTAAATTTTATTCTTTCCAAAATGAAATAATAATTTGATTTTAAAAATCTCAATAATTCGAAATTTATTTGTTTAGGCAACAGTGTGTCATGTATGAGTATTTATTTATTAACAGGACTTTATTTTTAGACTGTTGTATTCAAAAATTCTTTACTAAACTATTAGAAAAATACTGGCATTGCTATTTAAATAAACTTGTTTCGGTTCCAGATGTAGAGGTTTTCAACAAATTGGTTGTCTGGTAATTAGGAGATATTGCAAACTGAAGGGGTAATGAGGCTAAAGGATTACCCGAACTAAGGTTAACGGAATTAAATTATAATTAGTGAAAACACCACAAAGAACAAAAATTGGCCTTTGTTAAGACGTAGAACATTTCAAAACATTCTAACTTCACATAAAATAATTCCTTCACTACTAACTTTAAACTAACTACATATTTATTTACTAAGTGGTTAGCTTCAATTTTATTGGTATACCCAAAATACTTCCGGCCTTTCTGTTAAATATTTGCGCAAATTTGCATAATTATTCTTATTGATATAGAGATTCTAGCCGTACCAATGAAGATAATCCTAAACAATTAGTAAGAAGTTAGTATTGCTCAGTGGGTAGATTCTGATCAAGGGACAAACAACATTTCTTGTGACTTTGTACTAAAACTTTAACTGCTGTATAACGACAATAAAATTGTGAATAATAAAAATCGATTCAAGGGATATTTTTAAATTGCAACAAAAAATAATGTGACGAATTTTAGAAAATTATCATTGACTTTAATTTCGGTGACTTATATTCTGTGGGTTGTTTAAATAAATTTAATTTGAACATTAACTGCTTTAAACCACTATAAATATTATCTCATTTAAACAGAATCGAATTTTTCAGTGACAATATTTTGTGCTAATAAAAAATGGGACAATTTAAACGGGCATACAAGAAAAAAAATTTGGCGACAAACATTACCATCAAAAATAATAAATTGGCATCACAAATAATATTTTGGAACAACATATGAAAAAACAAACAAATATTTTTGAAGGACATAATTAAATACTGTGACGACAAACTTTGGCATCAAAATTAATAAATTGGCAACAAATATAATATTTTGGAACAAACAATGAAAATACAAACAAATAATTTTCAGTGTCAAAAAAATAGTTTAGCGACAAAGAGTATCATCAAAAATTAGAAATAAGCAGCAAATATAATATGTGGGTTAATTATTAAGGTTATATAAAAAAATATATTTCAGCTAGGGCATGTAAATATCCGGAAAATTTCAAAAACCGGTTTTCGGGTTTTTTGTGAATTGAAAAACCGGTTAACCGGTTTTGGTCGGTTTTTCGTTGACTTTGAATAAACAATAAAAAAACCGAATTTTTTAACTATATCGGAGCTGTTAACTTTGAAAAATAAACAAAACTGTAAAAAAAACATTTGTTCTGCTTTAAAATTGTTTTATTTAAGTAAAAACTCAAAAATAACGTACTAAAATTCATTATATGAAAAAATTGTAAAGAAATAAATCTTATAAATCTTGTTTTACAATAAAATAGTATTTTAGAAAAATTAATGCGTCCAACAGGTCAAATTTCATAGATGAACGTAATGAGGTACAGAAATTACCGGCGATCGAAAAGACTCGCTCAGGGTCTGTTGACGTGGGTTGAATTGATGCCAGAGCATTAAACAACTTGGTGCCCTTTATTGATTTTTCCTTAGTAACCCCAAACATTTTCAACTCTTTTTGGAAGGATGACTCGAAATTGCTACCGTCGACACACTCCTTTGAACCCTGCAAGACTGCATAAATTGAATGCTATAATTTTTGTATTAAAGATGAGGATCCGGATGCTATTGGTTCAACTTCACCTTCGTCAATATCTTCTTCATCAATTAATTAACCAACTGGTGGATCGCCGAATAATCTAGCAGCCACCGTCGTTGCAAAGGACAAAGTCGCCGTTTTAGGCGAATATGGAAGTTCCAATAAATCTGTTTGTGTAAAAGTTCCATTTTGTAAAAATTTATACAATGTTATTAATTCTTTATTTCGTCTTTCAGAAATTCTTATTTTCAAGGAATTATTACTCCTTCCGCAGAAAGTAAGGTTGAAGTGTTTTTGCCTAGTTCTTTTACTGCTAATTCTGTCGGCTTTAATATTGCAATTAGATTTACTAAAACATTAAAATGGTTTTCGTTGTATAAATTAGCATGCAAACTTTAAGTTGCACTAATCTCTCCATCATAAGTATACGCGAGTTCCATCGTGTTTTGCAGTCCAATATAAGTTTAAGTTTTTTACCTTCTGGCTCTTCAACATATCGCTGCAATATGTCGTTTCTGACTAGCGATTTTCTGAAAAATCTAACAACCTTTCGAAAGTTTTGCAGTATTTCATTAATGTTTGCGTCTTCTAAATTGTACCCAATATTATTAATATCACCATCTATATTTAAATTATGGTCGCCAGTAAAACAATCAAACTGATTTTCGGCTTCCTCAACAGTATTTTCAGAATTCGAAACTTCATTGAATACAGTATTTTTGTCGTAAAAAGTGTCTAGAACAGCCAAATAAATTGCATGGTTCAGGCAAAATAGATTTTCTATTTCATTTAATTGAGCGTATTTTTTCATAACGCTGGCTCCATGTTGTATTGTTGCCAAAATATGTCGAAATTTAATACCGTACTCCTCCAATTTTTGTTCAACTAATGACTGAACCTGGTATGCATCACATGAACCTTGCATGTCAATAAAGCAGAACTTATAACTGTCCTCTTGAAAATGTCTTTGGCATTACAGCTAGTCCATTCATATATTGTTATTGAGAAACGCATACCAAATTCAGAAATTTTTATAAACTTAGCAAAATCCACAGTTAGTTTTTTTACTGTTTTCTCGCTTCTTGGCATTTCGTAGCCCCGTTTTGTTATAATTTCTTTTATAGCACTTGAATGTGTCATAGCATGAATCGAAAATCCATCATTAGCCGCTTATTTGACCAATAATTCTCCAATAGATTCTCTTTAAATATACGTATTTAGAGTTGTTTTTGTTATTATTATTATTATTATTATTATTATTATTATTATTATTATTATTATTATTATTATATGAAAACACATATATAAATGAATTTTCATAAAATTAATTAATTAAAACAATTAACTTTCTTTTTGTGATATATTATTTATTTTTAAAATTCAAGAACGGTTTCGGACATTCGTCCTTCTTCAGTTCTTGTTCTATTAATCACTCAGTTGTTTTTGCTCTTTTCTCTAGAGGTTCTTCATTTTTTTAAACATCGACATTATGTTTTGCTCGAAGATGATTTGCTAAGCTTGATGTGTTCCCACCTGCACATTTTAAAACTGAATTGCACCTTGTGCATTTTCCTTTTCTTTTTGGAATATTTTCCATATTCCTGATTTCTTGCTGATCATTTTGGGACTAAATTAAAATATATTTAATGGTTGCACGAAGCTATTGATGTACGCAAATAACTTTAAAATATTTTTCAAAGTTCTTACTTAAAGTTCAAAAATATACTATATGATTATGGGTTATGTACATAAATTCTTTATATACCGTATATCTTTGATTCTAAGACGCACATTTTTTTCATATTTAAGGATTTCTAAAGTAAACTTTTTTTTTTAATTTATAGTAGTAACTACTAGTAAAATTTTAAATTTTAAAAATATTTAATGCTACAAAACCATAAAAAAAGAAATTTATTTAAAAAAAAAATGACTCGGTTTTTCCCAAAACCCGGTTTTTTCAGGTTTGATAAAAATGAACAAAAACCCGGTTAACCGGGTTCGGTTTTAACCGGTTTACAAGCCCTAATTTCAGCATCAAACAAAAAATTTTGCCGACAATAAAAAAACACAAAATTTAATTTTCTGTATTTTTTTGATTCTAATGTCTTTTAGGTTCTTTCCGAAAGTTATTCTATGTTTTCGAAATACACCAAGAGCAGCGCGACATGTCCCACATATTCCACTTGTGATAGATTTTCTTTTAATCAACAATTATCTATTAAAATTATCAAAAATTGAAATGTTTTTATAAAAATTGCTTATACTTTTGCTTAACATACGACTATCTATGAATACATGTAGTTTCATATTAGCGAATATATCGGAGAGACCTCGATAAGATACTTATTTGAATAAGTTAGGTTCCACAAATAAGTATTCGTTTCGAAAAGCCTTCTAACGAGGTGACTTATTTTCTATCCCTTTCTTACGAAAAAATCCAAATTGCTTGTCATTTTCCCTATGAATATTGTTCTAAGGTAGCGTGATACTGAAAAATGTAAAATTTCCTTTGACGAACACTGAAGTAAAAAATGAATTTTTCAGATATTTAATTATTTAGGGGTCATCAAAATTCAATACTCTCATTGTTTTATCAAGCGTTAGTGTTATAAGCGTATTATGTTGCGATTTTGCGAATAGCAGTGTCCCTAACTTGAAAAAAATGGACAACAAATGAATTTTTGTTGTTGCTGTCAAAATAAGTAAGTAAAATCAGTTCGAATGATTTTACTTACTTATTTAAGATGGCGCCGAATAAGTAAATAAGTATGTAATAAGTATCGATTTCGAAAACAGCCTTAGGCCCTTTCCAAAAGTTATACTTATTTATGGAACCTAACTTATTCAATGTAATTTCCTATGTAATAAGTTAGGTTTCACAAATAAGTATAACTTTCGGGAAGGGCCTAAGGCCCTTTTCTAATTATTTACTTATTTGGTGTAACCTAACTTAATACATAAGAAATTACATTGAATAAGTTAGGTTACATCAAACAAGTAGGTAATAGGAAAAGGGCCTAAGTGTATAATGCGTGTCGAGAAACCTGAAGTCTTTTGGCATGCGCAAACCTTCACGCTTATGTTTCACGCTTTGTTGATGAAAATCGCAAATAAACTACAAAGAACAAACATAATTTTATATTGTAAACGAGCCGCTTTGTTCAAAGGGTAATAAACAACTAAACTCAAGAATCAAATGCCGCCTTACTTTGGTCACTTGAACAGTTATTGGTATAAAAATAAAAATGCAAATTACGCTCAAAAAAAAAATACAAAAAAAAAAATTCAAAATTATTTCTAGAATAATTCTATACCAAAAAAAAGTTGGTTTAAAACTATTCATTCTGGAATGAAAATACACGGCATTGTTGTTGTAAAATTCCCATAGTAAGACTACAAGTATGACAAATTCACAGCTAAAGACTTTTGAATGTATATTTAATGTAATCAACTTTAAAGAATAAAATTAATTGGATGCTAATCATTTGCCGAACAAAATGATTCGAATAATATTTTCACTGTAAAAAGAAAATGAGAATAGGAATTAATCCAGTGTAACAAATAAAGCAAACCTAAAATTTCGTAGCACATTTAGAAAAGTTTCATTTCAGTTACAAATTGAAGAAAGAGATTCGAAAATTTTAAATAACCAATTTTATATAACGCAAACCGAGGTCGTATTACTTAATTTTTCCGAAAACCTCATAAAATTTTCTTTACAAAAAAAAAATAATTGTGCGCCCATAAATTTGCCCTATATTAATTTGTTGGTAATAAATTAAATTTGGTGATAATTTTTGTCTCCACTTTATTTTATTTGGTTCCTTAAAGAACATTTTTGTATAGACATTTGTAATCAGCCAAATATTTTATTTGATAACCATTTATTATTTTTGTTTCTAATGGTTGACTCTCAACACCTTAAATTCAATGCCCAAAAATAATTTTTTGTGTTCCCTTCAAATAATGCCAAAAAATAATAAATGTTGCCAAATTATTATATTTTGTTCCAAAAAATTAATTTTATGATGCCAAGAAATTTTTTTTTTGTTGCTCATAAATTTGTGCCACTTTATTAATTTTTTGTATCTCAAATATTAATTATTTGTGTGCCGCTTTATTGCCACCCATAAAAAATGCGAGGAAAAATTGTCATTTCATCTAATATTACGCCCAGGAAAGATTTTGCGGCCGATATTTTATATATGTAATTCAGTGACTCAGTGGTAATTTTCCCTAGTTCTATTTATCAACCTAATTGGTTAATAGACAAAAGTCTGGTTAACATTTAGACTTGTATAATACATTGGAACAATTGAAGATGATTTGAAGGAAGAATCCGCCGGGACACAGTTAAATAAGTTTTGCACTAACCTGAAATCACGGCTGCCCAGTACAACATTTAAAACCCGGTAAATTGATTCTTTGCGTTTAAACCATTCAAAATAAATTTTTTTGTATTACTATTTGAGACTTAATTATTATTTTAGTTTGTTAAGATCAGGTACCAACCTTTAAGATCAAAAGTTATTGTAGTAAAAGTACCAACAAAGTTATAGCGATATTGAAATGATACATGGCGAGGTGTTTTGTAGAAAAATTTTTAGTATATAAAGCCATTCCATAATATTCGAGAAACATTCTAAATAGAATATTTGTAATGAAATATGGTAAATTAAGCACAGTGAAACGAGTAAGTACAGTGAACATAATAGTGATCAAAACAGAATTACATTGATTTTTATACTTAATTAATATACCAGAACTATTTGGAATATAACTGCTTCGAATATTATTGACCTACACTTTGCTTTTGGATACGAGAACCTAACACATGATTATTTGGACAAATGCCGTACAACGAAAATGAGATACATACATTTTCAACACAATACAAGAGCTTCGGTATCTGGATTTCGTAAACAGGGAACTGCACTTTAGAAATCTTAGACCGGGCTCATTGGAACACTTTGTTCAGTAAGGGAATTTACCTGTGTTAGTATAATTAACGCTGGACATATGCATCATGCAAATCCTCAAGATGACCTAAAAGGAAATCAACATTTAGATTTAAGAACATTTATACTATTGTAAACTATAAACTTTTACTTATCTTATATTTAATTGTCTGCACTCATAATCACAATGCACACAACATTTTGTTTATTTATAAAATTAGTTTTACTAGTCGATAAGAGATGGCAGTATTATTTTATCAGTTAAAAAAAATTATATAATGTAAAATAATTATAATAGATGTCTCCATAGGCAAATTTATAATTATTGGCGGTTTATAACCAGTTTTCTAAAAATACAGAAAATTTTGTAAAGAAGGAAAAAAATAAAATGTAGAATAAATTCAGAAATTAACGTGAAAGCATCAAGTGTTATCATTAAAATATCTATTAAAAAAGATCATCTAAGTGGATAAGGAGCGACAACAACAAGCAGAAATAAGGAGCTAAAATAATTCTAATTATTTTTGGAGTGTCGAATAACAATTATCCGGACAAATCATTGGCGCCGAAACAGTGACTAAATCATTAGTCCACACATCATAGGAGCTAAAATCCAACGGTAAATAATAACGGAGATATAGAACACCGCTAAGCGAAGCCAGCAAATAGCGCTTGGTTACATCTTGAGAAAGGAAACTATAATATAGACGCCTTAATATAGTGGCAAGTAAAACTCTTCATTATTTATTCACAATTAAATAAAATTACAATAAGTGATCCCAAATTAATTTCAATCGGTGTCGTTGAATTGCCGTTGGCTTGTAATAGTAAAGCCGCCAGATCCGAAAGTTCCGTAATTCAATAAACAGTTAAATCATAACGAGTGTTAATAAAATTAATTATAAGCCAGTTTATTTACGCGTCTTATTACTTATAGTGCAAGTTAACATTCAGAGTTGTGTATGTAATAAGCAGTTGTAAACGTTTTCTAAAAAAAAAAAAAAAAAGGATATAAAATTAATTAGTCAATACCTAAATAGTGCAAAATGGAGGGGTTGAAAAGACAGCGAGCGGTTATTAAGGGATCCATGACTAAGCTAGTTAACTTTGTGCGAGGTAATTTAGATAACGCTAGCACAGATGAGATAAACGTGAAGCTAGATAGAGCACAGAAACTATTAACCGAATTCATGGCTATTGAACGCCAGATGTTTGATCAAGATGAGAAAGTGGAATCAGACCATTCCGATTTCGAGGACAGCTACTATATAGTGCTTGCGGGACTGAACGCGTCCATGAGGAAGCATATCCTTTCGACTATAAAGCAAAACGACAGCGCCACGAATGGTTCCGAGCATTCAACAATCGAGGTACGATTGCCAAAAATTAATATTCCGACATTCGATGGCGATTACATGGAGTGGCAATCGTTTTTTGATATTTATTTATTTAGCTCTACCATTCACGACAGGGATAATCTGACTGGAGCTCAGAAATTACAATACCTTAGAGGTCTGTTGAAGGGAGAAGCAGCAGCCCTAATTCGCCACCTTGCTGTCACCGATGCCAATTACCACGAGGCGTTTCAAAAGCTTATTAAGCGGTATGACAGGAAGCGCCATACAGTAAACGCGTTCATTAAAACGTACTTAGATCAGCCAAACATTACACAACCGAATGCGATTAATATCAGGAAGTTAACCGATACACTCGATGAATCGCTTAGAGGACTTAAGGCATTAGGGCCAAGTGCTGAGAAAAGGGATCCTTGGTTAGTGCACATTGCAATAAACAAACTTGACAATGAAACCAGGTCTCTTTGGGCAAGGGACATCGCAGAGAAAGATTTTCCGACGATCGACGACTTGTTGGTATTTCTTGGAAGACGTATAGACATGTTAGAATCAACCAAAGACTATGCAAAGAAGATTGCTCCGATTCGACCATCAACTACTAGAGCTTATCCTGTTGCAATGTCTCCAACTTTACTATGTCCGATTTGCAAACAAAACGGTCATAGAATCCATGATTGTGACAGGTACAAAAGCATGACGTCAACTGAAAAATCGGAGGCAGTAAAAGGGAGCAATAGATGCTACAATTGTTTATATGGCGGTCATAGGGTGCAAGATTGCAGATCGAAAGCTAGGTGCCAACATTGTCAAAGGAAGCATCATACATCACTCCACGGGTCATCACGAGATGGAAGCACTTCTGTCGAGAGTAGCATGGTAAGTGCAAACGTTAATATTGCCTCACCCACAATTCAGGAAACAACAGAAAAACGTAGTGAAGCCGAAGTTAAAATGAAGTACGCTACAATCCATGCAACTCGAAGAGGAATACTACCAACTGCACTGGTAAAAATTAAAGATGGTAATGGCGAATGGCAGACTTATCGAGCATTACTCGACTCGGCATCGCAAGAGTCGTTCATCACAGAGGCGTGTATGCAGAATCTAAACATCACGCTTAAAAATGCCAGAATTTTGGTGAAAGGGTTAGGCGAAACTGGAGTGGGAACAACTAAGGGATCAGTTGATCTAGTAATAGCAGCCAACGATAGTACAACCACATTGAGGACTCAAGCGTTCATCATACCTAAGGTATCGGGCACATTCAGCGATTTCACATTAGCAGAGGAAGATCTGCGAATGCTGAATGGATTACTTTTGGCTGATCCAACATATAACAAACGCGGCCACATTGATATACTACTAGGGGTAGATATATTTTTTAAGGCAATACAAAAGGAAAACCTACAACTACCAAGCGGTCTACGAGCGTTACGGACCATTTTCGGTTGGATAGTAGCTGGGAAAACGGAATCAGCGCAATATCAATCCAATAGCGAGGTAAAGAATTTTAATATATTGTTAGATATCGATAAATCACTTCGCAGGTTTTGGGAAATAGAAGAAGTTCCCAAATGCATAAAACAAACCCCAGAAAAGCAAAAATGCGAAGATTTGTTCCTAACAACGACCAAGCAAGTGCAAGACAATAGATTCGAAGTAAAGTTACCATTCAAACAATCAGCTAGCATGCTTGGGACAACGTACAATGCTGCTTTAAACCGTCTAAAAGCCATGGAACGAAGGTTTGAACGAGACGAGGAATTCGGCAAAATGTATAAGACATTCATGGAAGAGTATGAGGAGTTAGGCCACATGGTACGAATACAAAAGTTCGAAAAACAAAATAAATATTATCTACCACACCACGGAGTACTGAAAGCAAGCAGTTTAACCACGAAGCTTCGTGTGGTATTTGATGCTTCCACCAAGTCATCTACAGGGCTGTCGTTAAATGATATTCTAATGGTTGGCCCCAATGTACAAACCCCGCTTATCAATATTCTTGTTAAGTTTCGACAACATGAGTTTGTGATATGTGGGGACGTGGAGAAAATGTACCGACAAGTGTGGGTGTCGCCAGAGGATCGAAAATATCAAAATATTTTATGGCGAATAAGTCCAAATCATCAGCCAGATACATATGAACTGAAAACGTTAACTTATGGCACCGCGCCTGCAGCCTTTTTAGCAACCCAGACTCTAACAGCCATCGGTATACAACTACAGCCAACTCAGCCAGAAGCAGCATTAGCCATACTTCATGACATGTATGTGGACGATATAATGACCGGAGCAAGTTCAATACCATGTGCAAAAAAATTAATAGAGCAAGTAACAAACGCTCTAGGAGTGCATGGTTTCAAACTAAGAAAGTTTCTCACAAACAACAACGAACTCCGATTATTCATTCATAACACAACGGAAAAAGATGTCAAGGAGAAAGATGTAAAAGAGATCGGAGAACTCACGGATTCATCAAAGGTATTAGGTCTTCAATGGAATCCATATGAAGACGTATTCCAGTTCAAGGTTGACATTCCAAATCGCAATCTACACACGAAGCGCACATTATTATCAGACGCGAGTCGCATTTATGACCCACTTGTCTGGTTGTCTCCGATAATAATAAAGGCGAAAATTCTGTTCCAGAAGCTCTGGATGCAAAGCGTGAATTGGGATAATGAGCTTCCCCCACACATTCTAAAGGCATGGATGGATATCAAAGATGATTTATGCGAGGCCCACGTTATTCGCATTCCAAGATGGATACAATCAAGCAGCCAAGTCAAATTGATTGGTTTTTGCGACGCAAGCGAAAACGCGTATGCTGCCGTTGTTTACGCTGTAGTGGTTACAGGCCAAGGCGTAGTTTCTAACATAATTGCATCTAAATCAAGGGTAGCACCGGTGAAGCAGATTAGCTTACCTCGATTGGAATTGATGGGTGCTTTGTTATTAACAAAGCTCATGAAATCGGTGGAGGAGTCCTTAACTGTGAAAATCACTAATGTTTCCCTATTCACAGATTCACAAATTGTATTAGATTGGTTAGCCGAACATCCAAGACGATGGACAACTTTTGTTGCGAACAGATCAAGTGAAATAATCCAGTTATATAAACGAGAGTGCTGGTGGCATGTTTCATCCAAAGATAATCCGGCTG
Organism: Tipula vernalis; assembly: GCA_958295665.1. Lineage (NCBI taxonomy): Eukaryota > Metazoa > Arthropoda > Insecta > Diptera > Tipulidae > Tipula > Tipula vernalis. The sequence goes on from OY282559.1 coordinate 49,083,632, forward strand.
ATATTGCATCCCGCGGTACCAATGCTATAGAACTAACCAAGAGTAAGCCGTGGTGGTTTGGACCTCAATGGTTAGTCGACGTTGAACAGACTAAAGTCATACAAACAAGGAACACACGAGCACAAATTATGACCACTGAAGAACTTCGCCCTTCAAAGACGGACAATTTTGTAGTAACGTCGAACGATTTTATGCAAAATTTCCTTAGCAGATACTCCAGCTTCAGCAAAATGACCAAGATATTAGCGCTCATACGAAGATATATCGGCAACCTTAAAAACCGGCAAAGGGAGAGAGATACGATCCGTAAAGAAATCGAACAAGCGGAACACATCCTGATAAGAGAGATTCAACGAGCTCAGTATTCGGCAGAAATGATTGAATTACAAAACCACGGAACGCTACCAAAAAGAAGCAATCTAATAAGTTTACATCCCTTTATAGACGACCAGAGTATTCTTCGGGTAGGAGGACGAATCCAAAATTCTTGTGTGCCATTTAATGCAAGACATCCTATCATCCTGCCAATGAACCATCATGCAGTGAAATGCTTGGTGAGAGACGCGCATATATTGTATAATCATCCGGGAGTAAGTCTTCTCACTAGTATAATTCGTCGAAGATTTTGGATAGTCAAGGGCAAAATATTATCCAGATCGATAGTCCACAATTGCATCAACTGTATCAAACAAAGCCCTATAACAGAAAATCAATTAATGGGGAACCTACCGAAGGAAAGAGTTCAATATGTACATATATTCTATAAGGTGGGTGTAGACTACTGTGGACCGTTCAAGGTGCAGCCAACCAGAAGGAGAGGTCAGGTACCCATGAAAGTGTACATATGCATATTTGTTTGCTTGAGTACGAAGGCTGTACATATAGAGACTGCGTGTAATCTTACAACCGATAGCTTCCTAGGAGCACTAAGTCGATTTATATCCAGAATAGGAAGTTGTCATACATTGTATTCCGACACCGGTACAAACTTTGTCGGAGCAAACAACCATTTGCAAGAGTTATTTCAACTTTTGAAATCTAAGACGTCGGACATCGCTGCGGCACTATTGAAACATAAAATTGAGTGGAAATTTATCCCACCTAGTTCACCTCATATGGGTGGAATATGGGAGGCGGCGGTCAAGCAGGCTAAAATTCATCTAGGGAGGGTTGTTGGTGATACAATACTTACTCTAGAGGAATTTACAACTTTAATTACCAAGATCGAGGCTATCATGAATTCAAGGCCATTAGCGGTGATCCAATCAGAAGACATCGATTGCTTAACGCCGGCTCATTTTTTAATCGGGCGTACATTTACTGATATGGCAGATGATGATCTACAGCAGCAACATATTTCACCATTGGCCAAATGGAAATTAGTAAAAAAAATGCAACAGCATTTTTGGAACCGCTGGCACAGAGATTACCTCACCATCCTACAAAAAAGAACAAAATGGGCTAAAGAACATGACAATATAGCAACTGGAGATGTCGTATTAGTATCGGAAGCAATCTTACCATCAACATGTTGGGGATTAGCAAGAGTTGTTGAAGCACATAAATCAAAGGACGGAAGGGTACGTATTGTAAGCCTACGTTTAGCCAATACTAATAAAATAATTCAGCGTGCTATTCACAAATTGTGCAAACTTCCAATACAATCTTATGAATCAACCGATTCATGGGGGGCGGAATGTTAACGCTGGACATATGCATCATCCAAATCCTCAAGATGACCTAAAAGGAAATCAACATTTAGATTTAAGAACATTTATACTATTGTAAACTATAAACTTTTACTTATCTTATATTTAATTGTCTCATAATCACAATGCACACAACATTTTGTTTATTTACATTAAAAATTTGACAGCTCGTTAGTAATGTAAAAATGAATTAAAATTAGCTCAATTTATGTAGTGTACATGGAACTTTATAAAATTAGTTTTACTAGTCGATAAGAGATGGCAGTATTATTTTATCATTTAAAAAAAATTATATAATGTAAAATAATTATAATAGATGTCTCCATAGGCAAATTTATAATTATTGGCGGTTTATAACCAGTTTTCTAAAAATACAGAAAATTTTGTAAAGAAGGAAAAAAATAAAATGTAGAATAAATTCAGAAATTAACGTGAAATCATCAAGTGTTATCATTAAAATATCTATTAAAAAAGATCATCTAAGTGGATAAGGAGCGACAACAACAAGCAGAAATAAGGAGCTAAAATAATTCTAATTATTTTTGGAGTGTCGAATAACAATTATCCGGACAAAACAATATATATAGGCGTTTTTGGAGGTAAGGAAGCACTAGACGTTAGGTAGTTCGGACCACTATTCTTGTTTTCCGTGGGAATTGAGAATTGATTTGTTATGACTTTTTTAGACTATTTCGGTATTAGTTGTTCCAGAGCATACTATAGCAATCAATACAGTTTGCTTTGGAAAAATTATAATTAAACAGTCTAAAAGTGTCAGAATATTGCCACGGGGGTTATTTGTTAATTGGATTCGATATTTTGTATTGGATTCTTATTTGAAATGAATCAGTTTCATTCGTTTCTTATTTATAGAAGAACTGTACGTCGAATACATCGAATCTTCAGTCGATTACGTTCGAATCGAATTTACAAATATCCTCCTAGTTTAAAACGGGAGTTTTATTATAAGGAAATATCCTTTGTACTAACCAAATGAGTAAGAAAAGACGGTGTCTTTCTTCGAGGCGGATTTTAACTCTTATAACAGCCGGCTTTTTGTTCACGCCGTGTTACAAGCAAAATAACCTTAACCCGTATTTTCCTAATGCAAAAGGTCATTTACTCCGCTACATATTGTAAGTTATTTAAACTCATAAATATCTACAATATGTGCATGACCCATTATCACACGCGGCAAGCGATCATATTTCCAAAACTATTGAAATTTTCTTTTATATTTACATTTATTTGGCTCGTGTGGAAATATGATCGTACAAGGTCGGCGATTTGCATATATTTTCTTGTTGTTGTTTCCATGCATAATTTTTATTATGAATGACAACGATTTTTCTTTTTCTCTTGTTGTTTTATTTAAGAAAACAAATGTCCATTTTTCAAGGTTTTCGACCGGCATGTGCAAATATGCAAGATGGTCAGGTTTTTTTTTTTTTTATGAATGGCTGAGCGAAAGCCCAAGTTTTTTTTGCCAACTTTTTTTTTTTTTTGGTTGAAAAAATGCAAAAAAAAGGTAGTATAATTTACAAGTTGTTTTTGTCAAGTAAAAGTTTTGCCGAGTCATAACAATAAATATTTCAATGTTAACGTAATACCAATATAAAAATGATCTTACTATAAAATGGTTTGAATTCTGAATATAAATAATTTTAAAATATAAAGGTGCTTAAGGCGAAATTGAACTGTTTATAAATGAAAATAAGGTCTTTAGTAATAATATTAATATATAATTCATGATGGTCTTTAGTAATAGATGAAAATAGACAGCACCCAAGGAACAAATTTCACGGGTTACACTAAGCAGGCTAGTTTAAAAATAAAAAATATTAAGGTAATGGAAAAATGTAAGAAAATTTAACATAAGATAAAATAAGCTAGAGGCAAACATTTGTTAAATAATTTTTATCTCATGGAGGGAGGTATGGTGTATAACCGTGATTTAAAGTAACTAGGCTATTAGGTGTTAAGCCCTGTTTAAAATATGTAGATAAATGTATCACTTACTTCCATTTTTTTGAGAAAAGTTCTTGATGGAAAATGAAAAATTATTTGGTGAGAAGTATGGCCAAGTTGAATTTAATAAATAAAGAATAAACATACTTACAAATTAAAACATACATAAATAAACTTTACAACTTAAAAATTATACACAAATAAATAAATGTAATTACTTACATACATATGTAATAAAAGATAAAAAAAATTAATTTAATAAATCTTTCAAATTATTCAAAGATAAATAAAAAGATAGCTCGGGTTACCCGCTCGGTTTCACTACAGCACCATCCACAAGAATGTTATATTGGTATTAAATAAATATTAATTGAAAAAATATTAAAAATAAATTATTTTAGTTTTACTAGTATACTTAAGATGTCTAGGATGTTTACAGAAAAAAATACGAAAAAAAAAAAATTATTTAATCGCAAAATTGTCACACGTTCTTAATATTTTGGGGATTTGTTTTATTTTTCCTTCAACTTTTGAACTTGAAATTTCCCCAGGTGGTAATTTTTGATACGATCTTACTAAATTTTTACGGCAATCACTGCCATTTATGTCACACGATTTGTAGTAAGCTTTTACTTCAATTTGACCAGAATGCTGTTAGGAATTTTTTTTAAAATTTTGGTTTAAATAAATCGATTAATACTAGAAAATGAAAACGATTTACTTAAACGACATTCACAAAACTCAAACATTTATGAAAATATTTCAGAAATTATAATTCAGAATTTGTATCGTTTTCATTTAAAAATTTGTCTTAGGAAAAAAAAGTGATTTCCCATATGTTTTGTTTATTTTACTATTAAAAATTTGGTTTTTTCCTTATTTCTAATTTCCTTATAAAAGCTTCATTATTTAGACTAAGGATAAAGCTTTCTAGAGTATAGAGCCATAATCATGATGACGTATTTTTTAGAAGCTTTTTTAGTGGTATAACTTTTCACTGATTTCCATAGGAATTCATAGTAAAATTGGTGTTTCTTAGCTGCAAGTTTTTCAATGAAAAAAGTAAAAATATTATAAAATGTTTCTAAAAAGTTTTCTAAATATATTTAACATCAATTTACAAGAAGTCATTATTGGTATTTAATAAATATTAGTAGCAGAAATCTTACAATTAAATTAGTTCTAAAACATATTTTTTCGAACATTCATTTTGAAAAATACATCAAAGTTGGCTCTGACGAATCTAAATAATACTTGCTAAATTTATCTTTAGTTTTACTAGTGTACGTCAGATGTCTAAGATGGTTACAGAAAAATACGAAAAAAAATTATTTAATCACAAAGTTGTCACAAGTTCTTAATATTTTGTGACTTTATTTTGCTTTTTCTACAATTTTTGAACTTGAAATTTTCACAGGTGGTAATTTTTGGTACGACGATTTTACCAAATTTTTACTACCATCACTGCCATCTATGTAATGGATAATGACTTAACAACCATACGATTTGTAGTAAGATTTGATTTCAATTTGGCCAGAATGCTGTTGTTATGAATTTTTTTATATTTTGGTTTAAATAAATCAAATAAAATAAAATAATGAATTATTATTTAAATTCGTCAGAGCCAAGTTTAATATATTTATCAAAATGAAAGTTCGAAAAAATATATTTTACAAATAATTTAATTGTAATATTGCTGCAACTAATATTTACTTAATATCAATATAGCCTTCTTGTACATTGTTGTTAAAGGTATGTAGAAAACTTTTATATAAACGTTTTATAATATATTTGATTTTTTCATTGACAAACTTGAAGCTACGGAATACCAATTTTACTATCGGTTCCTATGGAAATCAGTGAAAAGTTATACCACTAAAAAAGCTTCTAAAATGAACGTCACTATGATTATGGCTCTATACTCTAGAAGGCTCTGGTTTTACTATGAAAAGTTTCGTTTTTGCCTTGTTCCTATGTAATAACCTTATAAAAGCTTCGTTTTTTAGACTATGGCTTTGTATAATCTAGGTTGCTTTAACTGAGCGTATTAGACCAAGTACTAAAATTAAATTATTTTCAATATTGAACACAAGAACGGGTTGAAGCAAAGCCACCTTTATTATACAAAGCCATAGTCTAAAAAATACAGCTTTTATAAAGGAATTAGAAACGAGGAAAAAACCAAACTTTTCCTAGTAAAATACACAAAATATATGGGAAATCACAATTTTTCCTAAGACAAATTTTTAAATAAAAACCAAAAACGATGTAATACCGAGACGTCTCGTGAACATTTATTTTCATAAAATAAAAAAACAACAACAACAAATGGAAAATACAGTAGAACTGTAATAATTTTATCTTCTTAATCCCTTTAATTTAGACTCTCTGCTGTTAATTTCTTCTTACCTCTTACTTCTTGATTTGCGTTTGACTTTGAATTGAGTATGCTCTACGAGTATACAAATTTAAAAAAACAAATCGAACAAAAATTCGCATTTCTCACTACTTTTAGTTTTGTTTATTTTTTGTGTTTACAATTTTTATGTGTGAAGTGTGAGTACGTACATCAATTCATACATAATTTGTGATAGTTTGCAACAAATAAATAAAAAACATACAACATACATAGAAAATAAACGCTTCTCGTCTAGTTTCCTAATAAGTTTATGTTATTGGTTTTGGATTTTTTAACCTTTATTTAACCTTTTCCCTACTGAATAAAAAAAACTACATACGAGTATTTCGGCTGGAGTTCATATTTTTTATATGAAAATAAAGCGAATTTATGTTACTAACATGGGTGTACATTGCGTTATGAACTATTTGCTGTGCCAAGCTAGGAATATACATATGATAACGATACTTATTAAATGTGGCATTCTAAATAAAATTTTAGATGAAGTTCTGGAATATGGCCAAGTATAATGGAATTTGTCTATTTCTCAACCGCTTGTGATGAAATTTGACAGTTGCATTGGAAATGCGATTCTAAAATGATTTTTGGGTGAAGTTCTGGAACATGGCCAAGTATAATGCAACTAGCCTATTTCTCAACTAATTATGATGAAATTCGGTTTGTGCGTTGGAAATTGGATTATATGGCAAAGAAGAATGGAACTTGGCTATTTCTAAACCGATTATGATGAAATTCGACTTGTATGATGGAAATGTGATCTTCAAATTATTTTTAGATGAAGTTCTGGAATATAGCCAAGTATTATATAACTTGTCTATTTCTTAACCGATTTTAATGAAACTTGACACGTGCCATGGAAATGGGATTCTAAAATGATATTTAGAAGAAGTTCTGGAATATGGTCAAATAGGATGGAACTCGGTTATTTCTCAACTGATTAAGATGAAACTCGACTTGTACGATGAAAATGAGACCTTTAAATCATTTTTAGACGAAGTTCTGAAGTAAGGCCAAGTAGGATGGAACTTGGGTATTTCTTAACCGAGTACGATGAAATTCTACTTGTATGATGGAAATGGGATCTTCAAATGATTTTTTTGGTGAAGATCTGGAATATTGCCAAGTAGGATGGAACTTGGCTATTTCTTGAACGATTTTGACGAAATTCGACAATTGCGATAAAATTGGGATTCTAAAGTGATATTTAGAAGAAGTTCTGGAATATGGCCAAGTAGGATGGAACTTGGGTATTTCTTGAACGATTTTGACGAAATTCAACTTATACGACGGAAATGGGATCTTCAAATGATTTTTAGATGAAGTTCTGGAATATGGCCAAGTAGGATGGAACTTGGATATTTCTTGAACGATTTTGATGAAATTTGACTTGTATGATGGAAATGGGACATACAAATTATTTCTAGGTGAAGTTCTTGAATATAGGCAAGTAGAATGGAACTTTGATATTTCTTGAATGATTTAGATGAAATTCGACAAGTGCGATAGAAATGGGATTCTAAAATGATATTTAGAAAAAGTTCTGGAATATGGTCAATTAGGAAGGGACCCGGTTATTTCTCAATCGATTAGGATAAAATTTTACTTGTTTGTTTACAGAGGAATACAATTTTGTGAACAATTAAAATTGTTGGTTTAGAAATTTGATATGAAGTTTTGCAAGTATGTCAAAGGTGTTAAAGATTTTTTCTATTAGATTGGTTATTTACTAGAAGATATTTTTCCGCAATTGTTTAAAAAAGACTTTTGATTGAAATATAATGTGACTCTAAAGAAATAAAATAAACTTTGTTTGGGATATTTTACTAACAATTGAGCTAATAAAAAGTAAAATGAGGGGGCATTAGAATAAATATTACCTGTCGCACTGTCGCTCAATTAGCAAAGCTGGTTAGAAAACACTTTCTATACAATAAGCATTGAGAAGCATAATGGAGATTGGCTGAAAAGTATCTCTATTTGAATTGCGGAAAAGCCGGTCTTTCTTATTTTTAGAATTATTTTAATATACAATTTAAAATTAGTTTAGGCAAAGCGAGAAAACGCTAGTAATAAAGCAGAAAGAGTTATAAATATGACGAAATTGACAATTCTGTACTACACCTATTCATGCAGTCATGTTTTTCGGCCATAACACAGCTTTCCGAAATTGTTTTTGTAACACTACAGAAGCATCATGAATAACATGAGATAGTATTGGGCGCTTTCAGCTCTACCAACTGTTGGCCAAATGTTGACTAAAATAACCCTGTTGTTTTTTGAATGCCCCGATTTATCGAAAATTTCATGACAATGTTATGTATCGAATGTCGTTTTGTCCATCAGTAAATTTTGAAAGCCAACATGTTGCGGGACCTGAAAGCGCCCAATGGCACCTATTTCCAAGCCGTTGAAAGCTTACTAAAAGCGATTGTTTTGGAGTCAGTGCTTTAATTTTCGACTTTATTTTTTAAAGCCAACATATCAAAAATTCGTCGATCTCATACTGTTTGAATAATAATTCAAATCGAATCATTTCTGACGTCAAGAACAACGTGATGTTAATTATCTTTAGCAAAAATCATGGAACATATCAAACACCTGATAAATAAAAGCACATAAGCAGCACGGTTATTTTACAATAAATAAGAAATTGTAATTAAATAAGTAGTTTATACAAAAACCGCTAATACTTAAGCAAATTATTTAATGAAATATATGTATTATTAGGTAAAAATAATATTAAATATAAGTGAAAATTATATTAATTATTATAATAAGTGATATATGCAAAATGAAAATTTTTTGATCGAATAGACCCCTTGTTTGATTCATAAATTTATTTTAGAATTATGTTCATTTTACACTTTACGGGATACTAACTACAGTTTCGTTAATTAGACTACAATTTAAAATGATCAATCAATCAAGAAGCTATAGTAATATTTTTTGACGTTTTCTCTAAATAGGGAAATTCATGAAAACTTGGGAACTTTGCTTTAATATTAGATTTACCTATACCAGGAGGGATGTGCGTGTGATTGTTATTCCAGAAATGGTGGAAAGATCCCCTGAGGATGTTAGGCCTTACAGATCCATTAGCCGCACATTATTTATTCTGAAATCTAAACCTTGCATAAAATACCGGTTCAGTAGATTAGATTCAACGCCTTCACGTGACCTGACATCATAAATTGATGACATACTCCGGAACAAAGAGGTATTATTATGTTCCTTCATTGCCAAATTCAAAGTCCTTCCGGAACAAGGACAATCATGGGGTATAGACTCGGCCTGACCCTATAAATAGTTTGCTTCTTTATAGCATCACGAATAAAATGAGATGTTATTAATAATTAATAACAAAATGTTCAATAATAACTATTACTCCTATTATGACTCTCATCTAACCGAGAAATACTATGCAAATGTGACTAGATTTGTATGAAATTTTTCGGTTAGTTGAGAACCATAATAGGGCTAAGAGATTCTTTTCAGCCAATCTCCATTGTGCTTCTCAATGCTTATTGCATAGAAAGTGTTTCTAACCAGCTTTGCTAATTGAGCGACAGTGCGACAGGTAATATTTATTCTAATGCCCCCTCATTTTACTTTTTATTAGTCCAAAAGATGTTTAAATTAATCAGTAAATAAATAAATAAACAACTGTTGGTAAAATCCCCCAAACAAAGTTTATTTTATTTCTTTAGAGTCACATTATATTTCAATCAAAAGTCTTTTTTAAATAATTTACTTTTATTTGCGGAAAAATATCATCTAGTAAATAATCAATCTAACAGAAAAAATCTTTAACACCTTTGACATACTTGCAAAACTTTATATCGAATTTCTAAACCAACAATTTTAATTGTTCACAAAATGGTATTCCTCTGTAAACACACAAGTTAAATTTCATCCTAATCGATTGGGAAATAACCGAGTCCCTTCCTAATTGACCATATTCCAGAACTTTTTCTAAATATCATTTTAGAATCCCATTTCTATCGCACTTGTCGAATTCCATCGTAATCGTTCAAGAAATATCCAAGTTTCATTCTACTTGGCCATATTCAAGAACTTCATCTAAAAATCATTTGAATGTCTCATTTCCATCATACAAGTCGAATTTCATCAAAATCGTTCAAGAAATAGCCAAGTTACATTCAACTTGGCCATATTCCAGAAATTCATCTAAAAATCATTTGAAGATCCCATTTCCATCATACAAGTCGAATTTCGTCAAAATCGTTCAAGAAATAGGCAAGTTCCATCCTACTTGGCATATTCCAGAACTTCATCTAAAAATCATTTGAAGATCCCATTTCCGTCGTATAAGTAGAACTTCGTTAAAATCGTTCAAGAAATACCCAAGTTCCATCCTACTTGGCCATATTCCAGAACTTCTTCTAAATATCATTTTAGAATCCCATTTTTATCGCACTTATCGAGTTTCATCTAAATCGTTCAATAAATATCCAAGTTCCATCCTACTTGGCCATATTCCAGAACTTCATCTAAAAATCATTTGAAGGTCCCATTTCCATCATACAAGTCGAATTTAATCAAAATCGTTCAAGAAATAGCCAAGTTCCATCATACTTGGCCTATTCCAAAACTTTTTCTAAATATCATTTTAGAATCCCACTTCTATCGCACTTGTCGAATTTCATCAAAATCGTTCAAGAAATATCCAAGTTCCATTCTACTTGGCCATATTCCAGAACTTCATCTAAAAATCATTTGAAGATCCCATTTCCATCGTACAAGTAGAATTTCGTCAAAATTGTTCAAGAAATAGCCAAGTTCCATCCTACTTGGCCATATTCCAGAACTGCATCTAAAAATCAAACTTGAAGGTCCCATTTCCATCATACAAGTCGGATTTTATCAAAATAGTACAAGAAATATCCTAGTTCCATCCTACTTGGGCATATTCCAGAACTTCATCTAAAAATCATTTGAAGGTCCCATTTCCATCGTACAAGTCGAATTTCATCATAATCGGTTGAGAAATAGACAAGTGCCAGACTACTTGGCCATATTCCAGAATCTTATCTAAAAATCATTTTAGAATCCCACATTTAGTCAGTATCGTATTCAAATGTATATTGCTGGTTGGCCACAATAAATAACCCATAACCCAATGAAAACCCATCGTTAATTTGTTAATAAAGAAAAAAACAAATAAACATATATTCCCTTCATTCACCGGTCGTGATTCAATTAATACCAGTTTAGCTTTAAATATGTAAACAAATGATCATTTTTTGTTTAATGACGACACTCAATTCTAGTATTAAAGGAGACCTTTAAATTACAACAAGCAGTAAAAAAACGAAAAATAAAAACAAACACAAAAATGGTTCATTCGCTTTTTCTCTATTTATTTACAAACACGTGGCAGAATTGTGTGACGTCACGAACACGTGACTCGAAACATCGAGCTAACCTTGCTTAAATCATGCTCACCGGTGTACCAGCGCATACTAACTAGTTTAACAAACGAAAATTTTTCTGAATACATATTTTTGACCTCGCTCAAAATAATCTCGTATTAGTTGATGAGTAAATTTAGTCAAAGAGAGAATTATGTTTTTGTGGTTTCAAGTATATTGCGTAGGGACTCACTGTATTGTTCGAAATATAATTTCTACACCCAAATAGGTATTTTCTACACCCAACTAATTTGAATGTTTATTTATTCGACATGAGACGTCTCTATGAAATCTACTATAGTTTTTGTAAAAACGTTACAGATTCTTAATTAAGATTTCTGAAATACTTTCATAAATATTTGAATTTCAACATATATGAATGTCGTTTAAGTAAATTGTTTCCATTTCCTTGTAATAATTTAATTATTTAAAGCAAAATACAAAAAAAAATTCCTAACAACAGCATTTTGGTCAAATTAAAATAAAAGCTTACTACAATTCGTTTGGGCATTAAGTTAATAAACATTACATAGATGGCAGTGATGTCCGTAAAAATTTGGTAAAATCATACCAAAAATTACCACCTGAGGAAATTTCAAGTAAAAAAATTGCAGGAAAAGCAAAACCAACTCACAAAATAAAAAGTACGAGTGATAATTTTGTGACTAAATAATTTTTTTTTCGTATTTTTCTGTAAATATTTTAGACATCTTACGTACACTAGTAAAACTAAAGATAAACTTAGCAAGTATTATTTTAATTCATCAGAGCCAACTTTGATTTATTTTTCAAAATGGAAATTCGAAAAATATATTTTAAGCATAGTTTAATTTTAATATTTCTGCAATTAATATTTATTCAATAAAAATATAGTCTTTTTGAATATTGTTGTTCAAGATATGTATAAAACATTTATATAAACGTTTTAAAATATATTGGCTTTTTTCATTGAAAAACTTGAAGCTAAAAAACAACATTTTTACTATGGATTGCTATGGAAATCAATGAAAAGTTATACCACTAAAAAAGCTTCTAAAAAATACGTCAATATGATTATGGCTCTATACTCTAGAAGGCTCAGGTTGAAGTATCGATTTTTCGTTTAAATAAAATTAGAAAATGTTTAAATGTGCAGAAAAAAAAATAAATAGAAATTATCCAATTCTATTTAAAAAGCTGTTAAATTTTATATAAAAAAAACCGTCCTTGCAAAATCGTATTTGCAAAACACATAGTTAATTTTCAAAATGGTCAATATTCAAATGGTTCATCTATGGTCGAACAAACATTTAATTTTTAGTTCTAAAGCATTATTTGGTTGGTAACAGCTTAAAGTTTAGAATATATTCCAATAGTATCAAACCACAAAGTGGGATAGGTTTATTAATTAACGTTAAATTAGTTATAATTATATGTCTTGAACATACATTTATTATAAATATTGTTTTGCAAGCAAAACTTATAGAAACGAGTACATCCATGATATAAAGCCTTTGAATTTTCGCACAGTAAAATAAACATAAAACACATTAAAAACAAAGCAAAATAGAAACTTCTGGCTAAAAAAGCCCAAATAAAAATAAAAATTACACGGAAAAAATGAAATGAAAATATCTGGGAAAATATAAAATTAGCTATGTGGTTTTTAGAGAGTCAGTTTATTTTGCTTTTTGTTTTATTTTTAGGTTAAAGAGATTACTGTTGGCGCTTAGAACGTATATAAGTACATAAAAATATTTATTTTGTTTTATAAAAATAAAAATTATTAAAGGATTTTCTTCATTTTTATTTTTTTGTATATTTTTAACAACAAACAATGAAAAGTGTATGGCGTATAAATAAAAGCTTTGTATATTTTCTTCTTTGTGGCTTGAATAGCAAAAGTGATTCATTTGGTTTTTTTTTTGTTTTTGTTTAACCATAGAATAAAAGTCAAAACGAAAGAATTTATTTTTATTTTGTTAAAATGTGTTGTTGGCTGTTTTTTGAAGTTTATTTTTCATTTTATGTTCTTTACATTTTCCGAAACACATAAAGTGGATATTGGTAAACATTTTTTACTGTGTATAGATTTTGGTTGTAAACCAACCAACAACAAAAATGTCTGTTATTTGTTTATTTAGTGTAGATCTAAAGTTCTGCGATTTTTTTTTATTTTTTATTTATTCCGTGTTATTGTGGTATACTTACTTGGGCTGACTTGTTAAAAATACAGAAAGCAATGGGGAAATTTGTGTTTAACAACGATAATCTCATGGATGAACACAATGAAAATAATTTTAGTGAAATTTATATAAATCGTATACATGGATTTGGAGTTGGATTATGGTTAATTTTTTATGGGTTAGAGGAATAGGGGATGAGATTATATTTCTTTTAATTGAATGACGTTATAATATACACCTTGCGGTAAAATTCTTTTAATACAAATTCAATATCCGAATCTTGGTGGTGGGCATCCCTCCCTTGGAAAAGGGATCCTGAAATGATTTTTGGGTGAATTTTTGGTATATGGTCAATTATGTACTTGGTGATGTTTTAAACGATTCAAGTGAAATATGGTATGCGCGAGGAAAATGGGATCGTAGAATGATTTTTGGACAAAGTTCTGGAACATGGTAAATATGATGGAACCTGACTATTCCTTATCCGTTTATGATGAAATTCAACATTTGCGCTGTAAATCGGATTCTAAAATAATTTTTAGATACGGTTCTGGAATATGGCCAGTTAGTATGGAAATTGTTATCTTTTTAAAAGCCGTCATTTCGGTACGCAAAGATATGAATCCATAATTAGGGCTTCAAGGACATATTCCAGGGATAATATACTATCGATTTCTAAAATAATTTTAGGATTCCATTTAAATCTCGCATGCCAAATTTCACTAAAATCGGTTAAGAAATAGTCAAGTTCCATCCTATAGTAGGCCATATTCCAGAACTTCTTCTAATTCAGTCTTTCATCTAATTTTCGGTCGCCTTAACGGTGAGTATTAGAAAAAGCCCTTAACCGTTAACATTCAATTTATATAAAACAAAAACGAATTCTTTATTGAGTTCATATGTCCAGAGGTTGCGTTCAATTTTTCGTTTGTTTGTTACCTGTACAAAGGAGAAATAAACAAAAATTAAGCGACGCAGGAAAGGCAATGGTGAAAATTTTTGTTGTTATTCCGTTTTAATTTGTTAAGCGGAATATGGAAGACGATAAATTTTTACACGCATTAAAGACCTCACAGCACTTGAAAACTGCACTTGGCATGTATGACTTTATAAACTGTTTTTGTGATTATCATTTTTTTAGGGGTCCAAGTAAATCTGATATCTGGGATTTGTATGTAATTCGTTATTTGGTTGGAGGAGTTTCGATACAATATTTTGGAAAACATTTGGTTTTGTTAAGTGGGCTATTTATGTAAATGTGATAAAGAGGGGGTACATAAGTAAGCGAAACCGTACGCCCAAATTTTGCTGTAGAATCATAAACAGAACATTCTTCAGTCTTCCTCTTTTTGGAAACTCGAAGTTAAAAAATCTGCATTTTCGTCTAGAATAGTATCAGAAAATATGAAGCAGTGAAAAATTAGATTTTCTGAATTGTGAAATTACCACTCTTCTTCAGTTGGGCACTACCTCCGCATACTCTGGAGCTTTAGTTTATGGGATGACTCGCACCGTACAAAACCTACAAACAATACCAGCCTTCAGCTTCAAAATCGAACTTTATGAATGATTTGTTTAACCCTAGTACCACCTTTAATTACAAACTGTACAAAATTGGATTTCATAGTTCCCCCGGTCTAATACTAACACCAAAAATTATTATGGATGTCAAGTTTTCCACATTTTTTTCCACAGTAATACGTATACAAATCATATTGGAAAAAAAACAAATCATATTGGATTCTAACTAGTTTTTCGTGTATTGTACACTGTTAAGAATCTGTATAATATAATTTTACTAAATTTCGACTTAAAAAACCGAATAAAATCAATGCAATATAATTTTTGTTCAAATAAATTATTTAACTAATTTAATTTGAGATAACGATATTTAGTATTTGATATTACTATACAACGGTGTAATCTAATAAACTGAATTGTTTATTCTCAATTATATAAAAATATTATAATATCTATAATAAAAACAGTTTTTAAGCACAGCAGTAGCGGAATGTTTAACTAATTTAACTAAATTTATTTAAGTAATTATTCGCCAGTTCGTTTATATCCGCTAGTCAGTGTACAAAAACGTATATTTAGTTTTTTTTTATATAAAGTTTTGCTCAAAACCAATGCCATGATATGAAGTTTAAAGTAATAATAATAGTTTACAATATATTGGTGTCGTGTATTTTGGAAAGGGAATAATCCACAACCCTTTAATATCCAGGAAAACGCTGAAATAAAACAGCATTTTAACACCTTTATAGCTGATTTATCAACTAAACTTTTTATTAAATTTATATTTTTCGATGCAACTTACAAACGTTCTCTTTATTTTCTGATAAAAAATTTTGCTCAAATCTCATATTTCATTGATGAATATGGATATGAAACTAATAAATGGGCCTTACCACTTCTTGCCCCCTATCCAAGGGAATAAATTATCTTAGAAACTTTTTATACCAATTCAGATTTTAGCTCTAACTGATAAATGGGCATTAGCACCTCTTGCCAGAGATTTGAATTCACTTTGCGATAGTAGTAAGTGTGAGTAATTGACCTACTACTCCACCAATCGAGCCCAACAACTTCCCTCTATCCAGGGGAATAAATTAGCCTGGAAACTTTATATACCAATTGAGATTTTAGTTGAAACTGATAAATGGGCCTTAGCACCCCTTGCCAGAGATTTGAAATCTCTTTGCGATATTACATATACATAGTAGACGGCCTACTACTCCATTTATCGAGCCCAAAAACTCCCCTCTATCCAGGGAAATAAATTAGTCTGGAAACTTTTATACCAAATCAGATTTTAGCTTACACTGATAAATGGGCATTAGCACTCCTTGCAAGAGATTCGAATTCACTTTCCGATAGTACTTCTAGTAGCTAACCTACTACTCCATCAATCGAGCCTAAAAACTGTCCTCTATCCAGGGGAATAAAGTATCCTGGAAACTTTATATACCAATTGAAATTTAGTTGAAACTGACAAATAGGCCTTAGCACTCCTTGCCAGAGATTTGAATTCACTTTGCGATATTACATGTAGTAGCTGACGTACTACTCCATCAATCGAGCTCAAAAACTGCCCCCTATCCAGGGGAACAAATTATCCTGGAAACTTTATATGCCAATTGAGATTTTAGCTGAAACTGATAAATGGGCCCTAGCACCCCTTGCCGTAGAATTGAATTCACTTTTCGATAGTACATGTAGTAGCTGACCTACTACTCCGTCCATCGAGCCCAATAAATACCGCCTTTCCAGGGGAATAAATTCGTCTGGAAACTTTATGTTCCAATTGAGATTTCGTCTGAAATCGTTCATTGACCGTTAATACCTACTACTAGATATTTGAACTAGGGAACCGATAGTACATGGAGTAGCTGCTTAAAATTGTGGTCCATTATGCTGATTAACTATTTCTTAAAC
This sequence comes from Tipula vernalis, assembly GCA_958295665.1. NCBI lineage: Eukaryota > Metazoa > Arthropoda > Insecta > Diptera > Tipulidae > Tipula > Tipula vernalis. The sequence goes on from OY282559.1 coordinate 49,100,766, forward strand.
CAAGAATCAATTTAAACAGGTCATTTTTTCTGGCGATTAAAACTAAAAATTGTTAAGTGTCATTTACGCCACTTGCAAATCATTTGGATTCATTTTTTTATGGTCCATATATTATTTTGACTAAATTCTACTAATATTGCCTCAGATTGATCTTACTTTCCCAGAAAATCACTTTTATTCGAAGAATTTTGTAATGAAATTACATTTTTGGTATTAAATATTTCAATATGAATCGTAATTTTTTCAATTGGAATTTAGTTTAGCAGTGTAAAACTAATACGAGCATATATAGAATCTGTGGATTTGTGGAAAACTTCACATCCATATATTATTATTATTATTATCATTATTGGAGGGCCATGCGGGTGATCAGCCACTTTGCATTGCGACCTAAAAGATCTATTGTGCTGGACCCTGCTTAATTATCCGTCCAGTCAATATTCAGGTTCTTAGGGAACCTGACAATACTGCCTCCCGGTACATGATACATACTATCTGGGCTTCTTGCTCTCCCTCCTTGATGTTTACTACATCATGTAATTCTGCTAGAAAGATAGTAGCATTGGAGCCCAAGGACCTCGAGAAGATTGTCCCACTCTCATATATTCCTACTCCTGCCCCGTATTCCGTTTGATTTTACTCTTACGAGTTGCTGGGAATTGCAAATCGCCTGTAGGTCACCCAGCTTTACTACACGAAGGCTAAATAAAACTGGAGGATGCCTGGTATCCAGATTCCGCATATTTTGGACTGATTTACCTATCAGCCATTCATCCATCGGCATTTGCTGTTCCACCTTAGATTAGGGTTTTTAGTGAAGGTTTTCTCCTTTAGCGCCGTACTTTAGCCTGTGCCAAAAAGGCAAAAATGTGCAAAATGGCCATAGTTACCAGTGGTTGCAACGAGGAGGCAGTACGTACACTTGCGAATTGTGAACAGGTTACCCCTTACACAATTGTACCCATGATACAGCTGCCTAATGACATGATCAGAACAGCTCACGTGATGCGCACCCTACTGGAGGGTTACGGAGCTGGTAGATTAATCTACTCAACTTTGGTCCCCCCTCCCATAGACGCCAAACCACGAACACCAAATATAGTTGATATAGGTACCAAAAATTTTCATGGTGATTTCCATTTTTAAAAATAATCGTTATCCTATTTAAGTAAGGATGTGTTAAGGGATTCCAAGTAAAACGGTTTAAACAAAAAAGGAAAATATACCAGCAGTTTTTACACTTTAAACTAAATTTTGAAACAACCCGCGTATTTTTTCGATCCACACTTGGGTTCTTGTGCATTTAAAAATGGTGAACTTAGATAGACTTCTTATTTAAACCAAAAACTCACAATGATTGAAGCACCGCTTTTCATCGTCTATAAATGTACTAAATAAAAGAGGTCCTAGATGTCTATCTTGTGGGACACCAAAGCAAACTTTTATATCTCTAGGTAATATATTATTTAAAAGAATTTTTTTGAGTACGGTTCGATAAATATGACAAAATCCATTTAAAGGGAGGGACATCGCACTTAAGTGGTTCCAGATTCTTTACAAGTAAGATATGATCAATTTTGACGAACGCTTTACTAAAGTCATTAAACGCCCCTTCAAAACTATCACCACCTTTTGATGCTAAATTTAAAAAAATTGCTGAATAAAACAAAATTTGTCACAGTTGATTGTCCAGGGTAATATTTATGCTGGTTTTCTAAAATGGAATTTTTAATTAACTAAAAGATATGGTCCTTGAATATCCGTTAAAATAGAAATATCTCCGTAATTTTCAATATCCGATCTCCGTCCACTCTTGAAAATTGGCCTAATGAAACTGGATTTCCAAATTGAAGGAAATACTCCATTCGTCAAACTCCAATTGAAGAGGTAAGTCAGCCGGTGAACCAAAACCTATGCACAATCTTAGCAAAGCAGCGTCCTCAAATTGAATCAGGCAAAACAGTTATATAAAAATACAATAAAATGACTTACTTTATAGAGAAAGTAAAGTCTCAAATACAATGATATCTGTTCCATTCCGTACATTTTTTATCTATTTCACCTACTTTCCTAATGTGGCAGCCGTTTCCTTCTCCTTTGGTTCTTACAATTTACAATTGAAGTTTCCCCCTTCCATTCAAAATGACAGAGTAAATTGGGGCAAAAAAACCGAGTGAAACGGAAAGTTGTTATTCTGTTTGAACCTTAAGGCAATAAAACGTTTTGGCTCAATCTGTGGCAACAGAAATTTACCAATCGACGTAATTCTGTTTTTAAAACAAAGTTTAAGACATTTTTGAGGAATTAATACACGATAATTATAGTTTATCAAGTATTTATAAGCACTTAAGGTTCATGTCTTTCGTTTCTAACGTTCAATTGAATTTTTTTGAATTGGGGAAAAACTTCTCTTTGTAGAGTAGAAAAGTTAAAATAATAAGCTTTCCATTCTCTATTCTCACTACGTTTTTTAAATTTTTTTTTGCTTTCTTGTTAAACTTAGCATTGACAATTTCTGTAATTGTTTTTTAAAATTAATGGCACAGTACGACAAGGATGGCTGTGCAAACATGAATTTGTCATCTTATTGTGAGAAATGTGATAGTTTTTTGTACCAAATGGATTCGTGCAATACTTCAGAAAATAAGTCCATGATTTTACTTGATGATGTATCTATTCGAGATACTGCTGACGCGAAAGCTTTTTGAAGAAATTTATCAACTTTCAAATCGGACTATATCAGCTTACATCTTACTATTTCTCTTTGGAATAAGTTCTTAATTTTACAGCACTCTGTCTTGCACCTAAAAAAAATTCAAGGTTTCCGAAGGGTCATTGACAGATGACATTGCGGTATTTATACGATGATGAAGTAAGAAAGAATGCTGTAAAAGCTTCAATGCTCAACGACATATGTACGTTTCAATAAAAAAAAAAAAAATAAAAATACTAAACTACTGAAATAGCTGCTGCACTCGACCGAGCTCAGAACAGAGCATGCCGAATAATTTCGGATTCTAACATCTCATTTACCATCTCTTTCAAAGAGACAGAATGTGGGTGACTTACTTATATGTGTTCAACTAAAATTGCCATTTTATGTGTTAGGCACAGCTTTTTGAACTAAAGTCTGGCCCAGATTACCAAAAACCATAAAGTTCTAAAACTCTTTTTTTTCTTCTGAATGCACGGTTGTGGAATGGACCGGATGATGAAGCATTCCAAATGGCTTATAACTTGAAGAAACTTAAACTCAATATCAAAAGTGCAATTCATGACGATTATACTCTCAATCCTTTATACTCCCCTCTTATAATTCCTTATTTGTTCCATTAAGATGGAAATTCTAAAGCGGTTGCAAGCAATATAAAAAACGCAAGATCTCCATTTAATTATAAATAATTATAATTCATTTATATGTAATCGTAGAGGTGTCTGTAATTATTGTTGTAATTATTTATTATAACGTTTATTTTAGGATAATTGGTAAAATATCAATTATTTATCAGTTATTCAATGATACTATAAATAATAAAAGAAAATGACCTCCTATTATTTGTAATGTGTGCGGGCTTCTTTAAGGCATTGCCCCATGCACAAACGACAAACGGGCATTTCAATCCGTCATATCCAATTATTGACTAAATTGTTTTATTTTCAATATCAAAATTATTAAAAAATAGTTCGAATTAATAAGTTCTACTTTATTCGTCGAAAACTTTATTAAAATTAATTTAATTTCATTCAAAAAACCACAATTTTATATTTCGACGGGCGGATTTTTGTTTGACGGCCGACAAAACATAAAATTTGGGTTTTTTGAATTGATTGATTGATTGATTTGAATGTACGATCAAGCATTAAGCAATTCTCCCGTATTATAAATGCGAATACCACACCACTATACACATTTTACAACACGACGCCATAACTCTCCCTCACCAAGGAAAGATGTACCATCATACTCAGCTTTTCATGATGAAGCCAAACATAACAATATTCACCCAGTAAAGGAAGGCGCCTCATCAATAACCACATAAGTCTTATAGTGTGATATCCGCCCCTGGCCAGGCAGCCATCGTACGTTTCATTAATTTCCCTGATAAAATATTTAAGAAAATTTAAAATTACTAAGCTAAGATTACAAAAACCGCGCTTTTCTATTTTTATTACATACATAATTAATTATAAAATACTGCAACAAGAATAAAAATAAACGTTAAAAATCATTTTAAACATAAAATTTTACTTAAAACTAATCATAAATTTCCTACAGAAGAGAAACCTTTAAATATTTTTAAAATAAATTAATTAATATATATTCATGAGCAAAACACAATATATTACATATAAGTATTACAAAAATTAACATTTTATGAAATTGCCTATGTATACTCTCCCACTTTTAAGCTAAAATTTGTTCCATTTGTTACCATTCTCCTGTAAATAGTTAATTAATTGTTTACCTGATACAACTAGATTTAAAATTAAAAAGTTGAAAATATATATTTAACCATACTATTAAATTTAAACTAATCGGCAATTTCCTACAGATCTAGAAAAAAGGAAATTAATAATGTTGAAATTAATTATTTATTTATACAAGTATATAATCTAATTTAAATGCCAGCACTCAGGATTTTATTAATCTAAATTAGGACATCAAAAAATTATTATTATTATTGATGTTTTAATTTACTAATCTAGTTGACATAATTAAAATAAAACAAAAAATCAAAAACTACGAAATTTATTATTTATTATAAAACTTTTACTCCGTTTATGGACATATTACCCTGCAAATAAAGCCTGCAAAGTAAGTAAAATAATAAAAACATGAAATAAAATTGAAACATTATTCTCCTTTAAAACTAATCGGTGTACTATACAAGCAAAATTGACGTTTACCTGTGAAAAACTGCAACCTAAAACTTCAATCATATTCTTTTAAGTTAATAATTAAGTTCAATACATTTAGAAAATGTTTTCACATAATTCCACCTCATTATGTGGTGCAAACCAAAATCACAACTCAACTCAAATCAACACTTCCAAGCTCGCATTTTATTTATATAGTTTATTTAATTTATAGCCTTTTCACATTAATTAAATTAATTTAATAATTTAATGCATTTTTTAATACCCTGTAAAAAATAAAATAATATCTACAATAAATCCATCCTATATGAATTATATAAGGCGGATTCCAATTCGACTCAAAACTTATTTGATTATACAAAAATATAAAAACCTATTTGAGTCGAATACCCTAAAATTTCGTTGTGTTTGTACAGTTCATGTTTTATTAAGAACATTATAGTTGTAACATGAATACAAAAACAAAATAAAATAAAAACAACAGATTCTTATATACTAAACCACCAACACACATTAAAAGCAAATATCTCTACAATCTTCCATGTGCGTAGCACATGACACAAGCCTTATCATGTTTTCATTGTTTTATATACAGCTAATACCATCACAGCGCACATACAAAACTATCCTGATCTATATATCAAGATATAGAAAAATATTGGGAACAACTATGCTAACACCCACAAAAAAGTCTCTCTGTTTTTGTTGTTGTTGCTTAACTATAACATAACAAAAACCAATAATAAATAGTACATTTACCTAATAGGATCCTCGTAAAGAGCGAACGAGGCGGCCCGTACAAACATTTCGTTGGCTTTGTCATGTATCAATTTTCAAGAATGTATTTCTGTCTATTATACTTTATACATAACATAAAAACCAAGAACCGAAATCATACCGAAAACCACAAAAATGTTTATACGTATGTATGTATAAACACCTTTGTTTGGCTTGCAAGAAAGCATTCAATTATGCGTACATATAAAATCGAATATGAAATTAACTACGACGTATGTATGTTAATTTACGTTAAAAACTATTTTGATACGACCCAATTATTAGGTTTTAGTAATAAAATTCATGTACAATCACACACACGTTAAAAACATGCACCCAATAGAAATCAATAATTTTCATTTTTTATCTATAAATATAAAACATTGCCTGATAAATGCATCCCGGTGGATTGCATTTTCCAAAATTACACTTTGAATTATTTCACTTCCACTTTAATTATTATTCCACTAAAAACTGAATTAAATAGAATTAAAATTATAATTATAATTAAACTTTATATACTGTATGTATATAGACTATATACATAACACTACATAAACTACATAAATAAAACAAAATAAAAATAAAATTAAATTAAATTTTTGAAGAGGATAGAAAAAACACATCTATCCTCTTGATGAACATTCGCTCACCCATAAAATTTGTTTTTTTTTAATGCAATTAAATTCATTTTAATAAAATTTTTCTTAGAATAAGGTGGATCTAATAGATTTGAATTATTTGTTAATAATTTTGATATTGAAAATCAAACAATTCTTTCAATAATTGGATTTGACTATTTGAAATGCTGGTTTTTCGTTTTGCATGAGGCAATGCCTTATTAATAATAGATGCGATACGAAATTTCAAGACTGTTACAGCAAAAAACATTTCGTTGGATTATTGACAGGTTCTATTGTACGACCTTCACTGTACTGTAATGAATTCGCTTAAAAGGCTGCAAGATATTTGCTGGTTGAAGAAGATGCAAAAGAAGTAACTTTCATGAATTTGTACATCCTCGATCCAGTTTTATTATAGTAACGCTGAAGAAAGTTTACCTGCCATGCAATATTAAAATATATTCTTTGATGAAGATGTTCTTTAAAGGTGTTACACATTATTTTGAAATTTTTAAAATTACTAATAGTATTGTATGCAACTTACACGATCAAGTTTCAAAAGATTTCAAAATTGAATAATAGAATAAACCAGTTGGGTTTCATGGAATAGTCAATCCACAGTCCGCATCAAACAGATTTTTTTTCTGGCTGTCTAATTCGAGAAATTCTAAAGCCCAGTCAGGGAACGTATGACGCAACAAATGGTTTCTTCTAGAGACATAAAAAAACGCAGGCTTGTCAGATGAAACAATTACAAAATCTGCATTGAACAATTAAAAATTTCCTGTCTGTTTAGCGCATTTATATGTATGTGTATTTAGTTGCTACTGCTGTCAAGTGATGCTTCTACCAATATAAGCGTAAACACGTAAACAAGATCGCGTTACTCTGCGCTGAAGGGACCATGTAACGTAAATTTCCGTTTTCATTGATTTAGTAATTTTCCGCTTTTCATGACTAAAAATAAATGTATCGAACTTTATTTTTTTAATGTTTGACTTTCTAGTTTGGCAACTATAAACTAGCCTCATCCGAGGTTTGTGCTGATTTATTAATTTCATCAGCATCGCTTTTAGATTAAATCGTATTGTAGTAGTCCTTTAAAAATTTTATCATTGCAGTCTAATTAATCAAATCAAACACCATTCCATAATTGGGTTGGTGCCCTACACATGTCGCAAATTAATTTTAAACTAGGTATACACTAAACGAAAAATAAAAAAATTTAATGAAGATTCGTACAAATTTTACAAAGATAATTCTTCAGTTCCTATTAGCTATGAATGTGAATAAATTAAAAATGTAAAAATAATTATTATATTTGCAACTTTTAAATTGCTCATATTTACCCACAAAAAATGATGTTATTTTAGTTTATTTGGTAATGTTAAAATTGTGTGTACATATTTGCTCGTATATCCACCTACACAGGATTTTGGGTAAAAATTATGTAACGAAAAAATAATAATTGTGTTGTTAAAATCATTAAACTAAAAATAATACAATTAAAATAAATTAAAACAAAAACAAAAAATTATTTGTATATTATTTTATTTGATTATTGTTTTAACAAAAAAAAAAAAAATCCTTACGAGTAGTTCAGTACTACACCTATACATACCGAATAGCCATCAACATTTTTCCTCTGCACTAAAAACGTAAAAATTAAATTAAATAAATTAATTTTTTAACAACATTTTTTTTTTATTCCAATGTGCAATTTAATTACTTTTATTTTTAATTAAACAAATAATTTTTTTATGTCGTAACATTTTGTTCGGAATTAACAATACAGCTGTCTGGAAGCCCGTATAGGTAATAAATATAACAAAACAACACCGATTTTTAAATTTATTATAAAAAAAAACTCTAAAAATAAATTAAAGCTCTATTGTGGTCCAAAACATTGCGGCAATATTAAAATAAATATTTAATATTTAATAAAATATTTGCATATATTTTAATTCGGAATCAGTAAACCATAATTTGCCTTCCAGTAAAAAAAAAAAAAGATTAAAAATATTTAAACTAAATAAAAAAATAATAAAATTATAATTATTAATTTATTGTTTTTCGACAATCTCGTTTACGATACACACACTACATACATTACGAATATTAACTTTTACAGGAAAACATCATATAACGTTTTTTATTTTATTTACCAATTAAAATACATTTGTAATTATAGTCTAGCCGAATTAAATAATAGATGTGTGTTCCGGTCTAAAAATTATTAAAAAGCAAATTGGTTCTACGAGCAATATTCTAACGACTTAAGCATGCACTTGGTTCGAGTAACAAAGAGAGGTGAGTTTTGAAAAATTTCGTTTTTCAGCAAATAATTCACTAGAATTAAATCAATGAGGGGCAAATTGTAAAAGTTGAAGAATTTAGGCTAATTTAGCCTAAATGCTAAACAAAAATATTTGCTGTGTTTTAAAAAATTCTTCTTTTTTCAAAATTATTAAATTTTAACATTAATGTTGTAATTAAAAACATTACAAAATACTGTTTCGCCAAGTTCAATGTAATTTCTGTTAACCAGGCTAAACTAATACCGTACTGTACCGATTAATCTATCAAAGTACATTGAATGCATTTCTTATATTTTTTAGCATTAATTTTACCTTCAATTAATACACCAGTACCTTGATTTTGGTCGTAAAATGAGGATTGAGTTGGGAATTACCACAATTCATTGTACCGACCATATGTAAGTGAATAATTTCAAGCACTTCTTAAGTATTTAATTTTCGTTAAAATTTAATTTAATTTTCGGTACTACTTTACAATATCTGAACGAAGCTTGCTTTCAAGATCTATTGAACGACTTGAGCGTGCATCTAACAGCAGAAAGGCGCTTATCATCTGTGCCAAATATCTTAAAACTGGCTGCATTGCTTCGGTTTGTAGGGGAAGGTGGATACCAACGAGGTGCTGATAATGATTTCAACTTAGGAGTGGCTCAACCTACTATGTCATTAATTTAAAAGAAATGCTAACAGTGATAGAAAATTACATCTGTTCGAAATGTATTCAGTTTAATTATTCTGAAGATGAAAAAAGAAATGCTAAGCTGTACTTCTTCCAGAAATGTCGGCTCTCAGGCGTGATCGGATCTGTTGACGCTACGTATATTAGGATAATAAGACCAAAGGAGGATGTGCAACATTAATATTATAATAGAAAGGGGCATCTACACTTTACAGCCGATCTTACTAACGCTAGTTTGCGACCCTGAACACGTCAGAATCTCGGTTTAAATCTCGGTAAAATCCTAAAAAAGCAACACAAATTACAAATGTATGTGATGCTTTACACAATATAGTATGTGTGAACCACAATATGAACCAGATAATTTCAATGAAAATGAAGTTGAAGATGAAGCTGAAATAGAGGATGGAACAAATGAGGCCATTACCATTAGAAACAAAATAATCCGTTCATTTCAATAAATTTATTTCATATAATAAAAAATAAAAAATTTGATTTTAAATTAAAGGTAATTGCGTTACCTCAAATCACATTTCAATTTTGAAATTAAATTACTGTATTGCTTGCTGAATTTCCAATTTTTCAGCAACTCCAAAATTTGCACTTTTAAACTTTCCCTTTCATAGCTCTGTAAGCTTTCTTCTGTTCGAGTTCTGCTTTTTAGAGCTCCAGTTTCAATTTTTGGCGAATTTTGTATTTTAAATCTGTCCATACCTGGAATACAAAATGTAAATAAATGTGAATGTAATTATTCAAAATGAATAACATTAAACCTTTGTCCACCCAACCGTATCACGTGTTGGTGGCTCTAAACTGTTTAATTCTCCTTTAAACTATTTCCATCAATTTTCTACATTCTCTTTAAAATAGAGTACACTAAACCGCGCGCTATATCCTCGTTTTGCTTTACGAACTGCATCAAGCATTCGAATTGTGATTTGTTTATAATTTTATGCCTAAAATAACAAATTTGTTTAAATAGTTTAATTTTGTCGTATATCATATTATAAACAGATATATTAAACAATAAATATTAAATTTATCACCGAACTTACATTTTCAAATTTTCAAATTTAAATTCGTCATTAGTCGTCAACAAGAATGGCATCGACTGAAAAATGACATATCGTCGACAGATGGCGATTGATATCAACATTCACAATCACAATTTCGTGAAATGATGAGATATCGATGTCGATACGACATCCACAATAAGGGTTATTATTTATATTGCTTTTTGTTTTTGCGATTTATTTGTTTTCATTGAGAAAACCAAATGAATGTCGTCGGTTACAACAACAATAGACACAAAGCGCCAAAAATTTGATCCGATTTCACCCGATTCACGTAATTTTGATACTCACCATCATGAGAAAATACACTATTACAACAAAAGGCACACAATAGCAAAATGTATGTATATTAAATACCGTGTATACATACAAAATTCTCATTACTAAATTCTCATTATAAGCGACCAAAATCGTTGTCCCGGGCATCAGTTTACTAGTGATTTATAAAATAACAAAAGATTGCTCATCCAATTTTAGTATTGATTTCAAAAAAATATTTTCGATTATTGCGAGTGACCCGAACTATTTTAATAGGTATTATTTTCAGTTAATTATTGTATTATGTCCTTGTTTAACAAAATGATGAAGCATAGCTAGTTTGATAGTTGGTAAATTCTATGATTTAGTTTTATTTGTCGCAAGCATAAATATGGTGGACGAGAAAGAGTCGGCGCTGAGAAGACGACTAACTAGTATGAGAAAACGTTTTAAAAGGTAGATAATCGGTTGAAAGGAAATCCATGCATAATTGGCGCCAGTCTCATAAGGATAAAATCGCTATCTAAAAATCTTCACATATTCTGCAATAAAAAAACTCTCAGTAACCTGTAATTGTTGTGCCAACGCGCATTTAGATTGTTGGACTATTTCCATACATTTCATAGAAAATTCGATTTTTTTAAAACCGACTTACTATAAATCAGCAAATTCTGAGCCAAAAAAATCTTAATATAAAATTATTCCCAATTGGCATTTTATACGCACACACAGACAAAATTATTAACTATACATCTCAATTTCCGAGTGATAGCAATAATTTGATTACTTATTTAAATTATTAGCGTAAATTTGATTTTAATTGACATAAACAATTCAATGAATTCAAATCACCATTTTTGTTATTTCATGGCTTTACGAGTTCAAGACACAACACGAAACTATAAAGGGCTGAAAACTCATGAGGTAGTCAGAACTTCAGTCTTGATTAATTCACCTCTTACATTAATCCTGAAATGAATCTCTTAAGTCAATGTTCAGCTCAGCCTTCAACTCAATATATAAATCAACCTCCATCTCAATCGCAACATAATTCAAACTACAATCACCAAATTAACCGCCAACCAAACCCTCAAATCAATTATCAAATCAACCCTAAATCAACTTTAAAATTAACCCTTAACTTAACTCCAAATAAACTCTTAAATAATTCCCAAACCGAACAACTCACTTAACTCCAATGCAGGCAAGCTAAACCTTAACTCAGCTTCAATTCAACTTAGATCGAACCAAATCTCAACCCACTGCTCAACTCATACCATTATACCAATATACCATTATACCATCATACAATTACCATCATATCATCATACCACCCACCATACCATCATACCATCACACCATCATAAAATCATAACATCATCATCATCTTACCACCATAACCATTACCATAACCATCACACAATTCTTATACCATCATACCTTCATACCATCAAACCGTTATCAAAAATCGACTCAATTTTTGAAGTTTTAGAAATTCCCCTGTAGTAACCTTAGACCTGATTATCATATCTTAAGAAGAATGAATGTTTGAATGAATGTTGTTCAATTATCATTGATCTTTCTTAAGTCTTAAACAATATTTCTGTAAAGTTTGGTTCAAATCGTTCAATGCGTGTGCATTTGATTAAATATCACACATATATACTGTACATATGTATATATATACAAACACTCACTTTTAAATACAGTGAAACCTCATTTCAACCGACACTTAATGTAGCGGAATCCTCACTTCAACGGACAAACTATTAAGTCCCATGGAACTGAAGTTTTCAAATGAAAACCATATCTAAGGGAGATAAGCTGACACTTTATTCGAGCGGACACGGACAGATATTTCTGCGATGATACAGGTTTTACGAGTACAATTCAAATTGAAACTTTACCACTTTAATTTGTTCCTTTTACACTTCAAATTAAACCTTTAGTAAATTATATGTATGGCCAATTTGGGTGGAACTTGGCAATTTTTTAGCTCGTTCTAGTGAAATTTGATATCCATGTTTGAAATGCGATTCTTAAATGATTTTTGGATAAAATTCTAGAATATAGCCAAAAAAAATTAATAAATGAAATTTGACATGTGCGTTGGAAATGGAATTCTAAATTAATTGTTAGATGTAAAACCCAGTTTAGAACCAAATTTCCATCACATACGTCAAATTTCATCATAATCGGTCAAGAAATAGCCAAATTCCAGAAATTCATTTAAAAATCATTTTAGAATACCATTTACAACGTACATGCCACATTTCATCATAATCGGTTAAGAAATAGTGAAGTTCCATCGTACTTGGTCATGTTTCAGAATTTTATCCAAAAATCGTTTTAGAATCACATTTCAATTACCCACATCAAATTTCATCAAAACCGGATAAGATATAGAATCCCAATAAAATTTTTATAAAAAAAAATCACAAATCCTTAGTTTAACGGACCACGTTTTTGGTCCCGTCGATTTTCATTGTAGTGATTCCCTATATATATATATATATATATATATATATATATATATATATATATATATATATATATATATATATATATATATTTAAATATATATATATATATATATATATATATATATATATATATATATATATATATATATATATATATATATAATATATAGAGTGCTCAACTGCTCACTAAACCCTAATCCAACCCCAACTAAACCGCAACTCAAGCCTAATTCAACTCGCAAACGTAATCCAACTTAACCCTCAACTAAACCGTAAACTTTATTCCAAACTCTCTCCTCAAACCAGCATATAGTTATAGGTTTCACAATTTAACAAACATAAAAAAAACTTTATTTATTTAACTTTTTATTAATTATTACTTTCCATATTATTATTATTATTATTATTGGGGGGGGGGGGGCCATGCGGGCGATCAGCCACTTCGCACTGCGACCTAAAAGATCTATTGTGCTGGCCCCAGCTTAATTATCCGTCCAGTCAATATTCAGGTTCTTAATGAACCTGAAAATATTGCCTCCCGGTACGTGATACATACTATCCGGGCCCATTGCTCTCCCTCCTAGATGTTTACTACAGCATGTAGTTCCACTAGAAAGACGGTGGCATTGGAGCTCAAGGACCTCGAGAGGGTTGTCCCACTCCCGTATATTCCTACTCCTGCCCCATATTCCGTTTGATTTTACTCTTACGAGTTGCTGGGAATTGCAAATCACCTGTAGGTCACCCAGCTTTACTACAGGAAGGCTAAATAAAACTGGAGGGTGCCTGGTATCCAGAGTCCGCATATTTTGGGCTGATTAACCTATCAGCCATTCATCTTTCGGCATATGCTGTTCCACCTTAGATTAGGGTTTTTTGTCAAGGTTTTCTCCTTTAGCGCCGTACTTTAGCCTGTGCCAAATGGCCAAAAATGTGCCAAGTGGCCTTAGTTACCAGTGGTTGCCACGAGGAGGCAGTACGTACACTTGCGAATTGTGAACAGGTTACCCCTTACACAATTGTTCCCATCACGCAGCTGCCTAATGACAAGACCAGAACAGCTCACGTGATGCGCACCCTACTGGAAGGTTACGGAGCTGGTAGATTAATCTACTCAACTTTGATCCCCCCTCCAATAGACGCCAAACCACTTTCCATAACAGAGTTTGATTAAAAACTAAAAACTTAAAATCTAAAATTTAACTTTACGATTAAAATTCTCACCGAAATGTTCTAAATCAGCAAAAGATTGGAATTTACTTATTTCTACTTATTTCTATCTTATTTCTACTATACAACTCACGTTGTGTGTAGTCATCAGTTTGATTATTCTAGTTAAGTAACCCTACACCTTACACGCGCAGCATGTGGAATGTTGTTATGTATAATCTGTTGATTGTTATGTATAATCTGGTGAAGCCGTTCGTGAGATACCATCGGTACAGACATACAGACATCCAGACATCCAGACAGACGGACGGACATTTTTTTTTTTGTTTGCTTTTTTAGACTGAAGCACTTTCAAAACGTCAAGAAAAGTAGTTTGGACCAAACAAATTTTTGACCATTTTTGACAGCATTTCAATTCTTTCGTCTTGTTAGACCGATGTAATTTAAAATTAATATCAATTAGCCGTTTTACACAACATATACATCTCATCATTTTATTGGCCCATAACTCGGCAGAGTAACCGTTTATCGATATGATTTCTTCAGGAAGTACTACTCTCGGTAGCATCTTTTTGTCTATGCAAGAAATCAAGATAACTTAATTTGCAGTTTTTGAGATTTTCACTAAATATTTTCTAATAGGATTTCTTTGTGTTCTTAACGAATCAATATTCAAGTATGCTTGATGGTGTCTGAAATTTTTATCAAAGTAACTATTTTTCTTTAGAATTTTTGTGAAAGTTTGTGGAAAATTTCTTTTTCCGCATGACAATGGTCTATATAGGACGCCATAATGCCAATGCTTATTAATGACCCTATTCGCAAAATTTAAAAATTCTATATCGTTAATTTTACAGAAACTGCTTATTGATGATTGTAAAAGTAGGGAAAAGGCCTCTCGCGGTAAACATTTAAATTGAACTGGCTACATATAGTAAAAAAACAAAATGTGACAAAAATCGAATTAAAGTCTACATTCAGTTGCAATTTTGCTACCACCGAGTAAACATTTAAATAATTTACTTATTACTTATGTGAAAAGTTGAATCAGCAGTTTAAATCATTTTTTTTTTATTTTTTTTTTTTTTTTTTTTTAAATATTGTGATGTGAAAAATAAGTGAAATCGTGATGTTCTCATCTCCGCCTCAAGTAAAAAAGGCTGGGCAAAATCAGCAGACAGCGATGTCCGCAAGCGATTTGCCACCGAACGTCACGACCTCAGATATTTTTAATAAAAATACAAAAGTGCAGCATAGTCCAAAGCGACAACAAATTTTAAATGTTCAAAAAATTACCTTACCAGGCAATTTAAATCAAAGTGAAATTATTAATTTAAATAACATTGGTGTGTTGAACCATAACGAAAATAAAAGTGCATCGTCGCCAAATATTGACAATAAAAAAAACAATGAGAGTGCATCGACATCAGATGACAATAAAATAAACAGTGATATAGGTCAGTGTTTAGTGCAAACGGGAATAGACCGGTATATTACTGTCCGATCAAAACGAAGAAGAAGCGCTAGATCAGCGGCCAGTGCAAGCGCGAATAAATTCACTAAGCTAGCTAGCGTTGAATTAACGCATGGTAATAGGTATTCTTGCTCGGTTGTTGACGAGCCGCCGCCCGAAAAAATTTCAAAAGCTGAGAAGCCATTACCAATCTATTTGAGGGAAGAATCAAATAGAGAACTTGCTAAAACGATCGAGTTTATCACTGAAGGTGCATTTTATATTTCCGGGATCAAAAGAGGAGATATAAAAGAAACAAAAATTCAACTGCTCAATACTTATGCTTACAGAGCGTTAATTAAACATTTCGACCAAGTTGGTAAACATTACTACACGTATCAACTAAAGAGTCAAAAAGGATTGGTTGTTGTGTTAAAACGAATAGAGAGTTACGTGGATGCAAACGAAATTCAAGCTGCTCTCACTGAAAAAGGTTTCCAGTGCAAAACTATTACCAATATTTTTAATCGGGAGAAGGTTCCTCAGCCATTGTTTCGTCTGGAATTAGAACCAGACAATAAAAAGGTTAAAGGCAACCATGCAATATTTGACCTAAAATATCTATTGCACAGAAGGGTTACCATTGAGAAACCCAGGAAAAGAAATGGGCCGGTACAATGCGTTAAGTGCCAAGAATATGGCCACACTAGAGCCTATTGCACTTTGAACGATGTTTGTGTTATATGTGGTGAACTCCATAATTCAAAGGTTTGCAATAAAGCAAAAAATGAAGCATCAGTGAAAAAATGCAGCAACTGCAATGGAAATCACACAGCTAATTATAGAGGGTGTCCAATTTATCTGGAATTGAAAAGGAGAATAAATCCAAAGCAGCGAGCAGAGCAGCGAATCCTTAATCTTCATTCTTCAGTTAGAAAAGAAGCACGGCCAGAAATTGTAAAGAGAAACGCTCGAAATGAAAATCAGTACGCAACTGAAAACGGCAGCGTGCACCAAGGGGTTTCATACGCAAGGGTTCTCAAAGGTACCGCTCCTAAGGTGCAAGCAAGTGGAGAGGGAAACATCACAACAGCTTTAAACAAATTGACTAATATGATGCAAGGCTTCATGGCGATGATGGAGAGAACCATGGATCTAATGATGCAGAATATGAGCACGCTGATGCAGATAGTCGTAAAAAGCCAAAAATGACCATCATCAAAATAGCCATATGGAATGCAAACGGCCTAACACAACATAAATCGGAGGTACATGCATTCCTCACCGAACACAATATTGACATAATGTTAATATCAGAAACACGCTTCACCAAAAATAGCTATTTCAAAATTAATGGGTACTCTATTTATGACACCAAGCACCCAGATGGTAAAGCACATGGAGGCACTGCTGTATTGATTAAGCGAAGATTAAAACACTACTATGATCTGTCTTCTGATCACTCACCGGTAATAGTAACATTGAGTACTGATGTCCTAAGGAACGAAATATCGAACCGTCTTACAAACAAGAAAACTAATTGGGATCAATATAGGAGGCTAGTCGAACAAAAGTGTCTACTTAATATTCCTCTGATCACACCAGCTGATATTGATGCGGCGGCAGAAAATCTAAAAGATGTCATGACATTATCTGCTAAAAGGGCTACACCCGGCATAAGTAGTTCGGAAAAAGTTAATAAACTGTCACATAATATACAGGAACTAATCCAAGAAAAGCGAAAGATTCGCCGTCAATGGCAGCAAACAAAATCACCGTTATTGAAGTGGAAATTAAATCGAGCTATTAAGGCCCTAAGATTTGCTTTGAGCGAAGAAGAAAACCAGCGCGTAAAGAACTACTTAAGTGATCTCTCGGCAACCGAGAGGACAGATTATTCCTTGTGGAAGGCAACAAAAAATTTAAAAAGGCCAACAAATTCGAATCGACCGATTAGACTACCAACTGGAAATTGGGCGAGAAGTGATGAAGAAAAAGCCAATGCTTTTGCTGCTCATCTAGCAACAGTTTTCGTCCCACACGAAGAAGATAATTATTTCGTGCTACCCCAGCCAACGGATGATGGTTTATTCTACAAACCTATAAAGTATAACTGGAAGAAAGTTAAAAATACAATTAAAACTTGCATAAGCCCGAAAAAGGCACCAGGACATGATCTTATTACTGGAAAAATGATAAGGGAATTGCCGGATAAATGCATAAAACTAATAACATTTGTATTCAACGCGATCATGCGAACCAGCTATATTCCTCAAAAATGGAAGATATCCTTGATCACAATGATACATAAGCCAGGGAAAAATGAAACACAAATCTCATCATATCGTCCAATAAGCATGCTGCCCACAATCTCAAAGCTATTTGAAAAAATGTTACTAATGAAATTGAAACCAATATTAGAAGAACGGCGCGTTATTCCAGACCATCAATTTGGGTTCCGAAACCAACATGGTACTGCAGAGCAAGTACACAGGATTGTAAATCCAATCAAAATCACCTTCGAGGAAAAGAAATATTGTGCTGCTGCCTTTTTGGATATCGCCCAAGCTTTTGATAAAGTTTGGCACGATGGACTAATTTACAAAATTAAGGAGCTTCTACCGAAAAAATTTCACTCAGTTCTGGGAAACTATCTTCTTCAAAGGCAATACATGGTCAAACAAAACAGTGCAACTACTTGCTTAAATGCTATTAATGCAGGTGTCCCGCAAGGTAGCGTTCTAGGACCAATATTATACTTGTTGTACACAGCTGATATACCTGTAACCAACAAAGTTATAATATTAACATTTGCCGATGACACTGCCATCCTGGTGTCTCACACTAATCCTGAAATTGCCTCAAAGGAATTACAAAATCATTTAAACAAGGTCGCGGACTGGCTAAAGGCATGGCGAATAAAAGTGAACGAAAACAAATCAACTCACGTCACATTCACGCTAAACAAATGCACCTGCCCACCAGTGAAATTAAACGATAAAAATATTCCTCAACAAACGAAGGTAAAATAGTTAGGTTTGCATCTGGATAGAAGGTTAACGTGGAAAAATCATATTGAAACAAAGCGCAATCAAATAAAAATTACATTTTCCAAAATGTATCCAGATGGGAAGAAAATTTCAGTTGTCATTAGCCAATAAAGTTTTACTGTACAAATCAATAAACAAACCCATATGGACTTATGGTATTCAGTTATGGGGGTCCACCAGCACTTCAAACAGAGAACTCCTGCAACGAACCCAAGCGAAAATACTTCGCAGTATCACCAATGCTCCTTGGTACATTCGAAATAGTAATATATATCACGACCTTGGGATTAAAACCGTTAAAGAAACAATTAAAGAATTCAGTTCGAAATATTATTCAAAACTAGAAGCACATCCCAACGAATTGGCCAGGGAGATACTAAAACAGCCGCGATTTAGACGTCTGAGAAGAACAGATCCACTCGAACTGATGAACCTGTGAACCTGTAAATTTAATTCGATATATACATATAAGTGTAGTCTAAATTAATTAAATTGTGAGCCCTAACAATAAGTATTAACATTGGTTAAGACTTAAAATATGTAATAATTTTTAGCTTAAGATTTGATTACTTCTTGTTAGTTTCTTATGTAGAAAGATTCAAGAATAAAGCCATTGGCAACATTTAAAAAAAAAAAAAAAAAAAAAAGTCTACATTATGCAAGGGCATTTACGAAAATCAACCTAAATTATAAGAAAAAAATCTAAAACAATGTAAAAACACACAATCAACATAAAAAAATTTGTATTCTCCTCAGTTGAAAAATTTTCCGCTACGTGGAATCCGATGCTCCAATCGTCAATTGACGATTGGAAATATAGAGAAAGCACTACCTATCCGAATAAAATAAAGCTGTAACGACGACCAAATATTAGTTGGAGCCGACAAACATTTTGTCTAAAATCACGGTTCCAATCGTCAATTGACGATTGGAACCGTGATTTTAGATAAAATGTTTGTCGGCATTACAACTTCAAAAAATTTCCAATATACCATATTTCAGTCGTTCTGCGAGCGCTGATGCTAATTTTTGTATGGTATTACAGCTATATTTTATTCCGATAGGTAGTGCTTTCTCTCTATTTCCAATCGTCAATTGGCGATTGGAAAACTGCAAAATGCGATACCAAACGGAATTAATGTAAACCCAACGCTCTGCATTACTCGCCATATAAGCCATATGGATAGTGAAACTTTCGAAAATAAATTAAACCCTAAGCTCTGCATGTGCAAAATCATTACAGTCCAATCGTCAATATAGAGACTGTAAGAACTTCGCCGATGTAAATAAATAAATTTGAATTCGCCGCTGAAATATAGTAGCCTTTGACAAAAAGAAATTTCAAAACGAAAATCATAACAAATCATGATATGGCTTGTAAAATGAATGATGGAGATTGTATGATGTTATTTACAAAAGTTTATCTGAAAGAAAGAAGGAAATTTGCATGAAATTTTTTCACTTTATGATTAAACCGAACTCTGTAATCTGTATGTCCAATCATGGTCGATTTTTAAGCAATCATTATGTGCTTATTCTCTCAAAAGTAGTCTATGGTAGTCAACTTTCACACCCAAATACTATAAAACGATGGATTAACAAAAATCTTGGTAGTTTTAGCTTGTCGGCATATTGTGTAAGGTATAGACTTTAGTGGAGAACTAGATGGTGCTAATCATGATTGTTCATGACAAGGCGTTCCTTAGTGTTACGGCGTCCCTCATTGAATTATTAAATGTGTAGTTTTATGAGATTATGGAGATATTGTGAAATTCATGAATAATTCCAGACAATAGAAATCCCACTAGAAAAAGTTTTTAGCGATAATCTCATAAACTACACATTAATTCATTTTGCTTTCTTGCAGGTATACCTATACTTATAAGTAGATGCTATCGAGTGCAGTACTTCTTGAAAAAATCATGTCGAAAAATGGCCAATCTGTATGATTCTAATGTAGAGGGTTATAGAGCGAATGTACATTTTGTGAATAGAGGCATAAATTGAAAATATTTTAATGTAACTTTAAAGTTGATTAAAATATTTATACAACAATGGTGTTGTTACTTTCCCAGACTATCATTGCATTAACTGATGAAGCGCTGTACCATTTCTCCATTTCTGGTGTGAGACCATACTCATCGCTGGGAAAATACATTCTACGACATTTATAGTATTCGTGTCTCCTTAAGGTAAACATATTTTTTGAGCTTGGTATAATATCGCTGGAAATAAACTGATTATTGGAGAAGACATTATAGCTGGACCTATCTTTTTCAATATCATAAGTCAGCTTAAATCTTTGGCTTTTCAATATCATAAGTCAGCTTAGACCTTTAATTTTTCCCGCTTACTCCACGATAAAGTATGGTTAGGGGCACCTTTATCTAAGTACTGAACATCCTTGAAGACAACAATTTAAATCAAAATTTGTTGGAAGGTTTTAGTTAAACCTATAAAATGCTATTACGATTCGAGGTCCTCCTGCCTAACTACATAAACAAATATACATTTATATTAAATTATAATTGTACGTATTGTATTTAAGCAAAATATTTACGAAAAATCGAACACAAAAAAAAATATTTAAAAATTTATAATTTTTTTCCGGCTATAACGATAAACCAAACTAATGAATAATAATACGAATAATACAGTTCAATTGTACTACATTAAAGTATTAGGCAATTAATCAAGCAACTATATAATGCACGCGTATGAATATACGGTTTAGAATTTTAAATAAAAATCATAATCCTGAATATAAATTATATTACGAATTTATGAAACGATTTTCAATTACAAATACTATATTCAAATTTTATTTTATTTACTGGAAATTTAAGTTTCAGTTTTTGTTAATCTATAATTCGTATGATGCTATTAGTGGTTTCATAATTTCTATATACAAACAATTTGAACATGATACAGGACCGTTTTTATATATACACAGCATATACAAATTTATTTATAGCACTAAATGGTAAAACGCTCCAGAATGGAGGACATGTGTTACATTTTACCATACATGGAAAATTGCAAAATATGGAAACCGGGTAATTGCTTTATAGCTGTGTTAAGACAACAAACGGAATCGTCTTAAAACAAACATTACGTACTATAGAATGTCGATAAATCTAATTTAACATTAATAATATCAATCAAAATAGCAACTTTTTAGTGCTTTGGCCTTTCATTCAAGTTGCCTTTCGTCTGTGTCTGCCTTTTATCCATCTCAGCCTCTTGTTCAAGTCGGTTTTTTGGTTGTATCGGCCTTTTGTCCATATCGGCCGCTTTGTCCAGTGACCTTTGGACGTCAAAATAAACTTTGACAATACCTCTAGTAAATTCAACTAAATTTGTTATGGTCATTCTACCCGACATAAACAATTGTTGGTAGTTGTAAAAGATGAGGCAGAATGATATATTTAAAGCTTTCACACGCAAAAGCAATTTAAAGCATTTTGGTGTCAATGATGTAGATGCAATATTTACCATAAGTAACATAAGATATCATTTTTTTCCCCGGATTTAAAGATAGACGCTATCTTTAAGGCTTTCTGTTTCTTAGGACAAATGCCTGCTTACTTTTAGTATCATATTGAGAAGCGTGTATCTAGAGGTGAAGAAAATTGGTTGGCATAGTTATTCAGTGTAACCGCCCGACCATAACCGTAGCTGTTGTCATTTACTGGCAATCGCTTTTTGATGTCATGAATATCCTTCGGTTTATATATGCCCATTGGAAAAATGTTGATGTATATTGGTTACTGGAGTGGAAGGTGCATTTTGCAAGGTTTAACTTAAAGTTTATGTTGGAAGTATGAATATTCATATTTAAATTACATATTGTGAATTGTTAGTTTTTCTTTATTCTATTGAATATACATATGTATGTATATATAGTATATACGATTTGGTGTATGTATAAATATTTTTTGTTCTCTTCATACGTACACGATTGAATCATATTCATGTATTGGTTAATAAGTCTACAAAACGGTTTTTGTATTCCTTTATTGTATTATTAGTTCGCCAACCTTTGAGAAATAAAGACATTTTTTATTAAACATTAAATTGAAACCACGTGTCTTATTATTATACTCCATTATTGAGTCCCAACAGGTTATGGGCCTAGGTTTACTAACCGTGTAATTTTAACAGTGGAAAGTAGTGTTGTATAATGGCTAATTTTTCAAATTGATAAGTTGGATGATACCAATTATGATGGCTGGAAAATGCAAATGAAAAGCATTTTGATACACCAAGAATTATGGCCTTATACAAATGATAGTGTAAAATGTGAAATGGCGGAGGAAAAAGAAAACTTGGAAAAATGTCGATTCCAAGGCGTGTGCGGTAATTACACTACACATAAAACCGGTGCAGTTAATACATATTCGAAATTGTGTAACGTCATCGGAAGCGTGGTTAAAATTAGAAGGCATATACCAACCTAAGGGTCCGGTTCGTAAAGTTTCATTGTTCAAGGAACTAGTTCATACGAAAATTGTAAGCGGTGAATCGATTAAAAGTCATGTGTGAAATTTTTTTAATATCACGGAAAAATTAGAACAAATGGATATTTTCATACCGGAGGAAGTGCTATCCATTATGCTATTGTGTAGTTTGCCCGACAGTTATGAAAAATTTTACTGTCGCAAATGAATCCAGAGATGAATTACCAAAATTAAGTATGGTAAAAATCAAGATTTTGGAAGAAGAACTAAGACGAGGTGAAAAAGATATTCGAGGCATTGAGCAACAAGTATCAGCGGTAAAGTCAAAGCCGAGACATTTTGACAAACGTTGATTCAAGTGTTATAGTTGCGGAAAACGCGGCCATTTTGCAAAGAGTTGTGTACTTAAGAAGCCGAATGAAGAGAAACCGCGTAGTTCATCCGCATTGTTTTCATCAAGTTTGAATTGTATTTTTGGTGGCAATGAGTGGTGTTTGAATAGCGGTGCAACGTCCCATATCTCTTGTAATAGAAATTATTTTACCGAATTTAAATTTATTCTTTCTCACCCGGTGCAATTGGCAACTGATAAGTAGGTGAATGCTAGTGGAATAGACATTGTCAAATTCACAATGAACGGCAGATAAATTACTTTGAATGATGTGTTATATCTACCGGAGCTTCGTGGGAATTTTATATCAGTTAGCAAAGCTGTCTCTATGAATAATATTTTTATAACGATCATGCTGATATTGTTAATTCGTGTAATGAAATCATTTTTAAGGCCGAAAAACGTAATGATTTGTTTATAATTTCAATACAACAACAAATCAACGCAATTACATGCAATGGAAATTTAGATGAAAACCAAGCAGAAAATAGTCTGTTAAACTGGCACCAAAAGTACGGTCACTTAAATTTCAAATCATTGCTTCAGCTGTATGAAAATAATATGGTTATTGGTTTGAATTTGAAGGGTGCTCCAAAATTTTTAAATTATGTGACATGCTTCAAATTAAAAATCAATTTTAAGGCATTTCCAAAACAATCGTTTTCGAGGGCTGATGAGGTTCTTTGTCTGGTGCATACGGATATTTGTGGCCCAATGCGAACTCAGTCTGTTGGAGGAGCCCGTTATTTCGTAACATTTATCGATGATTTTTCACGAAAAATACATATGCATTTTATGAAAACACGGGATGAAGTTTTTTGGGTGTTTCGTGAATTTAAGAATCATGCGGAACGACAAACAGGACACACATTACAAATGCTTAGAAGTGACAACGGAAAAAAATATTTGAGTAATGAGTTTACCAAGTATTTGAAAGAAAACGGAATTCAACGACAACTTTGAGTTGAGTATACTCCTCAACAAAACGGCGTAGCTGAGCGACCTAACAGAACGATTGTCAAGATGGCCCGTTGCATGTTACTAGAATCAGGACTTCCAGAGATGCTTTGGGCAGAGGCTGTTAACACAGGGGTGTACTTACGAAATCGCTCGCCTACTAAAGTATTAAACAATATAACGCCTTATGAACTTTGGTTTAAAAAGAAACCGGCGGTGAATTACATGCGAGTTTTTGGCAGTAAAGCGGTTATACTCAACAAATAACCTTGACGCTTAATGTTTTTGCCGAAGGGGGAAGAGTGTGTTATGGTTGGCTACTCAGAACAATCAAAGGCCTACAGGTTGTTCAAGCCAGAAACGAGAAAAATAATGAAAAGCCGGGACGTTATATTCATGGAACAGGTAAATAAAGAATTAGGTAGTGCTTTTACTGATAATATTATTGTAGAACCTGAGAAGATAGAGCCGGAGGCAAAGCCTGCACAGGATGAAGTTCCAGTAAAGATGAAATCGGTATTGAAAGCACAAATGAAGCTAGTGCCGACTTGAACCACAAACCGGAGACAAGAAGCAATAAAGAATACCCCACAAATTTCATTGCTACGTTAAACCAATATGATGATCCAGTACTGGTAGAAGATGCATTGCCCCGTCCAGACGCTGACAAATGGAAAGAGTCAATGTCAATTTACCAGCGAAGCGCAATGCAATTGGCTGTAAATGGGTGTTCCACGTAAAATACAAACAGAATGGATCTATTGAATGGTATAAATCTCGTTTAGTGGCAAAAGGTTGTTCACAAAACGAAACTTTTTCCCCACTAGTTCGATACGCTACGATTCGAATGATTTTGGCGCTGGCAGCAGAATATAAGCTGCTTGTGCATCAAATGGATGTAACATCAGCATATTTGAATGGCGAATTACAAGAAGAGATTTATATCTTACAACCCGAATTCTTCGTCGATTGCAAACGAAGTGACAAAGTTTGTAAATTGAAGAAATCATTGTATGGCCTCAAACAATCTGGTCGTGAGTGGAATAAGAAATTAGATTCTGTATTAAAATCATTTGGATTTATGCAATGTAATGGTGATAAGTGTGTGTACACGATGAAAAATAATACGAGCGAAATTTGTATTATTGCAGTTTACGTAGACGATTTAATAATTGCATGTGTTACTCACGAATTTACGAATCGGATAAAACAACGTTTACGGGAACAATTCGAATTAGTGGACAAAGAAAAAATTCACTATTGCCTTGACATCGAAATAGGTAGGAAAGGCGAACGAGGTTCAATTAGTATCCATCAGACAAAACACACAATGCAGTTGTTAAACAAGATGGACATGTTGGAATGTCGAATTTGTCATAGGTACTCCTTTGGATGTAGGTACGAAACTTACGAAATGTGACAATGAAAGTTGTGTGAATATCAATGAACCTGATTATCAATCGTAAGTCGGGTCACTTATGTATTTGGCAATATCTACTAGACCTGACATCTGACACTCCTTTAGCACCTCATGTTGAACATATGGTTGCAGCGATGCATTTGCTACGTTATTTAAATAACACTAGTAACACGTCGATGCTGATTGGGGAGCAAATATTGATGATCGGATATCGTATACCGGATAGTTTTTTACATTGCTGGGTCCGCATTTTCATGATAAAGTAAGAAGCAGACCCCAGTGGCATTAAGCACTACCGAAGCTGAGTATACGGCGCTACCACAGTCCTGCAAGGAAGTAACTTATCTTCGTGAAATGTTAATGGAAATGGGCTTCCATACAATGGTAAATAATAAGATAATATTGTACAATGACAATTTAAGCGCCCAGCAGTTAGTAAAAAATCCAGTCTACCATCAACGTAGTAAATACGTAGATAAACGATATCATTATACGCGCGAAATTTTCGACAAGGGCATTATTGATTTAGCATATATTCAAAACAACGACAAGGTGGCAGACATATTAAACTTGTACAAACCGAAAAGTTCTTCGATCTACTTCGTATGAATACATCATGAGTTGGAGTTTTTGTTAAGGGGAAGTGTTGGAAGTATGAATATTTATATTTAAATTACATATTGTGAATTGTTAGTTTTTCTTTATTCTATTGAATATACATATGTATGTATAGTATATACGAGTTGGTGTATGTATAAATATTTTTTGTTCTCTTTATACTTACACGTTTGAATCATATTCATGTATTGGTTAATCGGTCTACAAAACGGTTTTTGTATTCCTTTATATAATAGGGTCAGATTTAAACGTACTATTTAATGCTTGTGACGTACCATTTAATGTACATTTTAATGCTTGTTATTAGCTGTAGAATCTGGATTTAATGGCGATGAATGAAATACAGCTAAATATAAAAGTCTACTAATCCATAGTTTTAAAGTTTTTAAACTAACTAGGGCATTATCATATCATGGAGGATAGGGAACTGGGTTACGATGAAGTTGCGATGAAGCATTGCACACTTTTAAAAGCCTATGGACTATGGATGTTACCTTCAGACATTTTTTTATTATCCTATTTAATATCACGAATAAACTCGATTCTAAAACCATCAACTATACCTAAGAGAGCTTAATACCGAAACCATAAGGAACTTATTAGTTTTGTAGACAATCGCTCTCAATCTATAAAAACCAAAATCGTCACAACCGCATCCTCGTTACCATCACCACGTATCACACGCAAGCTCACAACGGAAGATTGTCATCGGATAAGCTCACTGGCTGATAGCCATCCTAAAATCTTAGAAATCGGCATCCTTTACTGTTTTTGGAGAAATCACAATATGTTTCAATGCCACAGCTTCAAAGACACTCACAATCGAAATAAGATCTAATCTACTAAAAGATGCTCAAAACAAGGCATATTTCACCATTCAACCTCACTTCCGTAAATTTGTGTTTGTTTGCTTATATCAAGGAAATATTGTCTTTAGATGATGATCGGTATGGTAGTGGCATATACATATAAGGATTATTAGGAATAACATTTTATCACAAAATTCAGATTCTGGTGCCAGTTGAATTAATCCGAAAGTTCAAAGGATGTACTGCAACATAAGGCACTCGTTGTGCTCGGTATTTAGCGATGCAAGGTCACTTTAACCGATGTAAATGTACACGATCTGATGACAGGTGTCGACGATATCCAGGGTATTGATATCGAAATGCATAAAAAACAAAACATAAACATAAAAAAAGCTATACTCCTTCAGCAGTAGGGATAAACAGGGATAAATCGATCCAGACTATTTGGCTGACATTTTAAATTTTAAAATCGCTTTGGCAGCTGGCACTTGAGTTCAACCCGATCGAGTAGGAAACAATAGGAGTATATAAAAATCGAGTGATGGTCCAAATGATAATCAGATACATGCAAATTTTCAGATCGACGGTTACAACGAGGCATCTACAAACGCATATACTACAGTGGTAAAATACATGTATCCTTGACAGATGGGGCATCCAAAATCATCAGCATACCTCATATGAAACTAAGTGGAGCATGACTCACCAAACTGAATCAACGGAATCCACGTGTAGGAAGACGCCTATTTTCCAGTGGAATTTCAAGTTCTAGAACTTGGTTCGCTGTTTCACATTTAATCAACCGAAATAATTGCTAATGTTACGCATCATCACCATTTTTTCGCTCTCTTTTTTCACCCTTCTTTCGAAAGAATAACATCCATTTGTATTAACAACTGCTCGAATGCGTTCAGGATGTGTTTTTCGTGTTGACCGAAAATGTTAAAAGAACTCAATAATTTTGCAAAGTTAAATTTTTGTAAGATCGGGAATTTTAAAAATCCGTGTTAACATAATGTTCGTCATCCTTCCTCAAAGATGGTCCTCACCGACATAACCTAAAAAAACTTTGCTCTTAATAGGCATTTAAACCATGCGTTTGTTTCCTCGTACAAATAATTTACCTCAATTACCCGAACCTCTACATTTTCGTTTTACCAAGCATCAATAAACTAAATATAGGACAGCACATTAACGAACGAGGTTTGTAAATTTTATCATTTAGCATTATTCACATTCAATTGACTTTTCTTGTATTTAGTTCAGCACGTAAACTCCATAATAATATTGTTAGCAAAAATGAATATTATGTACAACACAAATTAATAATAAATATCCTGTACATGTGGACATTATTTTCTCTAAAACAAATGTCTTAACACATATAACACTACAATATCTGTATAGAGGCGTTTATAAATGTACATCAACATCACCAATCCAAAATTATACAAACATACGTCATCATTAGTATTCACCCCAAAACTTAGTCAATAAACTATATTTTTTGTGCAATCTAAATTAGCTAAAAAAAAAAAATTTATGTTGACAACAATAACTACAAGAATAATCTATAATATTTATGGAATAATAATTCTACAAAAGAACAAAGCTCATGTTCTAAAATTTTATTTACATACGTATAACATAATAAACATAAATCTTATTGATTTCGATCGAATATTAATGAACAAAATACGATGTACAATAGATAGTGTTTTATAAGTATAACAAAAATTTTAATTATTCATAAAAATCTATGTTGCTCGTATGTACATGAATTTATTAAAAACAAAAATTTAGAAATACATAAAATACACATTTGCTACTATCACAACACAAGTTACAAAAAAAAAATTGTCTAGCATCTAAATTTCTTTTATAACAATATTTAGAAGTTGTACATATTTACCAACAGTATATGCTCTTACTAAATGTACATAAACAGTGCAACAAGGATGAGAACAAAACACTATCGTAAATGAAAATAAAGATTAGTGTCCTTCCTGTCACGTAAAACAATAGATACAACTTAAAGATTTACTAGTGGATCGATGTACAGAAATAAGTTTGTACGTCCGGTCCGTATTATTTGTATATACATGTATCTCATCGTTCTACATCTTTAACGAAACTATTGGTACGTTATTTATTTTTATAAAAACTAGTTGCCCAGTGGACAATATTTGAAAACATTTCGTTTAAGGTCACGTATTATCTAGACATCTTAAGATTTATCGTTATAATTTAAAAAATTAACAGAATAACCCTAAATAAGTTTTTCGATTTAAGATATGGATGAGTTTTTTCAATAGACATTTGTTGTAATTTGATCGAAAACATTTAAACAACAATAGTAAGTACATCTTATTAAATATTTTATTTAAAATATTTTCAGTATTTTAATCAAGATTAAACAAAAACATTATTACAAATACAACCAAATCTAAATAAATTAAATAAATTTTAAAAAAAAGAAACAAATTAATTCTCCTTTTGTAACGGTTCTTATACCACAGAAATCACGTCATAAAGGGGATTGAACCAAATATCATTGATTGTTATTTTTTACTAGGTAGGTATTGAACCTTCTACATGTATAGTAAAGTTCAAATTAGAATAAATAAAACAAATAACATAAATAAATCAAATAGTTTAAAGAAATAATAAAAATTAAGTAAAGTTGATAAATTAAATTATTTAACAAAATTAATTAAATTATTCAATTTACTTAATTCACATTTTAAATAATTTAAATAGATATATTTATAGATTCTTCAAATATATATATATATATATATATATATATATATATATATATATATATATATATATATATATATATATATATATATATATATATATATGTACATATATATATATATATTAAGTAAATGAAATAATAAATAAATAAATTTATTAAACTTTAAATACTAATCGAATAAAGCAAATCAAACAAATTAAATTAATAACAACACTAATATAAATTTTAGAGATATGGAAAAACTGAAACACTTTTATTAAATCTGATTCTGATGGCCTATTTTGAACTAAGCTTTATTCATAAACAAGAACTAGGGTTCAAGGGACCATTATGTTAAAAAAAAATATTTTGTACGTACATATATATCTATGTATGTATGTATGTATGTATATAGAACGGGTTATTACATCAAAAAACCGGTGGAAAAGAATAAAAAATTGTGTACATAATAAAAGTGCATAACTAAGAAATGATCAAGAGATTAAACTTAAGTATACAAACAAAATTGGTTGCTAACAATTCGATAACAATCAGGTGTTTCTTGTTTTACATATTTTTAATAATGTCAAAGAAACTTGCTCCGAGTTAAGTAGTATGCTTTTTTTGGTGCTGTTTACAAATATACTCCAAAATATACAATACAATTTTTGGTTACCACTGTATCATTATTACCTTTAATAACCTTAAATTGCTTATGCCGAAAAAGTAGCTATTTAACTATTATATTTTGCAATCGACGACTCATTTGATTTTTTTTCTTCGAAATTGCAGCTCTCTCTCAACAAAATTAAATTAATTAAGTAAATTAAATGAATTAAAAAAAATTAACAAACTAATAAATTTAATAAAAATTAATTTAAATAAAATATATTGAATAAATTAGGTAATTTAAAATAATTAACTAACTTAATTAAATTAGGTGAATTAAATAATCTAACTCAATACAGTAAATAACTAAACATAACACAAATAATTTAAATAAATTAAATTATTTAATAAAAATAAAAATGTTATATTAAATAAATTGAATGATTAAAGTGATAAATTAAATACGTTAGTAAATTAAATAATTTCTAAACTAAACAAATTAAATAAAAAAATTAATTTAATTAAAATAAGAAATTTAAATAAATTTATTAAATTAAAATTATTAAATAAATATTGTGAAGTGTTCAAAGTAAATAAATTAAACAAACCAAATTAATTAAGAAAATTATTTGAAATTAATAAAATACGTAACTTAAATACTTTTATTAAATTAAATAAGGCAAATCAATTATGTGAAAAAAATAATTTAAATAAAC
Source organism: Tipula vernalis (assembly GCA_958295665.1). Classification (NCBI taxonomy): domain Eukaryota; kingdom Metazoa; phylum Arthropoda; class Insecta; order Diptera; family Tipulidae; genus Tipula; species Tipula vernalis. The sequence continues at coordinate 49,132,251 of OY282559.1, forward strand.
TGTATGAGAAAGATCAGTTATACGATTTTAATGAATTAAATATATTAAATAAACGTAATAAGCTAAATAAATTAAGTTAATTAATAAAAATAATTTAATTAAATAAATTATATTATTAAATATCTTAGTAAATTTTTTAAATTTAATAAATTAAATAAATTAAGTTAAATAAATAAATCAAATAAAATAAGGGAATCTTGTAAATTAAGTGATTGGATATGTTAAATTAATTTATTTAATATTTATTAAATTATATAAAACAAGAAACCCAGTAACCTAAATTAACAGCACAACATAAAATAAATTTAATAAGTAAAGTTCAAATATTAATTACCAGAATAAAGTAGTTTAATAAATTAAGTAAATTTAATAAACTAATAAATTTAATAAAAATTAATTTTAATAATATATATTGAATTAATTACGCAAATTAAAATAATTAACAAACTTAATTAAATTAGGTGAATTAAATAATCTAAATCAATAAAATAAATAACTAAACATAATACGAATAATTTAAATCAATTAAATTTATTAATAAAAACAATGTAATATATTAAGTAAATTAAAGGATTAAAGTAATAAATTAACAGAATTAAATACATTAGTAAATTAAGTAATTTATAAACTATAAAAATTAAAAAAAAATAATAAAAAAAAAATAATAATAAAATAATAATTTTTAATAAAATTAAAAATAATAAATTTAATAAGAATAAGTAAATTAAATAAATTTATTAAATTAAAATGATTAAATAAATATTGTGAAGTGTATAAATTAAATAAATTAAATAAACCAAATTATTTAAGAAAATTATTTGAAATTAATAAAATACCTAATTTAAATAAATAAATTAATTTCAATACTTTTAATAAATTAAATATAGTAAATAAATTATTTTAAAAATTAATGTAAGTAAATTATATGAAAGAGTTGAATTAACAATCAATTATACGCTTTTAATAAATTAAATAAATTAATTAAATATAAAAGCTAAATAAATTATATTTTTAAATAACTTAGTAAATAAATAAATTAAATTAAATAATGAAATCTTGTAAATTAAAGTGAATGGAAATGTTCAATTTATTTATTTAATATAAAGTAAAATTAAACAAAATAACAAACCAAGTAACCTAAATTAATAAAACATAATATTTTAAATGAAGTAAATAAGTAAAGTTCAAATATTAATTATCAGAATAAAAGAATTTAATAAATTAATTAAATTTAACAAACAAATAAATTTAATAAAAATTAATTTAAATAAAATATATTGAATAAATTAGGTAAGTTTAAATAATTTGCCAACCTTAAATTAATTAGGTACATTAAATAATCTAAATCAATAAAATAAATAATTAACATAAAACAAATAATTTAAAATAAATTAAATTAATTAATAAAAAAAAAAAATATATTAAATAAAATTGAATGGTTAAAGTAATAATTAACAGAATTAAATATATTAGTAAATTAAGTCATTTATAAACTAAATAAATTAAATAAAAATATAATTTAATAAGAAAAAGTAAATTAAATAAATTTATATAATTAAAATGATTAAATAAATATTGTGAAATGTATAAAGTAAATAAATTAAACAAACCAAATTAATTAAGACAATTATTTGAAATTAATAAAATTTGTGACTTAAATACATTTGTTAAATTAAATACGGTAAATAAATTATATGAAAAAAAAAATTTAAATAAATTCATATAATTTATCAGTTATACGATTTTAATGAATTAAAGAGAGATCAGTTATACGATTTTAATGAATTAAATATATTAATTAAACGTAATAAGCTATTTAAATTAGGTTAATTAATAAAATTAATTTAACTAAATAACTAATATTATTAAATATCTTAGTAAATTTATTTTAATAAATTAAGTTAAATAAATAAATTAAAAAAAAATAATGAAATCTTGTAAATTAAGTGAATGGATATGTTAAACTAATTTATTTAATATTTAGTAAATTAAACAAAACAACAAACCGAGTAACCTAAATTAATAAAACATAATGTATTAAATAAATAAAATAAGTAAAGTTCAAATATTAATTACCAGAATAAAAGACTTTAATAAATTAAGTAAATTTAACAAACTAATAAATTTAATAAAAATTATTTGAAATAAAGTATATTGAATAAATTGGTAAATTAAAATAATTAACAAACTTAATTAAATTAGGTGAATTATGTAATCTAAATCAATAAAATAAATAACTAAACAAAATACAAATAATATAAATAAATTAAATTAATTAATAAACAAAAAATAATATATTATATAAATTGAATGATTAAAGTAATAAATTAATAGAATCTAAATTTATTTTGTAAGAGTAAATAATCTTAAGCATAATTTTTATTATTTTTCAATATGAATTAAATAAATTCGTAATAACGAAACTTTTACACCAACACATTTAAAAAAGACTTAGGATATACTTAGGACAACTTAAGGCAACTTAGAACAAATTTCACGTACGTTCTGCTCTCCGGTATATCCTAATCCCGTTTCAAATAGAAATCGCTTGTAAAATAAAATAAAGATTAATAATTATGATAAAGAAATTATTAAGAGTTTAACACGTATTGCGTTTAATTCGCTAATACTACAACGGGCTGGTTGCTTTCTATAAACAAAAAGTAATCTTGCTATTATTAGCAATTCAGTAGCTATAGGCTGATGAGATTACTGAGAATACATTTTTCCTAATCCTCAATCAACAGGTTTATACTATATTTGCCAGCTCTTGATAGACTCACCTACTTCGTTAACCAAATTTATTAATAAATTAATGATAATTAAATTACTTAAATTAATCATTTATACATATAATTATAAAGATAAATAAAATAAATTACAAAATAAGTATAATAATTGATTTAAATAAATTTACTGCATTATATAAATAAATAAAGTAAAATAAATAAACTAAGATTAATAAATTTATTCAATAATTAAATAAATTAACTTAATAAAATAAATTTTATAAGTAAATGAAATAAGTAGATAAAATCATACAACCAAACCTAGTAAGTTATGTTAATAAAGTTAACAAATTAAATAAACAAATAAAATAAACCAATAATTTAAACGAACTTAATAAAGATGAAGCGGTTTACTTATTTAGCTAATCGCCCACTAATAAATATATTTATTTTACCACTTCAAATAAAATATATCAACCATTAATTAAATAATTGATATAAGTTTAAAAAAATTAATAAAATTAATAAATTAGGCAAACTACATTATTTAACACATAATATATATGTATATATATATATATATATAATTTATTTGATATAATAAATTTAATAAATTTATTAAATATAATAAAATAAATAAGTGTATTATATTTAATAAATTAATTAATATATTAAGTTAATTAAATGAACAAGTCAGGTGAATTAGCTAACCAAATTAAGTTAATTAAATATATTAAATAAACTGAATAAATTTTATAAATTTAATAATTTAAATAACTTAAGCATATTAAGTTAGCTTTACATTTTATTTATTTATCAAAATTAATAAATTAAAAAAGTTTAATATAGTAGTTAATATAGTATATAAATTAAACAAATTAAATTTATAAAATTTATTTTTATAAAGTTAATTAAAAAAACTCAATCAATTAAATATTCAGTAAATTAAATTATTTAATAATATCAAGTAAATTATGTTTAATTCACATAAGTTGATTCATTTTTAGTAGTCGATTAAATTAAAAAATTAAATTAAATGATATCTCTCAACCAACCGCTGACCGGCTTGGCCATACGCGAAGAATACAAAACAAAATAAAATCAAAATTAATTAGCCTCGTCTCGCATTTCAAAGCGACAAGTGACGTGTGGGTAGAAAAAAGTAAAATTAAAGTGTAAAACTAATTTTTATTTAAGGTAATATAAATATTTAAAATACGTACATTTTTAAAAATTAACATAGATAAATAAAATTTATCTAAATTATACATAAATAAACAATGACGTGTCATTTCTACATAGAAGCGCCTTAACACCTTCAATCAGTTAAATAAATTACATAGATATGTGTAATAAAATTAATTAATCAAGTAAATTATGTAAAGTAATTAAATATTTTAAATACAAATTAAATAAACTTAATAAATTAAATACAATAAATAAAATAAAACAAATAAATAATTAATTAACTAATTGAATAATAGACCATAAAAGTAAATTATTTAAATTTAATAAACGACATAAATTATTTAACTAAAATAATAAATTTTAATTTCATTAAATCAATTAAGTAAACTTAATAAATTTCTAATTGTTTAAATAAAGTAAATAAATGTTATACAATAAACAAATTATTTTTTTTTGGTATAGGGCTCTTTTATTTTTGTATAGATTTAAACTTGAGCTTTCAATCCCAATTCGGGATCATTGTCAAAAGCATTGATTTATGCTTTTGACAATGATCCCGAATTGGGATTGAAAGCTCAAGTTTAAATCTATACAAAAATAAAAGAGCCCTATAACAAAAAAAAAATAATTTGTTTTAATATAAAGAATTGGCTCAATATAAATAAAAATAAGTTATACAATAAATAATATAAATTAAAATTAAATAATTTAAATAAATTTAAAAAGATTAAAACTTTTAATAAACAAAATAAGCTTAATTAAATAAGCTAAATATAATGTGTAAAGTTAATAACTACGAGTAAAATGCATTTAATAAGTAAGTTAATTATGTTTAACAAATCATTTATTAATTACGAAAAAAAAATTAAGTTCCAAACAATCGGACCTGTCGCCATGTTTTATTTTTTTTTTGACGTCATTTCGAGGTACGTATATATTTCGTAACGTTGGCTCCGTTTAGTTGAAATTTGTGTTTTTTCTATCATGTAGAGCCGTTGAATCTTATTTCCATTTCTAAAACCTAAAAATATTCTTATAAACCAAAACCAATTCGCAGAAAAAAAAATATCCAAATTAACTCAAAATGATGTCACGGTCCACGTGGTTTCAGCTATCAAACTCCTTGTCATATTTATATCATCTGTTTAATTGATTTAGATGGTATATGTTGGCAATAACTGATTGATTATTTAACATAATATTATTGTGTGGCTAAATTTACGGTAAAAAAATGTATACCCTTCAATTATCATAGTCGTGTCATGTCATTTCTCATGGCTATAGTTGCGTTACATCAATTTTGCCATTTTCTTAGTCTTTTATTATGTTTTTATACAACAGATGGCACTTGATTTTTTGATTATGAAAATGTGTGTTTTTTAAAATTTTTTTATTTCAAATTTGCTTAATATATTTCAAGATGGTGTCGTGTCGTTTCGTTCGCCTTCAAGTATATCAATCTTCAAGTGACATGACACAACTATAAAGTCATGCCGTTACGTAGTCATGCGTTTGTTACGTGTAAAGTAATTTTATACGACTGATATCATTTGAATTTTGTAAGGTACAGGCGATTACAACAAAATAGAGGGGCGAAATTGTAGTCCTAATATTTGGTTTAAAAGATTTTAATTTTGTTTTGTATATTTGTTTAAATAAGTTGTTGAATAAAATGAATACTTTTTTGTTCTAAAACGATTTTATTTGTAAATTAACCATATTCATGCGACGTGACGTGACTTTAATCACATCGTTTGAAGTGAAATGACTAAGGGAATTGCGGTATATTTTTGGTAATTGTTTGCGTTTGGTTTGCCAGCAAAATATAAAATTCACAAAAATTTGCTTTGGTAAAGTTTTTGGTTTAAGTTCTTTTAACTGTTTTATAATTGTCCAAAGCAAGAGCAACAAATTTTATTTATTTGTTCTTTATTATTTTTGTTTTGCAAATATATTTGTAAATTTACCACACCAATAGTGCAATTGTTAATAAGTTCATTTTCATCAATTACAGTTTCCGAACGTTTTGAAGCATTTTCCAAGATATCCGCATTTTCAAAATGGATGTGAAATTCGAGAATAGGGTCCCTGATATCGTCTTTTCATCCTTAAAATTAATATCAAAATAGTGGTTATTTTTTAAATATATTGGTGTATGCATTAAAAACCGGAATTCGATACTAGATGTCATTACTTGTTAGTGCGTTATAGTACATCCTGGATTTACATATATGTCATTTGAAAGCCTTATTCAATACCTGTCAAAATCAGCTAAAAGTTTTTGTTTTGATTGTGCACATCCAACCGATTTCAACAATGGAAAATTTATCAAATTTGCGAAAAAAACAGCATTTGCGCGAAGTTTTGTTGAGTCACTTTTTCGCAAACAAAACTGCAGCTGAAAGCCATCGTTTGCTCGTGGATTAGTATGGTGAGCATGCTCTTGCAAAAACACAGTGTTTTTAGTGGTTAAGTCGCTTCAAAAGTAGTGATTTTGACATCAAGGACAAAGAGCGTCCTGGTCAGCCGAAAAAGTTTTAGGATGAAGAATTGGAGGCATTACTCGAGCAAAATTCATGTCAAACACAAGAAGAACTTGCAGAATCATTGGGAGTTGATCAAGCAACAATTTCCAGACGTTTGAAAGCCAAAAGATGGGAAATTGGGTGCCATACGAGTTGAAGCCAAGAGACGTGGAAAGACGATTTTGCATGTCCGAAATGCTGCTCGAGCGTCACAAAAAGAAGTCGCTTTTGCATCGTATTATCACTGGCGATGAAAAATGGATCCATTACGATAATCCCAAGCGCAAAAAGGCGTATGTCAAGAAAGGCGAGGCCGGGCCATCGACACCAAAGCCTAAAATTCACGGGGCCAAGGTCATGCTGTGCATTTGATGGGACCAGCTAGGTGTGATCCACTATGAGCTGTTGCCAAGTGGCCAAACCATCAATGCCCAACTCTATCGTCAACAATTGATCCGATTGAAGCAGAAAATCCAGGCAGAGCGGCCAACGTATGCGACCAGACATGATTCAATCATTTTCCACCACGATAACGCTCGGCCACATATTGCGGCGCCGGTCAAAAATTACCTGGAGAATAACGGATGGGAAATTCTGCCTCACCCGCCTTATAGCCCAGACCTTGTTTCTTCCGACAACCACCTATTACGATCCATGCAGAATGCCCTATCAGGAATACGCTTCATTTCAGTTCAAGGTATCGAAAATTGGCTCGATTCGTTTTTGGCCGCCAAGCCGGCGCAGTTTTTCTGTGATGTTATCCATAAATTGCCAGCAAGATGGGAAAAAGTAGTGGGTAGCGATGGGCAATACTTTGAATAAAAAATCTTGTAACATTTTTCCATAATAAAGGCTCAAATTTCATAAAAAATTCCGGTTTTTAATGCATGCACCCAATATATGAGTGTGAAGTTTATGCTAAAAAATAAATAACAAAAAATTACACTGTTAAATTAGCTATTTTTCCAATTGGAATTTAAATTATATGAAAATTTAAATTTTGTGTAATTTTGGATTTTTCGTACCATCAAACAGATTCTTTTCATTAAAAAACAGGTTATTTTCATCGTTTTCAGATAGCTGGACCATCTGTTTATCTTGTTAACCAAAAGCATCCAATTTTGTGGAACATTACTATATAGTATTTCAGATAATTTAAAAGTTGACTGATTTTTGATGGTTTAAATAATTATTTAGCGTCGATCCTCGAAATGTCCTGAAGGCCCATTTCTTAGAACCGCTAAGCCATACAGTGGTAAATGTCACCAAGCCGATCCAATTATGATGAACAATTACATATTTCACAGTTTTTTGGGATTTTTAATAATTTTGGAATATTTTAAAAGTTTTATATCACCGACCGCAGAGTTGTCTACAAGGTCTTGCCATATCGCAGTCTACGTGGCTAACCTGATCCAATTGTGATGAACTCTCCTATATTCCGCAGAATAAAGAATTTTTAATAATTATGGATGGTTTTAAAAATTGTTGTATCTCCGATCACAGAGATGAACACAAGGTGTTATCCACATTTTCAGATATGCTTGGGTTAGTAGCAATCTCTGTGGCCAACGTGATTAAATTGTGATGAACTTTAACATATTTCGCAGAATAAAATTTTTTCATAAAATAAAAAAGTTTGTACCGCCGATCACAGAGATGTTCACAAAGTTTTGCCTAAATTTTCGGATAACTTGGCCATGTGCCAGTCTACGTGGCCATCCTGATCCAGTAGTGATGAACTATACTATACTTACAGAATTTAGAATTTCTAATAATTTTGATGGTTTTAAAAATGTTTGTATCTCTGATCACAACAATGTCCACAAGGTTTTGCCCATATTTTCGGATAAACTGGCCATGTGCCAGTCTACGTGGTCAACCTTGTGGTGACCAAAGTGTCCGAACAATTTTTATCAACACTGTAAAACACAATTACGCGATCACAATTATTTTTAATATTTTAGCATCTCTCACGCACCTAATCACAAAACATTACCGGTTGACAAAATAAATTATTTAAAGCAGTTTTGATTCCGATTGTTCAGCTGATAAGCTCGATAAGACAAAAAAACATATAATCATTTTGTCTTTTATTAATAATTAATATAAATAAATTTAAATATTATATTCTTGATGTAGTTTTAATATTTGTATTTAAATTAAAAGTGCTGTGCCAATAAACCTATAATAACCATTTATAAAAATTTGTAATTTATTTGTGCAATAATAAAATTTAAGAACTGTTGTTTAATTTAATAGTGTGTACGTTCAATTTAAACCCCGTACAACTATATTGGTGACCCCGACGAGGAAGTGTTAAAAATTTTTTTCTCGAATTAAAATTCTCGAAGTTAACAATAAAACTATTGTGGCTTTTTTTTACCTTATAAAATTCTACAATACACAAATCAACGAAATAATCAATTCAACAGTAAAAAATATTATTATAATTAAATGGCCTATAAATATAAAAGGCCGGAGCTAACAACAGTGATAAAATTGCAGTTTGCCGTAAGCATTTACGCATTTATACGGCTTTACGGCAAGGTCGTATCTACATCGGAAACAAAAATAAGACAAATTTTGTTTGGTGGATATCAATCTACATCACAACATCAATAAAACCAACATCGTGGTGATAAATTATCAAACACAATTTTGGAGAACAATCAGTGACCATCACAGTTTACGGAACATCGAGTTTAGCAATCGTTATTAGTACGCTAAGTAACTGGTTCGAAGCAAATACCCAGAAACTTTCATCACTCGTCATCACATAAAACAGCAGCGTCAGTAATAACGTTTTTTCAAGGATTTATTGGTACGATGACAGGTCGTCGCAGTATTTCAGGAAACTTGGAACAATCGCGGGTACAACACAAGCGATTACGAGATAGATTATTAAACAAATTTGGCTTAACGGTTTACCAACAAATACAAAGTCAATTGTCATAGGTTCAGCACCAGATGATACAGACATTAATCAGATGTTAGTTATAGCAGACAAAATTCATGAAGTTTGCTTACCAACTACAGTATCGGCAATTAAAATGAATACGGATAAATCCCTCGAAGCTAAAATTAAACAAATCAGCGAACACATAAATCAACTGTCTACTATTGTTAATCGGTCTTCAAGATTTAATCCGAATAATCAATACAGATTTCAAAATAGTTATCATCAAAATCGATCGAGATCTCGTGATCAACGACGTAGGCTTACTCGCAGTAAAAGTCAGGTCACAAGATATCCTATGTGCTATTATCATCATAAATTCGGCCCTAAAGCTAGAAATTATTTGAAGCCTTGCAATTTCGAACAACCCGCAGAGTGTACAAAAAACTGAACAGACCATGTGTTGTGACGACAAACAATGGTTTAGTACCTTGTCGCCGTTTATTTATTAAATCTAAATGTACAAAATATGTCTTTCGGGCTTAGAAACGCAGCCCAAACCTTCAACTGTTTATTAATGAGGTTATCAAAGGTTTCGAGTTTGCTTACGTATATATAGATGATAATCGCAAGTCGTAGTATTGAAGAACATAAGGAGCACTTACGCGCACTGTTTCACCGTTTTACAGATTTTGATTTAAAAGTTGAAACATCAAAATGCGAATTTGGTGTTAAGTCTTTACATTTTCTGGCTCATACAGTGAATTGATATGGTATTAGTCCATCAGTGGATCGTGTGAAAGCAATTTTAGCATTAGAAACTCCAGGGTCCATTAAACAAGCGCAAAAGTTATTAGGAATGATGAACTTTTATCATCGTTTTATACCGCATATTGCTGAGATCCTAACACCGATTTACGAACATTTAAAGAACAGTACCAAATTGAGAAACTCATCAAGAAATTTGAAATGGATAGCAGAATGCAACAAATCTTTCATTGAAGCTAGAAATGCATTGGTATCAGCGACACTCTTAGCTCATCCGATAGATAACGCTTTCTTAAACATTACCACCGACAGTTCAGAAATAGCTGCTGGTGCAGTTTTTCATCAATACAATGATATCAAGAAAGTATGGGATCCATTAAGTTTTTTTTTTTCAAAGAAACTGCAGCCGGCTGAAACCCGTCATTCTGCTTTCGATCGAAATAATAGAGGGAAAAACATTTGTCGTTTTTTCGTATCATAAACTGCTTATTTCTGCGATTGCTTCAAAAACGAAGCGAAGCCCGCGACAAATACGTCATTTAGAATTCGTGGCACAATTTACTACGAACATTCGCCACATATCAGGGCGCGATAATTTTGTTGCCGATTACCTTTCAAGACCAATAACTGATTGTTTCTAAATAGGGCTTACTGGTTTGGACGTTGAACGCCTTATAAAGCTACAAGAAGAAGACAGGGAACTCCGCAACTTAATGGATCCTCAAAATAATGCAAACTTTCAATTACGACAGTGCGAATCAGAGGCAGATTAAAAAGTGTGGTGCGAAATTTCTACAAACGTGAAGCGCCCTTACAATACATTAAAATTGAGGCGAGTTTACACAATTTGTCTTACAGTGGTGTTCGTGCTACGCGCAAGTTGATTGCGTCAAATTTGTTTTGGCCAAAAATGAATACCGACTCAGGTACTTGGATAAAAACTTGCCTTCATTGCCAAAGATCAAAAGTAATCCGTCACACAAAGTCGCCTCTAGAGAAGATTGAAATGCCATCGTCAAGATTTGAATACATCCACATGGATATAGTAGGTCCCCTACCACCGTCGAATAGTAACGTTTTATCTACTCACAGTTATTGACAGGTTCACGCGTTGGCCCCAAGCTTACCCTATGACTAACAGCCCAGCGATTACAGTAGCAAAAACTTTTGTATCGCAATATGTCGCCCGTTTTGGATGCCCTCTTACGATAACCACTGATCGAGGAAACCAATTTGAAGCAACACTTTTCTTTGAGCTATGCAAATTGATAGGGTCACACCGTATCCGAAATATAAGCTACCATCCTCAAAGTAATGGCATGATTGAGAGGATGCATCGAAATTTAAAAGAATCACTAAAAGCCCGAGACAACACTGCCAACTGGAGTTAGGAAGTTCCATTTGTACTTTTAAGAATACGGACTGCTATTTTAGAAGACATGAAGTGCTCTCCGGCAGACATGGTCTACGGTCAATGCCTTAAAGTACCCGAAGAAATTTTTGTGAAACATTTAAATGACAACATATTAGATCCGACTAATTTTGTAGATAGACTGTAGAAGGACCTCAGTAGTTGTGATTATGTCTTCATTCGAACAGACCAGAGTAAAGTTAGGTTTAAAGAACCCTTATGACGGACCGTTTCAAATTATTCGTCGTTTCCGAAACCATTTTGTTATACATGTAAATGGTAAAAATCAGACTATTTCAGTCGACCGTTTAAAGCCGGCGGCACGCATAGCGCAATCAATTGAAAATAAAAGAAGCGAAACTCATGAAGGAAAACCAATTCGTCGGGTAACGTTCGAAAATTGATAATTTTTTTTTTATCGTTCAAAGCACAGCATTCAATTTCATCTATATCATCATTGTTTTTATAATTTAGTATTCGTTACTAACAAGAGATTAATGATAAAATTGTCGGATCCCTTCTTCCAGCAATTTTACGTTAGAATTTCACTGGAAGGGGAGTTACGCGATGACCAAAGTGTCCGAACATTTTTTATCAATACAGAAAAACACAATTACACGATCACAATTATTTTTAATATTTTTGCATGTCTCACACACCTAATCACAAAACATTACCGGTTGACAAAATAAATTATTTAAAGCAGTTTTGATTTCGATTGTTCAGCTGATAAGCTCGATAAGACAAAAAAACTTATAATCATTTTGTCTCTTATTAATAATTAATATAAATAAATTTAAATATTATATGCTTGATGTGGTTTTAATATTTGTATTTAAAATAAAAGCGATGTGCCAATAAACCATTTATAAAAATTTGTAATTTATTTGTGCAATAATAAAATTTAAGAACTGTTGTTTAATTTAATAATGTGTACATTCAAATTAAACCCCGTACAACTATAACCTTATCTAATTGTGATGAACTATACTATACTTCACAGAATTTAGAATTTCTAATGATTATGATGGTTTTAAAAATTGTTGTATCCCCGATCACAGAGATGTCCACAAGGTTTTGCCCTTATTTTCGGATAAATTGGCCATATGCCAGTCTACTTATTCAACCTTATCCAGTTGTGATGAACTATACTATACTTCACAGAATTTAGAATTTCTAAAAATTTTGATGGTCTTAAAAATTATTTTAACACCGATCACAGAAATATCCAGAAGGTCTTGTCCATATTTTCGGATAAATTGGCTATGTGCCAGTCTACTTGGTCAACTTAATCCAGTTGTGATGAACTATACTATACTTCACAGAATTTAGAATTTCTAATAATTTTGATAGTTTTAAAAATTGTTGTATCTCCGATCACAGAGATATCCACAAGTCCATATTTTCGGATAAACTAGCCATGTGCTAGTCTACGTGGTCAACCTTATCCAATTGTGATGAACTATACTATACTTGCAGAGTTTAGAATTTCTAAAAATTTTGATGGTTTTAAAAATTGTGGTATCTCCGATCACAGAGATGTCCACAAGTTCTTGTCCATATTTTCGGATAAATTGGCCATGTGCCAGTTTACGGGGTCAACCTTATCCAATTGTGATGAACTATACTATACTTTTATTTTTAAATTATTAGATTATAGGATTAATAATTTATTAGAAATATTTTAATTATTAGAGGTAGGATTACCATATATTTAAATTTTTAGAAATTTTAAATTCTGTGATGTATAGTATAGTTTATCACAACTGGATCAGATTGGCCACGAAAACTGGTACATTTCCAGGTTATTCGAAATTTTAGGCAAAACTTTGTGAACATCTCTGTGATCGGCAGTACAAATTTTTTTATTTTATTAAAAATTTTTATTCTGCGAAATATGGTAAAGTTCATCACAATTGGATCACGTTGGCCACAGAGATTGATACTAACCCAAGCTGTCTGAAAATGTGGATAAGACTTGTGTGCATCCTACATCCATCTTTAATATCCAAGTTTTATCCCATAATTGGTAATTTTGCATAATTTTTAGGCTTCCATATATTTTATAATCAAACATAAGTTTAATTCTTGTTTAAAACTCTAATATATCTTGTGTGGATTGTTGTTTCTTTTTTATTCTATGAATATTTAATGAATGTGAAAACTAAAATCTGCTTTGTTTAAATATTCAATTTATTTTTCTATTTACTCACACTCGAAAAAATTTCTGTTTGAATTTCAATTTTGATTATTGTTTATTTGCAAAATATCTGTATATAGTTTTCTTATATTTATACGATTTTTTATTTTATTTTTTTGTTGCTTTACCAAACCGAAATGAAAACAAACATAAATTCATGATTTCCAGTCATATTCAATATTCGTTTGCCCTACATTTTATTCATATACTCGTAGCTAAGTTCAGTATGTACATGGAAAACAGAAATTGACATAAAAATTGTATGTTTTTGTATATAGTATTGATTCGAGTCTCGTATTAAAGAACACGTTTATGTATATATAGGATATATCAAGGCTAAGTGGAGAGATGGGGTTTAATTAAACTAAATAATTACACTATGCCGTATAATGAAAGATAACAAATCAAGATGGCATGCATAATTACATATTTTTAACGCAATCAGATAGTTCGACACATAACTCACCAGTTTATTGTTTAATTGCATGTTGTACTATTTGTCGATGTTTATGCCATAAAACACATATTTATTTGCTGTATTCAATTATAGTATCACGACAGTAAATATGAATGTGGTTGAAATTTAATGGGGATTTGAATAACTTTAAAAATATAAATATTTACAAAATAAAAAAATTATAATTGTTTATTCAATTTTCACAACTGAAAAGCTTATTTAAATAAAACAGAAAAATCGTTATAAAAAAAGGTTTGTAAATATGTGAAAGTTTTTTGATATTTTTGGTGCAATCATGCACGATAATTTTTCACACATATCGTATTTTAGAATGTTTTTTTTTTTTTGGTGCAATATTTTATAATAGTTTTGAAAATGATGTATGTTTGAACGTGCAGTAGCAAAATATATAGTCCCTAATTTATAATAAATTCAGAAATACATTTTCTTGTAGTTTATGTATGTAAGTAATAAATTTTATAATACTAAGGTAGCTGAAGGTTTATTGGAAATCAATATTTAGAAAACGAGGTACCAGGAAGGGATTTAGCCACGTTTTAGGGCCCTTGTAGATTCGCCCATTAATAGTTAACAAAATCACGGTGCTGTCCAGTTTCATCTAACTGCTCCCACAGTCGTTCCATTGTTCGTTACTAATGTTAATTTTATTCCAACCATCAATCTTGATTTAGCTAATTAAATCATTAAATTTATTCCACTTAACTTATGGTGTTACAAATTTTCGAAGGGCCACTAGGCCACCATTAGCAAAATAGCCTTATAAAAATGCATGCAGCTACATGTTTTTTGGATATTTATCCTGACATCCAAATGGAAAAAATATTTGTTCTTTGTCCCCTAATAGTTCCATACATACATACATATGTAAGAGTACATTAAATTGATTGATTATACAAAAACAAAAAAAAAAAAAAAATATTCTAATTTATCTATAATACATATTTGATCAAAATGTATAGACTAGAATGATACGAGTACGAAATATGTTCTTATACGTAAAACTCACACCCTCAGCTAAGAGACAAAATTTTGTTACGTGTTCATAATGTACATATGTACATGCATATGGCAAAATGAAAATGTTGGTCCATCTCTATAATGGAAAGCTTTTATCTATTTTTCATTAATTTAGTTATACAACATGATAAACGAATTTTACGTTCTAGGACTTGTCCCCTACTAAATAATAATCATCCTAAACCATAGTAATAGAAATAATAATCTAAATTGAATGACATTTATTCTAACTAACAACAACAAAAGATGGTTATTAAATTAATGGATGTAAATTTACCTGCAAGAACTTGCATAATAGAGCATTTATTTTATCTACAAGTTCATGTTTACAAATAACACAGTACATTAACTGTTTGCCTGTTAATAATGTGGCATAAAAGCATAACACAGATCAAATTCAACAGTTTCTTCTTATTTACGATTTATATTTACTGTATACACCCACTTTATTCAAAAGATTCTCATTAAAATTTCTTATTCGCCTTAATAAGAGTGCTGTAGAATAAACTACTTGACGGCAATTAACTATTGGTACAATGGAAAAGTTATTTAAAAATAATAAATAATGAACCATAAAATAACAGAAAATGACAATGTCCTGAACAAGACTTTCAACTGGAAATCGTTTATTTTTATAATTTATCGTATCGCTGAAATCCTTCATCAGCCTAAAACATTTATAGAATTATTTTAAAAGAAACACAATCTTTCAGTTTAAACATCCACATCATTAAACCACATCTTTTAAATGTACCTGAAACCTCACATAGTTTATCTTTTGTTTTTATATAGAGTTCGGCATTTGGTTCATAAACACTTTTATACAAAAATCACACAACACGAAATTTTCTGACAGTCACTCAATAATTTTACTTTTTTTAATTTTGTTTAATGTTAATTAATTTATGTAATTTCTAATATGCTACCCCCGTGGCGTACTGCAGCTATCGGGGAGGTGGATAGAGGATGGCTTATCGATAGGTAGATTAGCGGTGAAGCCGTCCCCAACCGCAGTCCAGCTGGTCGGAGAGTCTCAGGGAACTGGGGAGTGGTTAATCTCAGTTCATTTAATTCTGAGTGCCTATGATGCCCAGCATCGAATGTCGAACAGATGGCGCCAGAAAACCATCGACCAATATCCACGGCGGACTGTGCGTCACGTCCTCTCTGCACCTCCGGTACCCTATAAACGGGTGACCCTGGGAATGAAATGGATCTCATTGGATTGGGCTCTCCATGTGAATATGTGGAGTGGAGGGAAGGAGGTGCTGGGAGGCCGGGGTGCTAGCGAGCCGAATGGGCTTGATTAAGGTGTTAAGCGACCCGTGCTGAGGATCAACTAGGCTGGGGGCCCATTTAACAAAGCCCAGTCGCTAACGGAGCCCTCTGGATACCTGGCGACCTCCAGTTGTAATTAGCCTTATCTGCGTATACGGATCTCTGCGCAGGCGGACCTTTATTACTCCGATACTCGTTGGAATCAAAATGGAAGGATCTAAACACAAGAAAACCAAGGGCACCGGCTCTCCTCAAAAGCCGGTATCAGCGAAAGGAGGTACTTCGATCCAGACGGGTGGGGCCTCTAAGGTTGTAAAGGTGGCTGACTCTAGGGGCACCAGTCCCAGGAGTTAGCGGTATCAACGCAGCACAAGGGAGTGGGACGAGAGACATTCCTCCGGCAAAAAGGCGGTACAGAAATCGCCGCTCGGCATTCCGAATTCTCGAGAAGTGGGTTGCGACTCCGAGGGGCAGCTCACGGAAGAGCAAAGAACATCAGGAACTTAGGCAAGGAGCACTGTGGGCTGCATAAGCTCGAAAAGGGACCATGTGTCGAAAAGACAGCGGTCCCAGGATGAGGTGAAAGTAGTTGACAGCAAGCGGGCCAAGTTGCTGACTGATACAAAGCCGAGCTCTAACTCAGGGACAAAGCTGTTCAGCGATGTCCCGAGGGAGCATGTGTTGATGCAAACCGTAATTGACAAAAGTCAAGAAGATGGGGGCATCACGGCGGATAAATGGAGGTTGGTGTATAATGCACTCAACTTCTTCTTTTTATAAGTCCTGGGGGAAAATATGGGACCACCCCCATCCTGCAGAGATGCGGGATGGTGTCAAGAGTGTGTGAAGATGACTGCATGCTCGGACTCTAGATCTGTGGATCTATATAAAAAGGCTATAGCCAAAGTAGGGGAGGTGTGGCCAGGCGCAAAGCTTGCGGCAGTTATCGAGGAGGAATTTCCCAGCAGGCCAATGGCAAGTGACAGGCTGCCATCCGAACCGGATAGCCCTGGTGAGGCTTTGAAAATCATTCAGGCCAGTAACCCGAATCTTCCGACCGGAAATTGAAAGATCGTCAAGCAAAAGAAGGCGAAGAGGGGCTCGAAATTATCAATTATGGTAATAAATAAGGAGTCCCTTGCCCTCCTTCACAAAACGAAGGGAGTAATTGACTTCGGTTTCGGGTCAATTACTCTCAACGTTTATAAAAAGGATGGGGCGGAAGCGCGTACGGGAGGCCAACTGGAGGATGGTGGCAACCCGCTCAGCCTGAAGGGGGTACCGGCAGCATGGGGGAAGAAGCTGGAGGTAGGGTGGAGAGTGAATCCGGCGACCTCGGTCTGGCAAGGATTCACTTGGGAGATGAGGAGAAGCACACAAGCGAAGGAGCTGGTGTACCAATGTAGGAGGATGTCGGCAGCCCGGCCAGATGGGGAACACTGAGAAGTCCTCTACAGAGGGTAGGAGGGTTAGCGAGACGGGCGAATCCGGCGCATCCCAAAATACTGAGAATTAATTGTAGGTTAAAGTTGAAAGTTTATGGTTAAGATAATTTAAAAAAACCTTTATGATTCTAAGGCTGTTCGGCAGCTCTTCTCCTGAGGCTGGCTAGTTCGGGTGAGGATGTGATACTAATCCAAGAACCTTGGATTAATAACAACAGGATCTGTGGCCTCAGAACCAAGGGGTACAAAATTATATCCTCTAGTAAGTCTGAGAAGATCAGATCTTGTATTCTTGGGAAAAATAATATTAATCTTTTCCTTCTCTCTCAATACAGCAATGGTGACACTACTGCAGTTAGCCTGGAAGTAGGCACTTGTAGATTCTGGCTAGTTTCAGCATACATGGACCGGGAGAAAGAGGTTCCTTCGGATAACCTGGAGGAGCTGATCCATGGAGCGGAACAATCAAAGGTAGGTGTAGTACTGGAAGTTGATGCTAATGCGCATCACACTATCTGGAGAAGCACGGACATAATTGAAATAGGTGAGTCACATTTTAATTATTTGATGAGTACTAACCTTTCAGTGTGTAATATTGGGCGGGAACCTACATTTATTACTAGTCAGGAGGTTCTAGACGTGACCCTTGCCTCAAATAATATTCTTCATATGGTTAAAAATTGGAGGGTGGATAAGGAACACTCCTTTTCTGATCATCGGTATTTAACCTATAGCCTCGATATTCATCCTGCTACCCGGGAAGCCTTTAGGAATCCTAGAAGGACCAACTGAAGCATATACTGGGAATTACTTGAGGATTTGTTGCCGTCGAGGGCTCTAAAGCCCCCGACGACCGTTGGGGAGCTGGAGGACATGGCGGCTAGCGTTACTAGCGCATGCAACCGGTCCTTTCGTGCTGCCTTCCCACTAGTTATGCCTAGATGTAAGCAAAAACAAGTATGGTGGTCCCGGGAACTGGGAACTTATCGTTAGGCTTGTAGGACAGCCTTTAATAGAGCCAAAAATACAAGGGAGGCTCAGGATTGGGACTCATATAAAGAGAAACTCGTAATTTATAGGAAAGAATTAAGAAAGGCACAAAGGAGGTCTTGGAGAATCTTCTGTGATAAAATGGAAGAAGTATCCGAAACCTCCCGCCTTAGGAAGATTCTTTTCAATAGTACTGTTAGTCCCAGTTTTTCTAATAAAACCGGACGGATCTTGGACAGCTTCTAGTAGAGAATCTCTGGAGCTTCTCTTCGAGGCATACTTCCCAGGGAGGTTTGAAGACCTGTTGGTGCATAGCAATCATCAGGAAGCACTGCCAGTGTTCACAGAGGATATCGTAACCCGGAAACGGATCCTATGTTCACTGAGGGATTTTAAACTATTTAAATTGGCTGGTCCGGATCAAATTATACCAGCGGAACTTCAAAACAACTCAGTAATTATTCTTCCGTACCTGGAAGCTATATTCAAAAGGTGTTTGAAGCTGGGCTATATTCCTAGGTACTAGACGGAGGTCAAAGTGGTGTTTATACCGAAACCGGGGAAAAGCTCACATGTCTATCCTAAGCACCTAAGACCAATAACTCTCTCATCCTTTCTTTTGAAATCCTTGGAAAGGCTGCTGGATGTATACATTAGAGATAAAATAGGTGCCAGGAAGTGGCCACCGTCTCAGCATGCGTACACAAAAGGTAGATTTGTGGACACTGCTCTGCACGCCTTGGTGTGTACGATTGAGAAATCTATTAATTCGAAGGAATTCTGTTTGGTGGCCTACATGGATATAGAGGGCGCCTTTAATAATGTGAAAGCGGTGGCAATCAAGGAGGGATTGTTATTTTTGGAGGTGGACGTACCTTTGAGAATGTTAATTAATTATATGCTGGGAAGCAGGATTGTTAGCTCGACGTTGGGGGACCCCACTATCAAGAGGCGAGTAACTAAGGGAAACCCGCAGGGGGGGTTCTGTCTCCTCTTCTCTGGAACATAGTGGGAAACGGGTTACTACTAGAATTGGAGAGAGAGGGTGTTGAAGTTATCGCTTACGCAGATGACCTAGCTTTAGCTGTTACCGGGAAATTCCTGGACACGATTGTAGACGTAATGCAGAATGCGCTTACAATCTTTACGAAATGGGCTGGCAAATTTAGACTTGGTATTAACCCGTCCAAGACAGAGCTGGTACTCTTCTCTAAGAAATTCAAAATCCCGGTAGTTGTCCCTTCTACCTTAAATGGCACGAGACTTGCTTTTACTGATAGAGCTAGATATATGGGCATTATCTTGTACAGTAACCTTAGTTGAAGGCCCAATATGTTGGAGAGAATAAACAAAACTACTGAAGCCGGAGCTGATACATTGGCTCTACACCGCTATTGTGAGACCTGTACTCATGTACGGGGTGGGTGTTTGGTGGCGAGCTCTGGACAAGGTAACTTATAAAAGTAGGACTGAGATGGTGCAGTGGACGGCCTGTATGCTGGTTAGCTGGGCCTTGAGGTCGACGCCGAGAAGTGCCTTAGAGGTTATTTTGCACCTTCTTCCGGTCGACATTTTTGGTAAACAGATGGCGGCAAATACAGCTGTACGACTTGCAGCCGTCTCTCAGTGGAATTATCTTAGTACAGGATACTCTACTATCGTTAGATCGTTGAAGGATGAGCTGGCGAATCTTGACTACATTAAACCTACTCTACGCTTCGAGAAGCGATTTCAGACCTCCTTCTCTTTAAGGGAATCCTGGAGGGATAGATCGTTATCGGAAACCGAAGCGTTGCAATTCTTCACAGATGGCTCCAAGCCAGACGGCAAAGTGGGAGCTGGAGTATTCTGTGACAAATTAAATGTAAAGACTTCTATTCATCTTCCTGATTACTGCAGCGTGTACCAAGCTGAAGTCGTAGCGATTGAGGAGGTCATGACGTGGTTGAAGCATAATGTGTTATCCTCAAACGATATCACAATCTATGTGGACAGTCAAGCGGCGATCCGGTCGTTAGAATCGGTGTCTTTGGCGTCACGGGTGGCGTTGAGTTGTCACTCATCTCTAAATGAGATGGGTGAGCATTTCAATATCCAGGTAATCTGGGTCCCAGGTCACTCGGGCGTCATGGGGAACTGCAGGGCGGATGAACTTGCTAGGCTTGGTACGACTCTCCAGCTGCAACCGGAAAGGGAAAGTCTGGGGAGACCTATAACAGCGCTGAGTCAAGCACTTGAGAAGCAGGCGCTATCCTCAGCGGTGGAAAGGTGGTCTAACACCCTCACCTGTAGAGTTTGCAAGACAAGTTTGGCGAAAGCTGGAGTTAGGGCGCACTAGGGCATTAATTTCCCTACGCAGACGTGAATTAAAAACGGTCGTAGGAATTCTCACGGGACACTGCCTTTTTGGAGAACATGCAAGGAGGCTGGATCTGGAGGCAAATGACTTCTGCAGAAGCTGCTTGGACGAAAAGCAGGACGAGAGGTTGGTCCACTTCCTTTGCTCGTGTCCAGCATTGGCACTCAGGAGACTCAAACACTTGGGTAAGTTCAGGATGGAATGCCTCTCGGATCTCGAAAACATTAAAGTGCGGAACCTCTTACACTACAATAGTAGCTCGAAATGGTTCCAATAGGGGTAAAGGGGATAAAGTCTGTGGTACCACAATGAACCGTCATCAATCTAAGTGTGCCTAAACAGCCACTCCAACCTAACCTAACCTAACCTATCTTCACCATTTTTTTTAAAGCTATCCTCTTCTTTTAATATCAATTAGCTTTTTTACATTGCAGTTTTTATTATCTTCGTGGTTATGTTTCTGTCACACCAATAAAATATTAAAGTGTTTGTTTGCGTTTTATTAGTGTAACTGTACAAGTTATAATGCAAGTTAAATTGTTCCCCAGTCGAATTGTGCCAAGCGGAACAGTGCCAGTGGAATTGCGTCCAGTGGAATTGTGTCTAGTAGAATTGTGCTACGGGAATCGCCCGGCTACCGGAGAAAATACATCTACTGTGCATATTCATATGCAAATATTTTGGAAAACCTAAATACATAAACAAAACAAACTGAATCTTCCTCGGATAAAGTCCATAAAAGTCTAAGTAAACTCTATGCCATGGACGAAAGGTCATCAGAAAAGAGCTAAACGCAGAACGAAGAGGATAATTTACAGCCTTATTAGATTTGCGCCATAAAGTACTACAAAACTTTCATATCGGGTAAACTAGGCCAAAAGTAAGAACGTCTGATAATTTCTGCCGTTCTGAATATTCACAAATGAACAGCAGTGGAAGGTAAATGAGCTGAGAAAAGCACATTAGATCGCAACATCCTGACAGGTGTCAGATGCCTCAATTGAATTAATATTTATATATGCATGATTACCTACCGCTTACAAATTTGTTATGTAATGTTGTTGAATATATAGGATACCCCCTATGGTAATCCTATTTATTGTTGTGTGATGGTATCAGGTGGAATAATATACCCAAACTTATGTATACTACCCCCAATGCCGTGGTGTAGCGCTTTTCATTTCAAAATTTATAATTCATAAAATCCCCAAATTAGTAATTTCCACCACCGGTGATTTCACGTTAATTTACTTGATAGTAAATTGGTCGCGTAAATATGTATGCATTAACTTTTTTGTAATCCCGTTCGTTAACTATCGAATGTATCAAAAACAGTGTGTATATAAAATGTGTGTGTCTTTGGTTGGGACAGTATGAAAACGAAACAAATTCAATCAAATTAAAAATGTATGACGAATGTATGCATACTGAAATAAAATTAGCTAAAAATATGATTTGCTGATTGGTTGCACAAAACGACAATAGATGATAATGCAATGCAACTGTTCAGGTGTTGTACTAAAGTGTCCTAGATATTTAATACAAAATAGTGATTTATCGGTACTCATATATGCTGCGTTCCATTTAACGTGGCAAAGTACACACAAATACTTCTGACTGCACGCAGCTACTCTTGCTAAATTTTATGAGTAGTTTGCCGAATTTATGGCGGCTTCAATACCAGAATATTTAGTACAAGTAATCCATATTATTTTAATGCAATAATAATGTTTAACAACAAACAATAATGTTTAAAAACAAAATTTTAATGCAATAATAATGTTACGTAATTAATTATTAATTATTTAAAAAATCGAGCCTTAGACATTTTTACAAAAGTAAAACACACGCCCTCTTTTAAGCAGAACCAAATGTGTCAGCACTAAGCAGAAACACTGTGTGTTAAATGTAGTACATATGCCCTAACAGAGATGTCACTATATCGGCATATTATAGACACATTTGTTTTGATTGCATAAAACAAACAAATGTATATTATCTTTTATATGATGAGATAGCCTAGGTAGTAAGGTGATGGAGTGGAGTGAAGAAGTTCTGGAGTTCGAATCTAAGCAAAGCCAACGAAAAAATTTGTTTAATCCGAGGAGATTATCGGAATAGACTATGGATCGCTACAAAAAAAAATTTGGTAAAACTCGTGGAAATAAAAAAAAAAATCATATTTTTGCTTAAAAAAATAATAATAAAGTCGGAAGTTCGAAGAATCGAACTCCAAACCTTTTGCACACCACTCCTTCATCTTACCACCCTACCACACATCTATATTTAATTACTAATTAGTTTTTCATTTAAATACTGATACATAAATTCGAAATTTGCGAAAAAACGCATACAAATTTTTGTTATTTTACCAGGCGAACAGAATTTAAAAAACAACACAATTGTCAGCAACGTGACATTATTTTGTATCAAAGCGTGGCACTTCAAGTTATGTGGCACTTGAACATACAAAATAAAGTCATATTGCTGACAATTCTACCTTCTGGTAATTTCTGTTCGCCTGTTAAAATGACAAAAGTTTTTTGAGATTTTTGATGAAAAAAACAAAATTTTTTTTTTAAATTTCTGCTTACCTGATAAATAAAAATTAACTTTTTTTAATTAAAAAGGCAATCACTCACTCAATAGCAACCACCCAAATAGAAAATTTGGAGCTTTTTATTACATAAATGAAATCCTTCAGCCGCGAGGATCGAACTCTTACCATAAGAGAGCAGATTCAAACCATAGAGGTCTCGAGTTCGATCCCCGCATCTAAAGGAATTTTTTTTTGTAATAATAATCTCCAAATTTTCTATTTGGGTGGTTGCTTTTGAGTTATGATTGCCTTTTTAATTAAAAAAAGTTTATTTTTATTTATCAGGTAAGCAGAAATTTAAAAAAAAATTTTTTTTTCATCAATAATCGCAAAAAATGTTTGTAATTTTAACAGGCGAACAGAAATTACCAGAAGGTAGAATTGTCAGCAATATGTCTTTATTTTGTATGTTCAAGTGTCACATAACTTGAAGTGGCACGCTTTGATGCAAAATAATGTCACGTTGCTGACAATTGTGTTGTTTTTTAAATTCTGTTCGCCTGGTAAAATAACAAAAATGTGTATGCGATTTTCGCAAAGTCCGAATTTATCAGTATTTAAACGAAAAACTGAGTAGAAATTATATAGAGATGAGTGGTTGGGTGGTAGGATGAAGGAGTGATGTGGGGAAGGTTTGGAGTTCAATTCTTCGAACTTCCGACTTTATTTTTTTTTTTAAGCAAAAATTTGATTTTTTTTTATTTCCACGAATTTTACCAAATTTTTTTTTTGTAGCGATCTATAGTCTATTCCGATAATCTCCTCGGATTATCCGCAATTCACAATTTTTCATCTAAAAACAAATTTTTTCTTTGGCTTTGCTTAGATTCGAACTCCAGAACTTCTTCACTCCACTCCATCCATCACCTTACTACCTCGGCTATCTCATCATATAAAAGATAATATACATTTGTTTGTTTTATGCAATCAAAACAAATGTGTCCATAATATGTCGATATGGTGACATCTCTGTTAGGGCATATGTACTACATTTACTATACAGTGTTTCTGCTAAGTGCTGAAACATTTGGTTTTGCTTAAAAGAGGGCGTGTGTTTTACTTTTGTACAAAATGTCTGAGGCTCGATTTCTTAAATAATTAATTAATTACGTAACATTATTATTGCATTAAAATTTCGAAAAATTATTTTTTTTCTCGAATTTAATTTATGGTAAAAGAGCAGATTAAAGCGATTGTGGTATCGAGTTCGATCTTCGCGGCCGAAGGATTTAATTTATGTAATAAAAAACTCCAAATTTTCGATTTGGGTGGTTGCTATTGAGTTATGATTGCCTTTTTAATTAAAAAAAGTTAATTTTTATTTATCAGGTAAGCAGAAATTTAAAAAAAAAATTCTGTTTTTTTCATCAAAAATCCCAAAAATTTTTTGTCATTTTAACAGGCGAACAGAAATTGCAAGAAGGTAGAATTGTCAGCAATATGACTTTATTTTGTATGTTCAAGTGTCACATAACTTGAAGTGGCACGCTTTGATACTAAATAATGTCACGTCGCTGACAATTAATGTGATTTTTAAATTCTGTTCGCCTGGTAAAATAACAAAAATTTCTATGCGATTTTTCGCAAAGTCCGAATTTATCAGTATTTAAACGAAAAACTGAGTAGAAATTATATAGAGATGAGTGGTTGGGTGGTAAGATGAAGGAGTGATGTGTGTTTGGAGTTCGATTATGAACATCCCTCGATTTTTTTTTGTAAGCAAAAATTTGATTTTTTTTTTATTTACTCTAATTTATTTACACGAATATTTAGTACAACTAATCGGTAAGAAATGGCTTAATTTAGTAAGAAATTTTTTTACATTAAATTTTACTTTCGCAACTAATTTTCTGCGTTCCATTTACCATCTACTCCCAAGTACTTATTTGTACTTTGCCACGTCAAAAGGAATGCAGCAGTTTATGTGGAATATTAAGTACGGATTCCAACCCAAAAGTAAGTTCAAAATCCACTCTATAGTTGTCACTACTATTGAAAAAGGCTGTTCAAATACAATTATATTTTATAATCGAAATTAGTTGCATTTCGAATAATTGTAGGAATAAACGAATGTAATAATTCATTGCATACTTCAATTACTACAAATACTACGTAACAAGTTTCGATATTTTATCAAATTATGCACTCTGTCAATGAGGAATAGACTAATAGACAATGCAGTTAAATAAACTCGTAACCAAAGTATAGATTTTGGTTTAAAGTATAAACGACAAATAATTTCTTTGAAATGGTTTTATTATTATAAGTGACGGGAGCATTCACGTAACCTATTACTTCTTAGTGAGAACCGCCGACAATTTGTGTTGCACCCCAAATGAAATGAACCCGTAATTTGCGGTCAGTATTGATGCGCAACGAATCCTTACCATGAGCATTATTATTAGCGCCACTGTCTAATAATCCATGAAATTTGTGTTCCTGCGAAATTTGCAAGGGCATAGGGCCTATTATCATCAAAAATTTGGTTAGAAATAACTATGGACTTTGTTAAAAATGAACATATTTTATGGCTTTCTAAATATTTAATATGCAGGTTTAAAATGATGGATGGTAATAACGATGATAAAACTTAGTAATGATGAAAAGCCAATCAATTAGGCTTATGCAGAGTTCAGAGGTGTTGTCGAACTCATCTGGGTTCTGACTTACAATTTGTCGGGAACGATGGGCCCGTACCGTCGTTTAGCTTATACCGGGGCAAAACTTACAATGTGGTTTAAGCATGTCAGGTGCACCACATCCATAACAGAAATCTCGAGTTTTGGGAATATTATACTACATGTAAGGATGGCGCGGATGACCCAAATTCCAACAATTATGGCGTATATATATATGGAATTGATGTAGTTGCATAAATCTCAATCTCTTGATAACAAATTAGCTTTGCCGAAAGAATTTCAGGACACAGACACATATTTGACGGTGTAACATCCAGGTTTTCTACTCGGAAAAATAAATTTTCTACCGCCGTTCTCTGAATTGCAGCATTATTCGATATTCACGGGGATGCAGATGATCTTAGTTGATTATTGAAAACCGGAGGTGGAATGTTATTGGTTACCGGAGAATATCGAGTTCCCGTGGGCAGGGTTAAAAATGTAAACCCCTTTATATCGGATTATAAGGATGATAAAATCGTGCCATGTGTTGCATATTACCCATATGGTGCAACATAATGGCTATTCGTGAATGATTGATTTGAAGGTGAGCACTGCACATTCTGCGACTTCATCATTGGAATTGAATTTTCAGTCGGTTGTAAATTTAAATTTTCGCTTACACGTGTTAAAGAGCAGATGAAGTTCCCTTAGCTGGTTTGTCTATGTTTGTGTCACTGAATTGTTGAAGTTTTAACACAGCATTATGAATCGCTTTTAAAGTCGAAATTTGGCTTGCTCGAAATTTTAAATGAATAGTTTTATTCATGATCGTATCAAATTCATTTTGGTTATAATTAGCATTTTGTAAGCAGTTAAGTTACTGAATTTGTAGCTTTTGTTATTTAAATATATAAATGGTGTCCAGAAACATCAATGTCCATGGAAAACAAATCCTAAAATAAAAACATACAAATAATTATTTTGTTAAATTATAAATTTGAATTATATAAACTTTATACTTTAATTTCTTATTTTTGAAATTATATAAATTAAACATATTAGGTAAACAATAAAAATACTTCTCTTTGACAGTCGAATAGTCGATTATTGTGCTGCAAGTTGACATTTCGATGGTTGTTTTCATTAAGCATTCTGTATTATCGACGATGATATTCTGTATAAGTAACTCCATCTACTTTACAGTAGATCTAAGTAACTTCGCTCAGCGTTTAGTACAGAATATTAATTGTTGCTAATTTCAATTTATTTCCGCCCTTTTTTTGGCTTAAGTTATTAAATTTTTTTTTTGTCTCGTTCACTTATTTTTTGGCGAGCATTAAGAAAACAACCATTGAAGTTACAATTTGCTTTAAATTAATCAATTTGTTAAATTTAAGTTAAATAAAGAAAAAGAAAATTACATTCGACTTTTTTCGAATTTCTAGACGTATTGCAACCATCAAAAACCAGCACAATACAATGATCCGGAGCTTAGCAATAATTTGCACACCGCATTTAATCACAGATAAGTAAACGCCATATTAATTTATATTGATAAACCTAAATTACCTGTTGCTAAAACTTGTGCAAATATTGAGATTATTGATCCAAATTAACGCGACTTGCTCTTTTCGATTTTTATAATTAATTTATTTCAAGGTTTAGTGTAACAATAAAACAATCAAGCGAACAATTAAGTGAACAATTAAGTGAACTATTTAGTGATCAGTGATTCAAATTTAGTGTAATCATAATTTCAACTCCATAATGGAGTCTTTGAAAAAACAACGTGCTTCGTATGAATTAGCTTTAAGCAGACTGGCTAAATTTGCAAAGAAATGAACAGCAAATTTCACGGAAAGCATAGAGGAATTAAGAATAAAGGCAAGCCGAGCTTACGAATTACTGACTCAATTTGGACGAATCGAAGCTGAAATATTTACGATCAACCACGAAGAGGAGTCTCGCTTAATGGAAGCCGAAGAACAATATTTCTCCGCAGTAGCACGGCTCAACAAAAACATACGACTACGAGGTGTCCAAGATACGACAGTTATGGCCAACAACTCCATGAATGCAACCGCTGGAAGTACTGTACCCGCTATAAAACTCGCAAAGTTACAGATTTCACATTTTGCTGGGGACTATACCGAGTGGCAAAGCTTCTTTGATTTGTTCTCATCCAGCATTCACGAAAACTAAAACATTCAGACCGTGCAGAAATTCCAATATTTGGTCAGCCTACTTAAAGGAGAGGCTTATTCGCTCGTCAGATATTTTAAGATCACCGAACCGAATTAGTGTGAGGCATTACAAAAATTAACGCAAAGGTATAATAGCAAGCGACATACAGTAAATGTATTTATACGTAAGTTCGTCGAGCAGCCCATCGTAACAACACCTAGTTCCGACAGCATTAGAAATCTTCTAGATTCATCCGACAAAGTGGTACGTGGCCTGAGAGCTCTGAGTGAACAAGCTGAGTCCAGAGATCCGTGGCTAATCTATTTGATGCTGCAGAAGCTAGATGGCGATACGAAAAGTCAGTGGGCACAAGAAACAACCGAAGTAGAATATCCGACACTAAAAATGTTATTCGAGTTTCTTGGTAAGCGAATTGATTCTCTTGAGTCCTTGAGACATGATCAAATACGACCGATGAAGCAAGCCGCACAGCTCAAACCACGGGGATCCTTACAGCAACAACCAATCCAACATGTATTGCCTGCAATAAAAGCGACCATCGACTAATCGAGTACGATAAATTTAAACAATTGTCCATAGATGAACGTAGATGCTTGTTGGGGAAGAACAAAAGATGTTTTAATTGTTTTAATTCGAATCATACTGTTTATGAGTGCCGATCCAAAACCAGGTGCCGTCATTGCTCACGTAAGCATCACTCATTATTACATACCAATGAGAATTTGTCACCTGAATCCAGCGCTGCAGCAGTTTGCCAACCCGACATTTCTCCTGACACTGAGCAGGCAGCTTAATGTAGGTTGTATAATCACCAAGCGAGAACCAATCAAATTGAAGAAGTAGCTGTACTACCGACCGCCATCTCTGGCCGTTCGGTAGCTCTTTGCCTCAGTGGATGACTCGGGAAAAGGGGTTTCACAATATACTCCGCAGTTCCGGCATCCATCACGCGTGTTGGTTTCTGGGCTCCTAGCTTCTGGGTCACTAACTGGTAAGCCAGTCCCCATGGGTCTCCGTCGATGTCCTCTATGAGTTGTTTCCAACATCGGGCTTTGCTCTTCTTTATCATTCAGCGTAGTAGCTTTTTTGCGCATTTATGTTTAGTGGATAGCCGGTTAGCTTCGGTAGGGTCTGTTGCTCGCTGAGATTTCCGCCGGCTTGCCAAACATGTCTTACGTGCTGCCGGGATTTCTGCTGTCCACTAATCTGCAGAAGGCTTCCCGTGGTGTGGTTTCCTCTTTGGCATGGATGCCTCACATGCCGAGCCAAGGAGACCCATATTATAAGCTACCACCGCCTCGGCCACATTTGAGGGTATACTAAATCCCGTTTAAATTTTAATAAATTTTTTTCTCCGCTTTGTTTTAAGTTATAATTAAAATTCTCGCATCACGGTTAACCGATTCCGAGTAAAGGAACCACAGGATCCCACACAATTACCACTACGAACATTACATACATTACAAATTATATCTAGAACTATGTTCTAAAATAAAATATGTATATAAAAATAAAAGCATTAGAAAGTTTTTTTTTTTTTTTAATTTTTTTATGAACATTTTTGTGGATTAACTTTATTCGTTTGGTTGGTTTGCATTAAAATTTGAAATTTTGCTATACGTATGACAAAACAAAAACCAAAAAAAATTGATTTTAAATTATACGAGCAATGCGATGCGATTATTTTGATAGGATATATTCCAATTTTTTTTTTTTTTGTATTTTCTGCGCTTTTCGAATCTAATTTTTTTTTTTTAAATTGGATTGAAATTGAAATTACTGACCTAAATTGAAATTTTCGCTCGTTTCAACGAAATTAATAATATGTAGTATATAGTATAGAGTTGAAAAATATATGTAAAATAATATCATTTTGTTTGATTATTTTACAAAAAATTTTTTGAATTTTTCATTGTACAAAACTTTGACATAAACAAACAAAGCTTTAGATGTATGTATTTTTCCGCTGGGAAACCCTCCAGCACATCACATCGTTAATAGGAAATTATATTTTATAAATTTTTAATTGAATTCGATTAATTTTTTTTTTCTTTCTTCGATCGGATATCTTGAATAAAAATTAAAACCCGAAACAAAGGTAATAAACATTTGATATTGCTGTTTTGCTAAATACGATAGAACAAATTTAATCTACCACCTGGCAAAGTTTGTGCGACAAAAAAAAAAGTTTTCGTTAAGCTGAATTAAAAAAACAATAAAAACAAAATATTGATTGGAAATTCGCTATTAATTTTGATTTTTTATTGAAATAAATTAATGTTCCCATCGGAATAGAAATTTGCGAAAATTGGATAAATATTGAGGTAATGGAGCAAATCTTTTAAATCTAAGAAGAAAATTCATTTTGTTTTGAAGCTTTTTTTTAATTTAAATGACGATTTTTTATGGGTAATATTGTTAAATTAATTAAAAGAGTGGCGCTTTTGTTAGGATTCAATGTAAAAGTGCCCTCCGTTTCGAAATCAAATTGGTTTCTTGTTATTGACGATTTAGACCTCTTATTGGATGGTATAGGATAGTAAGATTTATGCTTGTATTATATTTGTTATGTTTGGTGGCGTTAAATACAATTCAAAAATATTCTAGAATTTATACTTCATAACATATAACAAGTGGTGGATAAAATATAAATAATGGAAAATCCTAATGTTATGGTGTGAAAATTTTATTGAATTTTTTTGTTATTTTTTACTCCTCCGTTTTTCCAAAATATACAAATTTTATTTGCGATGATTTTGGTGCTTTTCTATGAAAATGTTTATTTATTGGCATAGGAAAAATTGAATTTAATGATTTGAATTTTATGGGCTTCCTGGGAGTTATATTTGTCGGTATGATTATTATTATTATTCAGTGTATACATTGTGTTATAACAATCTCAATATTTGTTATTATACAAATATAATCATACATTTAATCGATTATGTTTTTCTATAATATTGTCGTCTGGTATTGATTCTGCTTTTATTTGGTTCAATGTAAAATTTTTATTAAATATGTAAACAAAAAATCGATTTCCTATTCAAAACTAATGTTTTTTGTAATATTTTCAGATTTAAATATTTAAACGTTACTTAAAGCGAAGGTTCTATTTATTATTATTTAGATTTACCGGCTTGTTTTCAAACTGTAGAGAAAACAGTGATTACTCATCCATCGGCATACGCTGTTCCACCATAGATTAGAGTTTTTTGTGAAGGATATCTCTCCTGTAGCGCCGTACTTTAGCCTGTGCCAAATGGCCAAAATGTGCCAAATAGCCTCAGTTACCAGTAACTACCACGAGTAGGCAGCATGTACACTTGCGAATTTTCACACCACGCAGCTGCCTAATACATTACTACTGGAAGGTTGTAAAGCTGGTAGGTTAATCTACCCAACTTTGGCCTCCTCCAATGACGCCAAACCACCAACCAACTTTTTCTCAACTCAACCATAACTCAACTTCAGTTCATCTAGCTCGAATCAAATCTCAACCCTCTACTGAGCTGCACAGTCAACAGCCAACTCAACCCCGAAATCAAGTCACTAAACCCTCACTAGAACCCCACACTAAAATTCATCTTGAGTTAATCT
Organism: Tipula vernalis; assembly: GCA_958295665.1. Lineage (NCBI taxonomy): Eukaryota > Metazoa > Arthropoda > Insecta > Diptera > Tipulidae > Tipula > Tipula vernalis. Next base: position 49,164,560 of record OY282559.1, read on the forward strand.
CAAATCCTGTTCAACCCTAACTTGGTCTCAACTCAACCACAAAACTCAACATTCAAATCAAACACTAAATCTCCACCTCAACCTCCAGGGGAACCCCAAAATAAACCATATCGATCAACCGCAACCAAACATCCTACTCGTGTTGTGCGCGTACGATATTGAAGCGCCCACTTTCCCATTCGAATAAAACACTTCACGACTTATTAGATTTATTTAATGTAAATATTTGCACAATAACAACAATTTTACAATAATATACCATAAAAAGTTTTTATAATTTGAAACAATTTATTTGTCGAATTTATTCCATACACATATTTTAAAGAATTCTCCATAAGTTTTTATTATTTCTTAATTTAGATTATTTTTACAACAATTAAAGTGCCATTTTGGCAAATTATTATTACACAATATATTGTAATAAAAATATTTATTATCCTAATTATGCTGACCTTACCCGTCGAAAGATGAATCCAAAAAGAAGGAAGAAATGACAATTTAGCCATAATTATTTAATCTTTAGTTAGGAGTAGGTTTTATAGCAGAATACCTATAATATTGTATCAAATTTATAACACGATCAATGCTATAACCCCTTCGTACGAGTGGTCACATAACATCGCCAACAACTTAACACTCAACTCTACGCTCAACTAAACGTTAATATCAATTCGCAACAAATCAACACGGTCCGAAAAACTACTTGAGTATATGAACTCAATTCAGAGCAAGTCAAGCTAATTTCTAACTCAAACTTCAACTCAACCCTTAAATAAACCCCTAACAAATAGGTTGAATTAATCCTAATTAAGCGCGAAAAAATTCTTGCGTATTAATACTCTCCCCAAATAAATCTGCAACTGAACTCCTTACTAAACTTCAACTCAACTCGCAACTCAATCTTTAAACTAAATCGCAACTCAACCATAATAATACGACCCAGCCCTTAAATCAACCCCTAGCTTATGCCCAGTTAAACTCGTCATTCAACACGGTCTTAAAATGTATTTGCCTACATGAACTCAATTGAAGCTAACTCTAATTCTACTGATAATGCAACACATAAACATTTTCCTTGCTGAACTGCTCATTAAAGTCCAACACAACAGCGACTCATCTTTAACAGAACTCTAACTCAACCCGTACCTCGACAGCAAACAAAACTTCCAACTCAATTCTCAAGCCAGCGTAGAAATACACAATTATCAACGTGTTAATATTGCCAAGCGGTTTTGGGTCAATTCGTTTGACAGATGCCCGATCGTCTTGACGTACGAATTCTTTGCCTTAACCATTAAAAAATATTGGCGAAAAAATTCCAAATCGAACAAGCCATTCTCGAGACACCATGGGTAGAAACAGACATCCAGGCAGACGGGGAGACAGGCAGATAGACAGACATTTTTTTTTTTTTTGTTTTTTCGGACTGAGGAACTTTCAAAATGTCGAGTAAAGTGGTTTTGAACCAACAAATTTGTTCGCCATTTTTTACCGGATTTCAATAACTTTGCTCCTTTTGGGTCCAATTTGATTATTTTAATCAAACAGTCAATTTCATTCTGATTGTGATTTCTTTAAAGATGGTGTACACCGATCGTTTAGCAATTAGCGAGTTATAAATAATAATATACCTCATGAAGGCTCTAAACTGAGAAAAATCTTTTTATTTTTTTAACTTTTTTTGAGGGCGGCGATTTTCACTAATTTATTTTTAATAAAGAGCTTGTTGCACCGCGTTTAACGGTTTTTGTCCTGTTAATGGACGTTTAGTCATTATCGAGATATATATAATGACACAATGGACGACAAATCTAAAACGAGAACAGTCTCGTTGTTTTCACCTTTTTTTCCAGTTTAACAACCAGGGTAACGATTTTGGTCGCAATTTGAGGATTGAGTTGAGAATTACCGGAAGGCAATAGTATTGGTAAATTGTATTGGTGTCCAAAGAATAGAGAAAAACAGAGAATAAACATTTGAAAAATAAAAAAAAACAATTCAGTGTTATCTCATGCGTACGAAAGAAATGTTGTACATATTTTTATTTCCTGTAATTTTCTGTAAAATTTAAAACTAATAAAATGGAAAATTGAATAATGATTTAAAGATAAATCAAAATTAGCTAAAAATGGAAATTAAGTCAAAAAAATATTTAAACTATAATTTTATTAATAATTTTAAATGATGAAAAGATATACGACGTACATCCTGCTTGCCCATCCCAAAATCACTAACTTACTTATATTTTTCACATTATCCCTCTTATTCGATGTTAAACAAAAAACTAAAAAATTGATGGGCAGTTGTTTTTATTTTTTGTTTAACATGATGCAAATAAGAGAGATAAAATGATACGAAAAAGAGGGATATAAAATATAATGTGGAAAATATAAGAAGTAAATTAAGCATTGACCAGCGAGTCTTTAAGAATCTGTAAGGAAACCTTACGGATTTTAACGAAAGTACATTATTACGGAAAATTTGACAGATCGCCCAGCGAATCTTTAACGCGATTTGACAACTGACTTGACAAAATATTTGTGGTTTTTGTGGTTAAAAAAAATAAAATTTGTTCTCTTGTCCTCAAACATTTTTAGTATCTGGTATAATAATTTATAATGAATATCCAAACAATTGAGGAATTGGAGGAGCTTTTCATCCTGTTTAAAGGACTCAAATCTTTAAAAGATATTAAAAAAAAAATAAAAAAGAAGCGGTCTTGTGCGGTTAGAAAAATCAATCACACACGCCATAGATTAGGATATTTCAAGGTATACAAATATATTTCTAATTACAATATTGATGTAAACTATATATAAGTATAATTTATTTTAGGTAACGTTCACAGAAATTAAAAATTGTGACCAACAACAATTTTTTGTACATACTCGCATGACGCGAGATATTTTCGAGATGTTGCTCGATTTAGTACGGCCACAAATGGTGGAAAATAGTCGAAACCTACTGAGCTGTGAATTTCGCCTTGCTCTAACTTTGTTGTAAGTTGTTAATATTGTATAATGAAAAGTATATCAATGCTTTAATGTTAAATGTATGTTTACAGATACCTATCTCAAGGTTGTTCATTGCAAAGTTTGGCCTGGAGTTGGAAAGTCGGAAAGGAAACCGTAAGATTAATTATTTACGAAACATGTGACGCATTATCACAGAACCTAGTATTCACGATATGGATACAATCGCGAGTGATTTTAAACAATTATGGAATTTTCCTAATTGTATAGGTGCTATCGATGGCAAGCACATTGCCATACAGTGTCCTCCCGACACTGGAAGCCAATTTTTCAATTATAAAGGCTTTTACAGCATTGTTTTGATGGCTGCATGCGATGCGCGCTATGTCTTTACACATATAGATGTGGGAGCATATGGGTCGCAACATGATGGAGGTAGTAATATAGTATTAATGTTTATTTATCTGCAATATTTATATTTATTTAAATTTTTTTTTATTTTTTAGGTGTTTTCAGTAAAACTAGTTTCGGTAGCCGGCTCTCTAAAGGTGAGCTTTTGATACCAGAGCCATCAAAACTACCAGGCACAACAACTACTGTACCGCATTTTTTTGTTGCTGATGCAGCGTTCCCTTTAACGCCCAATATTATGAAGCCATTTCCAGGTGTGGGCCTGTCAAAAGAAAAGGAGCTATACAATAAACGACTATCTCGGGCGAGGCGATGTATAGAAAACGCATTTGGTATTCTCGTTTGTCGATGGCGCATTCTTTTGCAAACGCTAAATATGTTGCCAGACAACGCCGAGAAAATTGTGTGTGCTTGTGTCGCATTGCACAATTTTTTAAGGCTCACCAAAGAGACCAAAAATTTGTATGCACCTCCAAAATTTGTGGACTGGGAGGATGCAAATCACAACATGCAGTCAGGGATGTGGAGGCAAGAGATCCAACACAATCTTAAACCTGTGCAACCATCACGCAATGTGCATGTGTTAGGGGGTCGCAATGCTCTGCAGATCAGAGATACTCTCTGCAAATACGTCAATAACGAGGGGCGTTTAAGTTGGATGGCGTAATCGAAGAATTTTTTTTGAATAAAATAAAAAATAATTGATAACAAAATAAGTGTTTATTTCAATTTATAAAATCATAAAAAAATTTAAATAGACATACTAGATATCAGATTCCAATATTTAATCACAAACTTAATATTATCACAAGAATTCAATTCAATATCACACTGTTACTATTACTAATTAAGATAAAAAAAAAATTGGTTAGATAATTAATTGCCTGACCATACAATTAATTGCCTAAGTGCTCCGCTCTTAAGTTGGTGACATATGATAAGATGTCAATGCGAGCCTGACCTTTCACAGTTTCAGGTAAATCTTTAATTAAAGCTTTTATCGATTGTAAAAAATGGTCGTCCGCATAGGTTGGGGTGGGTTGAGGTTGGCTCTTATTTTGCCTTTCCCTGAACTCTGCAATTGCCTCTTTAAATATGTTGCAGGTATCAGTAAACGGGTCGATTTTTTTTTTTTTTGGAGTTTCGTTTTCCGTCATTTCACTCTGGGACTCAACATCAATGGATTCCGAGAAGTGGTTTGATTTTGTTCTAAAAAAAAGGAAATTTTTAATTAAATATCTAAACAATATTATAAAAATACATTTTAATACATACTTTCTTGGTTGGATACATTTTTTTAGGAACACCATACTTTCCATGTACGGCCATTCCTCTTCGTAGGGAAGTGGTGCATCTCCCGATGGTAATTCGTTTTTTTTTTGTTGCTTATTAAATTTATCCCTCAGATAATTCCACCTTTTTTTACAATCTTCTCCTGTAATAAATGATTATGTGTTTTAAGCTTAAATGCATCTGCACATCAATTACAATATAAACTTACTGGACATACCGGTGATTTCCGCGATCTCCTCCCAAGCTGCCTCCTTAATCACGCTGTTTTTAGAATTTTTATTTTGTTTGTCATAAAGACATTTTTGGCCCTCAACCGCATTAATTAATAGCCCGTAATCCATAATTGTGCCTATAAATTTATGCAAACAAAAATATAAATGTACATGAATACAAAATTATTTTAGGTTATGTTTTTTTATGTAATGTGAAAAAATATTTGATTTTATTATTTTTTTAATCTAAGCAATATAAAATAATCGTTTTATCACATTACACGTCTATAAACATAATACATTAAGTATTAAAATAGCACATAAAATATTAATTCATTATTAAAATATTCACCATTAAAACTACACTACACTGTATTTTGACGTTTTCTCCTTCAGTTTGTGCGGTAGTTTTCGCTCTTGTTACGGAATGTTAAATGACAATTCAAATTTAACGAAACTCAGTCAGTAACATGCATGTTCCTATGATCGCATTCTTACTTAAATTTCTTAAAGACTCGCTGGTCAATGCTTTAGTTATTTTGGCTTAGTGTTAATTCAAACGCAGGAGAGGACGGATGTACGTCGTGTGTCTTTTCATCATTTAAAATTAATAATAAAATTATAGTTTATAAATATTTTTCTGACTTGTTTTCCATTTTTAGCTAATTTTTGTTTATCTTTAAATCATAATTCAATTTACCATTTTATTAGTTTTAAATTTTACAGAAAATTACTAGAAATAAAATATGTACAACATTTCTTTCGTACGCATGAGATAACACTGAATTGTTTTTTTTTATTTTTCAAATGTTTATTCTCACTGACATAACTCAAAAAAAAAGAAAAAAAAAAAAACTTAAAAATATTATGAATGTGGTGGACGAAGAATGTAAAAATTAAAAACCATTTATTTATGTTGCTTTTTGTTTTTTATATTGAAGATCACCACGAGCAATTGATTGCGTATATTGTTTTGGATTTTTGGTAACGAAGTAAAATGAATGTCTCGTTTACAACAACAATAGATAGAAAAACATGAATTCCTCATGTTAAAAGGTAGGGAAAAATAACTCAAGGCGAGCGGAAGCAACAAAAAAGTTGAACCGATTTCACCCGCTTAGCTTATTTTTGATACTTACCATCATGAGAAAACACACTAATACAATAAAAATATTTGACGGCACACAATAGCAAAATGTATATTATACGCCGTGTACATATACAAAATTCTCAATCCTCAATCCTCATTTTGCGACCAAAATCAATACCCAGTTTTTTTTTTTTTTTTACAAATAAACAAACTTTTATAAAGAAATCGTAGAGTTCATGTTCTAAATCATTATTAGAGTATATATGTATATGTATGTGTTGTTTACCTATAAAGGGTTAATATGCCAAACCGAAATATCGATGAATAAATCTGGAATCTCAGCAACGAAACAACGAAGTCGTTGGTCAAGTGCGGCAATGCCGTCTGAATTGCTTCAGGAGTTACCTTTCAAAAATAAAAAATTTAATGAACGCAACACGATTTATGCATACTAAAACAGTAGTTAATTCATGCAAATGTAGTTGCCCTATTGTAGTGACAATTATTTTTGGTTTCGAACATTTTACCTACGTACATTTATAATAAATTTTCTTTTCTCTACTTTATTAAAAATTTTCAAACTGGAGTGTCTCAGTCAACGCATTCAATTTAGTTATTCCCAAGGTCACTCACTACATTTATCTTGTTTCGGATAAACTCAGAAGGTAACAATTCTAATTCTTGCTCCATTTTTCAGCACTGAACCTACTACTCTACCTATATTTACCTTTTTCAAGTCAAATTTATTTCAAAAATAGTTACAACACAGCAGTGGCTTGTGCAACTTTTCTGTAAGGTAACATTTATTACAAAAAACAAAGTACTATTCGCAAATATGATAGCCAGTGAAATCGTTCAAAAGGGCAACTCATTTTTTAATACTTTGATAGCTTACAGCAGCAGTCACCATGGTATAAATAACACGCAATATCATCTGCTTGAAAACACATATAACTTGGTTACAGTTTTCCCCATATTCTTGTATGCCCATTATCTGAATTTAAAATGCTGTTGGGTGGGTTTATAATCAAAACAGTTTTCTTGGGGATTTTTGTAAAACAATTAAAGAGTTATTTCTGAGAGGTTCTGACTCATTGCAATCCCTGCGTACGTTTCATCAATACCTACATATTTTGTGCATTATAAGGAGAAGGTTGATAATTTTTTTTTGTGGAATAGGGCCCTGATTTAGCAAAGCCGATATAAGTCAAACTGTAATTAAATCATCTGAATAAAATTTCTGGCTAATTCCTTGGATAACTGCTGCTTTTCATTAGAACATGATGTAATGAGGTAGTACGTAATTTAATTTATTTGAATAAGAAATGAATGAAGCGAAGTCGAACTGGAATGCATTAACAATGTATTCCATAAAATAAACATAACCATTCGTATGGCATATGGCGTGATTATGTGTTAAATTTTTGATTGTGTTTTAAATAAAAGCTATAAATTATCTTTAATTTGTCCAATTAACTGGACAGAAGATGTAGAGGAATAAATACCGGAAAAAACAACACCTAATAATTTATTATGATATTGTTATTAGGTATTGTGTTCGTGAGAGAAGTTTAAATAACTGTTTACACTTTTTTGTTATTGGAAACTCTTACCTTACAGTACTAGGTATCAAACTAAAATACATCAATCAAAATTAATCTAATTTTATTGTCTAGATTCTACAATATAAAAATAGAAAACGTTTGCATAAATAATGTTAAATATCCTCATTGCAGCAGCACCAGCCTGGAAGAAAATATTCCATTATTCGTTTTAGAAATAAGTTAATTACATATAAATTTAAATACTTATCTAATTAGCAAAAACCACGTATAATTTTGGTTATATTTAGTCACTGTTTACATTTTGAAACGTGAAAATATTGACACATAGGCAATTTAATTGTGCCATTATTGTACATTAAAGTTTTAGAATTTAATGCTGTCAAATTATTTCTGTTTTGTATAAGCACTAGTTTTTGTGTAAATTATTGTAATTCATACAGTACGTTAATGATGGCCGTAGAAGAAACAATTATTTTAATATTGTAATAAAAATCAGATACTTGTGAAATTTTGTAAACCAAATAATTGTTTTATACGTTGTTTAATCCTGCAACAAAAAACGCAAACATACAGTCCACTGCCCCGTGTATTATTCAAATATAAAGAAATGTTCATCACATGCGCTATATTAGCTTTCCCCACAATAACTTATGCAAATTTCCTTCCGTCAGTATTTAATCATGTACACCTTACGTGAATACCTTGCATACCATAAACGTCCCCCACAACAACACAATCATAACTAGTTAAAAAGTAAAAAGTAAAAAGTAAAAAGTAAAAAGTAAAAAGTAAAAAGTAAAAAGTAAAAAGTAAAAAGTAAAAAGTAAAAAGTAAAAAGTAAAAAGTAAAAAGTAAAAAGTAAAAAGTAAAAAGTAAAAAGTAAAAAGTAAAAAGTAAAAAGTAAAAAGTAAAAAGTAAAAAGTAAAAAGTAAAAAGTAAAAAGTAAAAAGTAAAAAGTAAAAAGTAAAAAGTAAAAAGTAAAAAGTAAAAAGTAAAAAGTAAAAAGTAAAAAGTAAAAAGTAAAAAGTAAAAAGTAAAAAGTAAAAAGTAAAAAGTAAAAAGTAAAAAGTAAAAAGTAAAAAGTAAAAAGTAAAAAGTAAAAAGTAAAAAGTAAAAAGTAAAAAGTAAAAAGTAAAAAGTAAAAAGTAAAAAGTAAAAAGTAAAAAGTAAAAAGTAAAAAGTAAAAAGTAAAAAGTAAAAAGTAAAAAGTAAAAAGTAAAAAGTAAAAAGTAAAAAGTAAAAAGTAAAAAGTAAAAAGTAAAAAGTAAAAAGTAAAAAGTAAAAAGTAAAAAGTAAAAAGTAAAAAGTAAAAAGTAAAAAGTAAAAAGTAAAAAGTAAAAAGTAAAAAGTAAAAACTTTCCTGATATCTCACTAAAGTTAGGAACAAGGCTAGATTATAAAAGCAACTCTTGTTAAATTCTGAAAAATTTTAATATTTCAAATAAATTGTGTCATTTATAACAAGTCACAATCTCTGACTCTGGTTCCTATTGGATATTGATTGAATCAACGATAACCTAAGAATTATAAAATATTAACGATATAATTTACTATAACAAAACCAGTGTCAGTGTGGCGTTTATTATTTCTTAATTGAATTTGTAAAATAAATTCTGGGCAATCAGCAGGAAAAATCGAAACAATGCCAAGTTTCATTGTCACTATTCCAATGCTGATAAGATTGATATAATTGGGGCGTTAATCAAATAACATAAAACGTTTTTGCTCTGTACTAATGAATAAAATTAATGGCACGTAGGCATTTTTACCATAACTTTACAATATCCAAAACCATTAATTAGAAAAATTCCAACAATAAAAAACAAAATAACCATCATCATCATCATATACATAAATACATACAAAATAGATAACTGTCTATATTTACGTATTTTCGGTAATAAAAGTTTACACATCCTCGTACACAAAAAACTATTAAACTTAAAAGGCACAATAGAAAGATAAAAATGCCATCAGTGGCAAATGCAGCAACAAAACACTATAAATTTCATTAGTAATAACATCACAAGGTAATAAACGATGGATTAATCCTAAATAATAGATAAAATATGTTTGTTCCAGGAAGGGTGGTGAAGAGCGTAGACATGAAGGTATTTGTACCGCATATAGTACGAAGAAGTGAAAGATGAATAAATCGAATGAACTAGAAAATTATATGATCCATTAAATAATCGTAGATACGTACGATGTGATAGATTTTGAAGTTTGTAATTTCTTTTTTTTTTTATTATTATTACTATTTGTAATCATTATTACCATTATCATTATTACTTGGCTTGCTTATTTTATTTATTTATTTTTTATTTTTTTTTTAATTTTAACTGTCGTCGAAGCTTTTATTTTATATGGAACTTCTATACCATATATCTTTTCACACAATGATAACGATAACGACATAATTAATGATGTGTTCAACAATAAACATGATTTTCTTTAAGATCCTTTTTATATTATCGTTTTATTTGTTGTACCGTACGTGTGTAACCGTAAATGTGTTTATGTTTGTATTTGTCTTTTGGAAAATTAACAAAATGTTATATGTGTTTGCTATTAATATTTTGATGCTTTTATGAATTTGGTAATTAAAGAAAAATTATTTATGGTTATTGATTAAAAGAGCAACTATTTGTGTTGGCTATGTGGGTAAAATTTCATATTTCTTTTAAAAGAATTTTTTGTGTCTAAAATATAAAATTTAGAAGAGATATAAATAATGTTTATACCGACCACTCCGGCCCAACTTTCATGTCAATTTTGTAATAGGCTGTCTATGCAAAACGGTTCTGTAATCGTGTGCCTTCGATTTGCTACTGTTCGAGGGGTGAGGTTAAAAGCTAACTGAAAATTTCAGTAGCAGAACATTTTGGCAGCGATACCACTTTGTCACTGACCTTGCTGTCAATGTTTCCTTGGATTCTGTCTCAAATAGGCTCTTTTTTAATGCTTGTAAAATGTTAATATTCTGAAAATACAATACATTGTCGAAAAGTAGTATAACACACACCAGTGAAAAGTATATAAAAGGTGTCCCAAAATTAACGCTAGATTTGAATTTGCCGCCATTTGTGCAGTAAGTTGTTAGCCACCCTGAAAAAAAAAAGAAAAAAAAAATCGACAGCTGAAAGTTTAGGGTTAGTGAAAATGGAGCGTTACACGATACAACAACGTGTTTTCATTATTGAACAATATCTCAAAAATAATTAAAGTTTGGCGGCCACAGTTCGAAAATTTCGTGCAAAATATGGTCGGAATAATGTTTTAACTTCGTCAACTGTGAAGAGATTAATTGAAAAATTTAGGGAGACTGGATCAGTTGGAGACGCTAAAAATACTTGTCGTCCAAAAACAGGCCGTTCAAATGTCAATATCGAAGCAGTGCGTGAAAGTGTTGGTGAAAATTCCAGAACATCACGATCGTTGACAAGAAAACCAAACTTCAAGAAGCGTATACTCACAAAAGATCTGTGTCTCTATCCTTACAAAATTCAATTACTTAACACAACAATTGAAGCCATGCACAGCGAAGAGAGTTCATTGAATGGGTTATTGAACATTAACAAGTGGATGCTAATTTTTCGAGCCAAATCATCTTAAGCGATAAAGGACATTTTCACCTGGATGGCTTTGTTAATCGCCAAAATTGCCATGTTTGGGGTTCGGAGAACCCACATGTGATTGTCGAAAAACAAATGCATCCAGAACGAGTCACTGCTTGGTGCAAATTTTGGGCTGGAGGCATCATTGGATCATACCTTTTTGAAAATGAGGTTGGTCAAGCGGTGCCTGTTACTGGTGCTCGATATTGCGACATGATAACATAGTCCTTTCTGCCGAAATTAGGTGATATTTATGTGGCCAATATGTGTTTTTAACAAGACGGTAACACATGCCATACAGCCCGTAAAACAATTTAATTAGTGCTTAAGACATTTCCTTGTCGTGTACTCTCTCGTTTCGGTGAGCAGAGTTAAGACCATTAGATTTCTTTTTATGGCGTTATTTGTAGTCAAAGGACTATGTCAACAAGCCCACAACCACCCATACATTATAGAAGGAAATTAAACGATGCATAAACGAAATTCAGCCATATATGTATATGCAGAATGGCCATGGAAAATTTTGACAAAAGAGTGTGTATGTGCCAACAAAGCCGTGGAGCCTATCCTATGTACTTTATGATGCAATAAAAAAATAACAATGTAAATACTAAAAACTGGGTTTCCTATTTTATTGAAATCTTGCGTTAGTTTTGGGACACCATTTATAATTTAACAACTATTATTAGATATTTTAAATATAACGACACAAAAATGACATCTTTTAAATTAGCTAGATGAATTGCCAAATGGGACAGCTGAAAATACCACAAACTTTGTAGTAAAATATCTGAATCAATGCAGAAAATTAGACAAATGCATCACATTTTCTGCTGATAATTGCAATACCAAATTCGCAGGGATTGATCAAGCAAGAGGTGATATCTTAAAACTGGCAGAAATTTAATAGGATTGGCTGCTCAGTTCATATAATTCAAAATGCAGCAAAACACGGTCTCGAAGCTTTGCCTTTTGATATTAACGAAATCGGCCGACGTCGGCAAGTTACCAGCTTAAATAGTTCACTTTTTGTTGATCAGAAATAAAAAGCACGGGTAAAAATCAAAACCAACCCTTTTATCCATAAGATCAAGAGGGTTATCATTAACTTGTGGTAAATATTTGCGAAGAACAAAAATATAGAAAGGGAAAATTTGTATTAAAATCAATAAGATTCCTTCGGCTTTTTATAGACAAAATATATTAACAATGATGGCATTCACAACATTTTCGACTTGTTAATCAGAAAAAATGAAGAGGCCAATCATTCATAAATAAATCTACCAATAAAGGAGAAATATCAAAATCCCTTCATACATTATGTATGAGGCAAGAACGCATTGACTTAGCGAATTATATAATTCACCTAATCCCAAAAAACTCAAGGAAAACCCTCATTTCTATTTGTTCAAGTTTGTCTATATTAAAATCAATAAGATTCTTTCGGACAGTGATAACATTCTGGAGAACAAAAAATATGACAACTACTAACTAATCTGATAAATCCCGTATCGTGTAAAGTAGCTGCCTCGTTATAGAGGCGGATTTAAGTGTGCGGAAACCTGTGCTCTCACTATTTCTGCTGGCAGAACGCAAATCGCCTAAATTTCTTACTATACTCTTCCATAACTTACCACTTTAAAAGTGTGAAAGGCTACGGCCCATCACAATACATCCTTATACCAGGATAATCGATCTTGGGTATCGAGGGTGAGGTCTTCTAAGTTTTATTGCTGACCTATCTTTGCATTTTTTACTCTCTTCTTTCATTTACCAAGAAACGGGGCAAAGCTGTGTTGAATTTTTCACACCCCACCTCGTTAGGCATCAGCTATGGTGTGGAGGTGGCAAGGCAATTATAAGTTATGTCCAGCCGAAGTAAAAATTCAGGCCTTTCTGGTACAGAGTAGCAACTTACACCTTTGGGGCTCTAAACCTCATTTTAAATTCTTAAATCGTACACCTTTGAGCATGACCTCATTCCCGCACCCTAACTAAAATTTGCGGCTATCAAGATCTTACTTGTGCTACCCATTTAACCGACACCAATTTCCTCTACCTGACTGAGCTGCAGGAATCATGCCGCAAGATTACCTCAAGTAACCCTCTTTCGGCCGCTTAAATATTATTTGTTGTGGATTTTAATTAAAACTTTTAAGCATCTTTTATTCGGAACATAAGCTTATATTATACTTTCCCAGATTTCCACTATTTGCGGAGCAAATTCAGGAACTTCAGCTATTCAAACATATGTATTTTTCGTTTATCTTAGACAATGAATACACACAAAAAAAACACTTAGTTTACATATATTGCTTTAAATTTATTCCTCTTATGTCTGTTTTCCATGTACGAACATAATGTTATGTATATCGTGCCTCCTGTTGCACCACAATATTCAATTTGAAATTCATTCATATCATTTCAATTCGAAGAACAAAACAAGCTTCTATCGACATACAGAAATTATTCGATTTTTTTTTTTTTTTTTCGAATGAACTAAAGTGAATTTGAATTTGAGTACCGAAATCAAACAACAGATTTTTCATTTTATTAAAATTTAAAGTTTTTTATTTTGAATTTAAATATTTCTTGTTCGTTTTATTTTTATTTTATTTTAAAGACGTACTTTAAGTGTTCTTTGTTGTTTATAAGCATACCTACATACGTATGTGTTTACTATAATTTAAAATCCATTCTAATCGTTTTGTTTGGCTTTACTTCTATTTTTTGGTATTCAACTGTACATTTTATAGAAAAGTTCAGGAAACATTTTAAGATGAATTTGAAGCAAAAAAAAATAAAAAATACAACGTTTTAGCAGTAAAGTGAAAAGCTTGTTACTAGAAATAGAAAATTTGTGCATATTATAGAGTGATATTTGTGTATCGTTGAAAAATAGAGTTTTTGTATTCGATTTTTTTTTTTTTTTTTTTGCTACCCCCACCCACTTATTCTTAGAGCAGAGATGCGGATGCCGATAACCAAGAGGACACTACAAAACAATAAAATTTTAAATTGAATAGCATTCTTACAAGTAATAATATATGTATGTACATGGTATGTGCACATAAGAAATATGTGAGACCGAACGTATGGATTTATATTGTACAAGTTGCATGTATAACCATTATGCTCTAGAATGGCAATAGATTGTTATCATTGTGTTAGGATATTGGTGATTTTTCATTTATTTAAATTGATAAAACTAAAATTGAAAATGTAGTCGGTTTCCATTAAAAAAATTTATTATGACGAAAAACTGGAGTGCCCTACATAATACACCTTTCTACGATATTTAACGAATGATATATTTATTGATTAAAGTTTATTTTTTCAGAAGTGTCAATAATATAGACGTATTTCTATTTGTTTTCAGTAACGAAAACAAATACGTATAATCATAAATGTTCGGTATTATAATTTGATAATTTTCCAAAATTTCAAAATTGTATATTTTTATACTGACCTAAATAAACGTCGTGTATTGATCAATTTTTGAAAGATAAAACTTTTTCATTTACAATCAAGTCAAAAGGATGAAAAAAACATGTAAACATATTAGCTATAAGCTTAATAAAATCCAGTTCTGCCGTAACAAGTTTCAAAAATAATTCATCTGGAGGAAGTTATTTGAAAAATAAAAGAAATTTATACTAAGAAGTGTGTTAAATAGATCGTGTACCTATGTAGTCGACAGGTAAACTAGGAATTAGCAGTATAAGAAATTTGATGAACATAAACCTAGGAGTATTTAAAAAAAAAAAAATAGAAAAAGTTTTTGTTTAGATAAAGCACAACGATAAATACTTTAGCTGTATCAGAGGCGGATTAACGCCTAAGCACACATGCCTAGGGCCCGTGAATTTTGACTAGCTACCAATTTTCAACAAGGCGACGCTCGGTCCATATTCTTAAATTAGATTAAAAAAGTGACTGATAGCTTTAGTATAATGCACTTTAAATTTTCAATGTAAATAACGTATTTAACCAAAGCAACCTACATTATACAAAGGCATAGTTTAAAAAACGAAGCTTTTATAAGGGAATTTGAAACGGCGAAAAAAGCAAACTTTCCATAGTAAAGTAGTTTTCATTTTCAACATTTTACAAAAATTGTGTAACGGGTATTTGTTAAGTAAGACATACAAAGAATTAAGTGGTATTTTAACAAGTTATTTTGTGTCGAAAATCTATATTTGGGCAGTGCGATTCGCATTTAGTAAAACTGCGATAAAACGCAACCAAACTAATGCAGAGTGGGTTGCGGATTGGCGTGGTGTAGCCGAAAACTGTATTTTTCAGTGTTCTAAAGAGACGTGCAGAACTTCGTTTGCATAGACGATCTAATTAGAGACGCAATAGTCATTAATACACCACACGATTTGGTCCATGTATCTTGTCTACAAAAACAAAATACAATAAATCAAGAAGCCGGACAATAAAAGGAGAAGCCGGCCCTGCTGAAGTAAATAAAAATAATTAAAGAACCAGCTCGTTATATCATTTAGATCCCACATGTATTGACGAACGTTATCGCCGACACTCTCATTTTATTAATGCCATATGTAATCGTTGTCGGAAGTAAGGTCATATTGCGAGTGTTTGTGTATGGTTTGCAAGAGGTCGATCAACATCACAGCGCCTTGTGAGTTGAAGGAACATTATAATGGATACCGTCGACCTTCAAATTGTCGTCATCCTTCGAGTTCCACGCATAGTCCCAGCAGGCATTGAAATTTTTAAAATTAAATTGACGTATATTTATGTTAACGGTCGCTCAATTTTATTTCAAATGGATATCGGTGCAACTTGTTCCATGATCGGTCTGAATGTCTAAAGACAATTAGGAGGTCCGGCTTGCACACGAGGATATTTCAAATATTATCGGCATCGACTGGTTCAAATTTTTTAATTTTAAAATTATACACGATAATAATGCTAAGCGGATCCGGCGCATCCCAAAATACCGAGAAATAATATTCCTGCGGTAGCAGGAATATACCATAGAGATAGGTAGAGGTTAAATGGTTATGATTAAGATACCACACATTAACCTTCACCATTCTAAGGCTGCTTCGGCAGCTCTACTCCTCAGGCTGACTAGTTCGGGTGAGGATGTGATATTAATCCAAAAACCTTGGATTAACAACAACAGGATCTGTGGCCTCAGAACCAAGGGGTATAAAATTATATCCTCTAGTAAGTCTGGGAAGATCAGATTTTGCATTCTTGGGAAAAATAATATTAATCTTTTCCTTCTCTCTCAATACAGCAATGGTGACACTACTGCAGTTAGCCTGGAAGTAGGCACTTGTAGATTCTGGCTAGTTTCAGCCTACATGGACCGGGAGAAGGAGGTTCCTCCAGATAACCTGGAGGAGCTGATCCGTGGAGCGGAACAATCAAAGGTAGGTGTGGTACTGGGAGTTGATGCTAATGCGCATCACACTATCTGGGGAAGCACATACATTAATGAAAGAGGTGAGTCGCTTTTTGATTATTTGATGAGTACTAACCTTTCAGTGTGTAATATTGGGCGGGAACTCACATTTATTACTAGTAACAGGCAGGAGGTTCTAGACATGACCCTTGCCTCAAATAATATTCTTCATATGGTTAAAAATTGGAGGGTGGATAAGGAACACTCCTTTTCTGAATATAGAGATTTAACCTATAGCCTCGATATTCACCCTGCTACCCGGGAAGCCTTCCGGAACCCTAGAAGGACCAACTGGAGCAAATATGGGGAATTATTGGAGGAAATATTACCGACGAGGGCTATGGAGCCCCCGACGACCGTTGGGGAGCTGGAGGACATGGTGGCTAGCGTTACTAGCGCATGCAACCGATCCTTTCGCGCTGCCTGCCCACTGGCTAAGCCTAGGGGTAGGCAAAAACCGGTATGGTGGTCCAGGGAACTGGGAACCTATCGTAAGGCTTGTAGGATAGCCTTTAATAGAGCCAAAAATACAAGGGAGGCTCAGAATTGGGACTCCTATAAGGAGAAACTCGGAATTTATAAGAAAGAATTAAGAAAGGCACAAAGAAGGTCTTGGAGAATCTTCTGTGATAATATGGAAGAGCTATCCGAAACCTCCCGCCTTAGGAAGATTCTTTCCAAAAGTACATCTAGTCCTAGTTTTTTGATAAAACCGGACGGATCTTGGACAGCTTCTAGTGGAGAATCTCTGGAGCTTCTCTTCGAGACACACTTCCCAGATAGCTTTAAAGACCTGTTGGTGCGTAGCAATCATCAGGAGTCACTGTCAGTAACCACAGAGGATATCGTAACCAGAAAACGGATCCTATGGGCACTGAGGGGTATTAAACCATTTAAATCGGCTGGTCCGGATCAAATTATACCAGCGGAACTTCAAAACAACTCAGTAATTATTCTTCCCTACCTGGAAGCTATATTCAAAGGGTGTTTGAAGCTGGGCTATATTCCTAGGTACTGGACGGAGGTCAATGTGGTGTTCATACCGAAAGCAGGGAAAAGCTCACATGTCTATCCTAGGGACCTAAGACCAATAACTCTATCATCCTTTTTGAAAACTTTGGAAAGGCTGCTAGATGTATACATCAGAGATAAAATAGGTGCCAGGAAGTGGGCATCGTCTCAGCATGCGTACACAAAGGGTAGATCTGTGGACACTGCTCTGCACGCCTTGGTGTCTACGATTGAGAAATCGATTATGATCAGATGACGTAGCTTTAGCTGTTACCGGGAAATTCCTGGGCACGATTGTAGACGTAATGCAGAATGCGCTTACCATCGTTACGAAATGGGCTGGCAAATGTGGACTTGGTATTAACCCGTCCAAGACAGAATTGGTACTCTTTACTAAGAAATACAAAATCCCGGTAGTTGTCCCTCCTACCGTAAATGGCACGAGACTTGCTTTTACTGATAGAGCTAGATATCTGGGCATTATCTTGGACAGTAAGCTTAGTTGGAAGGCCAACATGTTGGAGAGAATAAACAAAGCTACTATTGCTTTGTACTCCTGTAGGAACGCCATTGGTCATAGATGAGGTATGAAGCCTGAGCTGGTACACTGGATCTACACCGCCGTAGTGAGACCTGTACTCATGTACGGGGTGGGTGTTTGGTGGCCAGCTCTGGACAAGGTAACTTACAAAAGTAAGATTGAGAGAGTGCAAAGAACGGCCTGTATGCTTGTTAGCGGGGCATTGAGGTCGACACCGACAAGTGCCCTAGAGGTTATGTTGAACCTTCCTTCTGTCGACATTTTTGGCAAACAGATGGCGGCAAATACGGCTGTACGACTTGTAGCCGTCTCTCAGTGGAGGTGTCTTAGTATAGGACACTCTACTATTGTCAGATCGTTGAAGCATGAGCTAGCGAATCTTGACTACATTAAACCTACTCTACGCTTCGAGAAGCGATTTCGGACCTCCTTCCCTTCAAGGGAATCCTGGAGGGATAGACCGTTATCGGAAACCGAAGCGTTGCAATTCTTCACAGATGGCTCCAAGCTAGACGGCAAAGTAGGAGCTGGAGTATTCTGTGACAAATTAAATGTAAATATTTCTATTCGTCTCCCTGATTACTGCAGCGTGTACCAAGCTGAAGTCGTAGCGATTGAGGAGGTCATGACGTGGTTGAAGCATAATGTGTTATCCTCAGACGATATCACAATCTATGTGGACAGTCAAGCGGCGATCCGGTCGTTAGAATCGGTGTCTTTGGCGTCACGAGTGGCGATGAGTTGTCACTCATCCCTAAATGAGATGGGTGAGCATTTCAACATCCAGGTAGTCTGGGTCCCAGGTCACTCGGGCGTCATGGGGAACTGCAGGGCAGATGAACTTGCTAGGCATGGTACGACTCTCCAGCTGCAACCGGAAAGGGCAAGTCTGGGGAGGCCTATCACAACGCTGAGACAAGCACTTGGGAAGCAGGCGCTATCCTCAGCGGGGGAAAGGTGGTCTAACACCCTCACCTGTAGAGTTGCAAGACAAGTTTGGCCAAAGCTGGACTTGGGGTGCACTAGGGCATTAATATCCCTACGCAGACGTAATTAAGAACGGTCGTAGGAATTCTCACGGGACACTGCCTTTTTGGAGAACATGCAAGAAGGCTGGGTGTGGAGGCTAATGACTTCTGCAGAAGCTGCTTGGACGAAGAGGAGGAAGAGACGTTGGTCTACTTCCTTTGCTCGTGTCCAGCATTGGCTCTCAGAAGGCACAAATACTTAGGTAAGTTCAGGATGGACTGCCTCTCGGATCTCGAAAACATTAAAGTGCGGGACGTCTTACGCTACATAAGTAGCTCGAAATGGTTCCAATATGGGTAAAAGGGGATACATCCTGTGGTATCACAATGGACCGTCACTGGTCTAAGTGTGCGTAAGCAGCCACTCCAACCTAACCTAACCTAACCTAATGCTAAGCGCTACATTTCAGAGTAATGCCATAAAAACCAGAAACTCTTTGAAAACACAATGGGACGATGTACTTCATATAAAACTGAGATAAAGCTGAAACCTGAAGCTGAGTCTCGATATTTTAAACCTATAGGATCATTTCATTAGTCATTCAAGAAGCGGTCAACAAGGAGTTGGAAAGACTGGTCGGAATAGGAGTCTTAAAACCAATCCCAACGACTCAATGGGCAATACCAATTGTACCTGTAAAGAAATAAAACGGAGAAATTCGCATATGCGCCAATTTAAAGATCTAACGGTAAACCCACCAATCGAAATTGATCGACATCCGATTGCCAGAATCGACAAGCTATTTTATATACTACAAGGGGAGCAATGTTATACTAAAATCGATTTAAAAGATAGCTTAGTTGATGAAACATCTTAAGTCCAACTTTGAATTTTGTACAGTTTATTTAGATGACTTTATCATTTCTGGGAAATCAAACGATGAACAGCTGAAAAATTTCGAAATGTTAATGGGCCAATTGGCAGAAAATCGTTTTAGATGTCGTGTTAATAAGTATGAGTTCGCGAAAATTGAAATAGAATATTTGGGACATAAAATCGACAAACATGAAATCCGAACCTCAAAGACGGGCTTGGAGGCGATTAAAAAATTACCTTGTCCACGGAACTTGAAGGAAGTGGAATCTTTTATCGGAAAGGTAAATTATTACAATAAATTTATTCAAATTTTTTCCGAACTAGCCTAACCATTAAATCGACTCCATTGAAAAAATTTTCATTTCAACATAATGCAGCTATCGAGAACGCTGCCCGCATGACACTATATTAGCGACAGATGCTTTTGCGTTCGGTATATAGTAGCGGTCCTAGCCTTCGATTTCCGGATGAAATCATACACCCATAGATAGATAGTAATAGATTGTTATTTATTTTAACAACTTATGAGTTAAGGTATGAATTAAGCCATTTCATAAATTAAAATGTACTAACGCATCAATTGGGTCGGTTTATCAAACCAATGTATTAAATATAAATGTTTCGTTTTGGCATCGTTACTTAAAATTTATCGATTGTTATGTAATGTGTATGAATCTAATGTTCGAGAAGTGGAATTGTACTTGTTGTATATTTGACAATCTCTCGCGCCGATAATGCAGATTTAGTAATTAACATTGCAGTAGAAATTAAAAAAAATAAAATGGTCAATGTAGCGGAAAGTGTTAAGTCAAAAGTTAGCAAGAGAAGAGGTATGGGTTGCACTGAAGACTTTTGCCAATAGTCATACGTAGAAGAAACTTGTTAAGCCTATTCGTGGAAAATATTACAAAATCCCGTGAAACCAAAAATATATTTAAAATTTGTATAAAATCAGCCCCTATAGAAGCTGTTATGTGGATATAGATTGCATTAAAGGAATTTGTCAATAGAAATCCCTGTAAAAAAAAAATTAATCTATATGTAGGCATAACAATCTAGAGGTAGATTTTAGAAAATTTTCTGACTATTTTTTGCAAAAATTGAATTTTCTCAGATTTCTCACAAGAAACAGCAACTAACATTTTATAATCGGAAGAGATTCATTTTATGTTAATAAATAATTTTAAGATACTGCGGATTTTCCCAAATTTTCCCCGATAAAGCGCAACGATATTTTAGCACGTATGAGTTTTAGCAATGCCTCTTTTAGATTAAGCCCCAATTTTCAACAAATCTGTTTTCTGTAAAATCTGCATCAAACCATAGTATTGTTACGTTTTTACCTTGTCACTCAAGGTTCGTATCACTGGATTGTGAATAAAACAAAATCAATTCAATTTTTCAGCAACGAATTTATTACAACACAATTTATTAATTTTAATTCACAAAATCACTTTATATAAATTATTCACACAATTTTACTGTACACTTATCATTTTTGTTTCCACTAAAACACTTTTTAAATCACTTTTTAATTCCTTTTTAATCTTCACACTGTCGCTTTCCAAATACTACTAATAATCTTACAAGTTTACACTATCGCGTTCCAAATTCTAATAATCCAATTCGACTTCGTTCGCCTTTTTATATACACAAACCAAACTTCTAGAAAGCTCAAGACTTTTCCAGTTAGAATAGCGCAGAAACATTTAGAACATTTTTTATCATGGAAAATTCCATTTTAGTACAGTTAAACATTGAGCTATTTATTCATTTAACTTGTTCTATTACAATCTAGGTGTCACCGTCACAGTATCAATAAAATCATATTGTAACGGTGACACCTAGTGTGTATCAGTTAAATCAATAGCTCAATGTTTAACTGTACTACAACGGAATCTTCCGTGATAAAATTGTTCTAAATGTTTCTACACTATTCTAACTGGAAAAGTCATGAGTTTTCTAGAAGTTTGGTTTGTGTATATAAAAAGGCGAACGAAGTCGAATTGGATTGTTAGTATTTGGAACGCGATAGTGTAAACTTGTAAGATTAGTAGTAGTATTTGGTAAGCGATAGTGTGAAGATTAAAAAGTAATTAAAATTGATTTAAAAAGTGTTTTGTCGGAAATAAAAATTATAAGTGTACAGTAAAGTTTGAGAATAATTTATATAAAGTGATTTTGTGAATTTTTTTTAATAAACTGTGTTGTAATAATTCTTGTGTTAAACTAAATAAATCCGTTGGTATTCACAATCCAGTGACACTAACCTTAATTGACAAGGCAAAAACGTAACAATTTTATCATGGAAAATTTTATTTTAGTACAGTTAAACATTGAGCTATTAATTTAACTTATTTTATTACACACTAGGTGTCACCGTTACAATATTCAAAATTTATTTGTACTTTTCCTCGTGTTTCTATACTTTTGGAATAAAAAGGAAAGATTGAATTTAAATCAGCTTTAATTGTTACTTATATTCAATCTTTTGGCTATTTTCCATTTAATTTTTTTATTTGTTCCGAAAGGTGTACTAACTAGCTAGAACGAGATTAAACAACTAAAAACGTTGCATTCAGTTTGACCATGTAAACCACATTTTACCAAAAAGATTTCGAGAAAGATGAAATTGATGGACTGAGGTATCTATCTTCGTAGAAGTTGCACAGAAATTTATTAAAAGGTAGTAACATTTTGAAAAGAAGAAATTAAATTTTGAATTTTACTATGTTTTTATAAATTTCTAGGCAATATGTTGCAACTTTTACAAAAATGATGAACTAGGTCATTCAATGCAATTTTGTAGTGGTTTCCTCTATTTTCGTACGTGCATAGAATTGCGAAAAATTATGTTGCGCTTTGTTGCACTTAATTATGGACTTTTTTCTTCAGATTAAAAATTTTAAACAGGAACATAAATAGGTTAATTGAATATATTACTAAAAATTGCGAAATCATATAAGAAGAATTCAAGACTAGAATACAAGGTTAGAATACCAACTCCGAAACACTGTAATGAATAATAATTCAAATGAATTGTGCTGGCGCTGGTATTGCAAATCTATTGGAATTGATTGAATTTAAGACTTCTTCAATTTGTATGATCAGATAATTCTGCAAATATTTTAACTTGATCCCTGATGATCTCTCTTTGATGACAATAACCTTATCATCTCACGAAGTATGCGGAAAGCGAGGGGTCATCAATTCCACAAGATGTTCTTGTTGAAAATATCAAAATATTTTTAAAAGTTTTGACTGCCGTCTGCTTGACGACTCTGTTCTTTTGTTAGAGGAACTCCCAACTCTTTCACAGAATTGGGCTGTTTAACTAGGGGGGGGGGATTCACATCAGTTGAACATCATAACATATACTATATTAAGTTAGCTGAACGTTTCCAGTAAACAAACAAAATGTCGATAATGCAGATTATGTTGTTAATATTCAAATCGAAAATACAAAAATGTAGTGGATATCAGCTGAAATTTAACAGGAATGAATTGCATGAATGGCATCAAAACGTTTGTCAATAGTCTTTCGTGGAAAATTTTTGTTACAACTACTTCCACCCTTGTGAAACATATCGCAAAATTAAGAGGATCCAAAAAATATTTAAATAAAATCATCCTGTAGAGAGTTATGTCCGGAAGTGCACACTTTTAATTTGATTTGTCAATAGCTATCGATGGAAAAAAAAGTGTCCCTTGGAAAATATGGGAAAATTCGATTTTCGTAAAAAAAATCATTGAAAACTTCGTATAAAATCAACCACTGTCGTGGTATGTCTGGAGATGGATTGGAAAAACTTCATTCGGGAAAGTTCGATTTTCCAAAAACTATTAGGACAGTTGTATAAAATCAGCCCCTATTGTTTATGTCTGGAAATGGATTGCGTTTCAGTAATTACTTACTAGCTTTGGCTGGAAAAAAAATTCAATACAAGTTTCTTGTGGGAAATCTGGGAAAATTCAATTTTCCAAAAAATCATTAGAAAATTTGAATAAAAACAATATCTAGAATGTTATGTCTGGAATCGGGTTTTATTGATGTGATTTGTCAGTAGTTGTCTGAGCCAAAATTATTCAGTTCAAGTTTCCCATCGGAGAAACTTTTTGCAAAATCAGTCTTTAGGGTGTTATATGTCTCCCATCCAAATTTCTACGGGAAACTTTTGTTTGTCGCCTACAACTTTCAGGAAAATTCTTTAATGCCATTCTTACATCCGGCTAAAGACGGCTATATTTCTTATCGACTGGGATAATACATACTGTCTTACCGATTTTTTACTTTCGGCTGACATTAACAGAACTGAGCATTATCGACTTTTACTACCGACTGGAAAATTTCGGTTAACCTTAACCGTATATTACGCGGCACAACTTTTAGTTTAAATCGTTTAAAACATTTTCAAAATTAACAACTAACTAGTGGTGTTTAAAAATAGGGCACTTAATTCTCCCAAAAATGAGCTTCCGTTTTTGGTTAGCTCATTTGTCATAAATATTTTTGATCGTCTTCAAAATATTATCGTAATATCATTCAAACTTATGAAATAAATGCCAACTAAATTTAATACTAACAATGAAATAAAATAAAATCAACAATTTTCTATATAAACTCTATTCTATTTAAACTATTAAAACCGAAATACACAGAAAAAACTTCAGGTAGACAGTTTGACATTTTGCTCCAAAACAATTACGATATACCTACCTACGTTTGTAAAAATAAAAACGATAAAAGAAAACGAATAAATTCGAAAAGCTCAAAATGTGTACATAGAAAACTTTTTCATTTATATCGAATTTAATTTTCATTTAATTCCTGGTACCATACCCACAAAAAAAAAAAAAAACACCAAAGTCGACAACAAAAATAAAACGTTACGGTAAAGTAAAACTTTTTTCTCGTTTTTGACAATAACTTTACTTATTATTATTATTATTATTATTATTCGTTGCTTGTATTGTTATGTTTTTTTTTTTTGGTTGTATGTTCATTTTCAATTTTGAATTGGAAAATTTTACCTTTTTTTTTGTTGTGATTTTTCTTTTTCGTCGAGGCAAAAAAATAATAATAGTAATAATTTTCTTTTTTCTTTTTTTAAAACTGAACTTTGACAAATCATGTTTTATAGTATTAATTGTTGTTGTAGTAATTTGGAAAAATATGTGTACGAGTACGAGTATATACGATTTTCCTGATATTTTTAAAATTTTCCCTGTTCGGTTGTTATTGTTGTTGTTAAAAGTAAAGTTTCTCTCCTATAGGTTATTTCACTCTGTTATTTATTTTTTAACTTGAAGCCAACAACTTATGTTATTTTTATGAAAAACTTTTCCAACAAGAATATGAAAGTTTGAAAGTAAATTATTTTTTGACATTTTGACTTTTTGTTGCTGTTGCTGTTGTTGGTCGTATTGTTTATAATACTTGTAGACTATATACTCCTACACCTACTTAGTATCTAACTATAGTGGTGTATTCTGCGTGCTTAATATTATTTTCGGGATATTAATAGTTAATTATGTATTTGGGTTGTGTGATTAGTGTTTTAGTTGGATGATTAGCATATTATACTTTTACGGGAAATATATTATTAGTATGTTTGTGTAATTAAAGACTGCACGGAAATGAACATGACATGTGAATTATGCGGATACTTTGGTTAAGATGTGTGAGCTCTACTTTTGTAAAAGTCTATTTGAAGTGTTGTATACAGTTTTGAACTAAATAAATAAGTTTATAAAAAATAATATTATGTATACATTTATTATAAATTAAATAAATTGGCAATAACCTTTTTTTATGTGGAATAGGTAGCTTTACCTTCGGTGTATGTTGAATGGGGTGTTCTCGTTAGTGGCGCCAATAAAGCTAAAATAAACAATGATACAAAGTCGGCATCACCAGATGCCTGAACAATTTTCTCGAAGTAATCCTTAACTCGGTGATGGGCATTATAATTGACATTGCCTTTTTTTCCGCTATCACATAATCTAGAAGGTGAAGTGTCCAAATTTCTTATCAAATTGCGATTTTGTAAACACTGATTGATTGATTGATTTTGAATGTACGATGAACGCCGGGGTCACCGTTCACCCTTTTTTACATTTACTAGGAAGGATTGGAAAGGATTGTTAGTGTAGGATTGAGATCGACCCGGTTACAAACAGCTTGATGGTCAATTGTTAGTAGTTACATTTTTTCTACATTACTTTACTACATTTTTTTTGGGGTGAGTAAATGATAGTCAAAGAGGACAGACGTGTTTTTTCAATCCTCTTCAAAAATTGAATTACATTTTTTTTTTTTTTTTTTGTTGTATTTATGTAGTAAAAAGTAATGGTAGTTAAAGTGAAATTTAGTAATATAATAATTGGTGGTGTCGTTTTTTAGTGAAATAATAATTAAAGTTTAATTTTGGAATAGAAAATGCAATCCACCGGGATGCATTTGTCAAGCAATGTTTTGTATTTATGGATAGAGAGGTCAAAATTATTGATTTCCTGTTTAAGTGCATGATTTTAACTTTTGTGTGATTGTACATGGAATTTAATTCAGTTTCAATTACTAAATTTAATAATTGGTTAGTATTAAAATAGATTCTGGCTTAAATGGACATGTGTCGTAGTTAATTTCATATTTGATTTGATTTTTACACATACTTGAAAGTGTTCTTGGGTTTTATTTTATGTACAATCGACACAATATTTGCTTGAAAACCAACAAAATGTTTATACAGGCCGTCTCGTTCGCTCTTCATACAGATACAATCAAGGAAATGTACTATATAATATTGTTTTTTGTCATATAATATTCAAACAAAACAAAAACAGAGAGACATTTTTGTTAGTTTTGGTATAGTCGTCACAAATATTTTCTGGTATCTTGATACATAGATCATGAATGTTTGTATGTTCACTATTAGGGTATTATCTATAATATGATGAAAACATGAAAAGTAAGATAAAATTGTAGAAAATATTTACCTTCAATGTGTATTGGTGGTTTAGTATATTAGATTCTGTTATTTTTATGTTGAAGTTGTTGTCTCTCTTTGTGTTTTTGTTTTTATGAAACAATTATGGTGTTCTTGATAAAGCATAAACTATACAAGCACAACGAAATTTTTGTGTATTCGGCTCAAATAGGATTCTTATACTTCGTATAATAGAATAAGTTTGAGTCGAATTGGAAATCTTCTTTATAATCCATATAAAATAGTTATTTAGGTATGGTTATTTTTTACAGGGTATTTATGGATTTATTTGTACAAACTGCATTAAATTAAATTAAATTAATTCAATTATTATTATAAAATTATAAATTAACTGATCTAACTGAGTTGAGTTGACATTAGGTTTGCAACACATAATGACGTATTCATTTTTGTGGCAAACATGGAATTATGTAAAAACATTTCGAAAGGCTAAATGTTTTGAATTTAATTATTAACCCAATGGGATTTAGTGAAGTTTTGGTTGCATTTTTTACATACTAACTTCATGATTACTTATATAGTACATCGATAAAATGTGTAGGAGAATAATGTTTCAATTTCGTTTCATTGATTTATTTATTATTTTACTTACTTAGCAGGTTTTATGTATATATTCATATTTATTTATAGATAAAGAAATCAAATTCTTGATTTCTTGATTAAGAGCATGATTTTATTTTTGTGCGGTGGTACATGGAATTTTAAAAATTAAATTCTAATAATTGGATCGTATTAAAATTTGTTTTAACTTAATTCATTATAATATGTCTTAGTTAACTACATATCTGCATTTATTTTTACGCATATTTGAATGTCTTCTTGTGTTTTATTTTATGTACAATCGACACAAATGTATTCTTGCAGCTTGATTCATAGCAAAACCAACAAAATGTTTATACCAGCCGTCTCGTTCGCTCTTTACACAAATCTTATCAAGAAAATGTACTATTAATTATTGGTTTTGGTCATATAATATTTAAACAACAACAAAAACAGAGGGACATTTTGGTTGGTTTTGTTATATTCGTTACAAATATTTTCCTGTATCTTGATAAATTGAACAGGATTGTTTGTATGTTCGCTGTAGGAGTATTATTTGTGTGTTTATGTTATAGTATATTATATTATAATGAAACATGATATGTCTCCTGCTACGCACATGGTAGATAGTAGAAAATTTTTACCTTCAATGTGTTTTTTGTATTCACGAGACAACCATGTTGTTTTGATAAAACCTGAACTATACAAACGCAACGAGAAAAGAAAATAGGATTCTGATACTTTGTATAGTAGAGTAAATTTGAGTCCTATCGAAAACCGCCATATATAATACAATAATATATTTAGGTATGATTTTTTTTATTTTTTATTTTTATAGGGTATTATAAACTACATTAAATTATATTTAATTTTATTAATATTATAATTTTATAAATTAACTAAATTATATAAATAAATACTAATTTGGAAATATTAATTTTGAGTTGAGTTGAGATTTGGTTTGCCAAACATACAATGATGTATTTATTTATGCATGCCAAATTTAGATTAATCGAATGTGAACAACGTAGAATTATGTAAAGGCAAATCGTGATGCTAAATGTATTGAATATAATTAATTACCTTAATGGATTTATTGAAGTTTAGGTTGCAGTTTTCACATAGAAATGTCCATTTTACTGATATGGCACACCGATAAATTTTTTAAGAAAATAATGTTTCAGGTTCCAAACATTGATTTATTATTTTACTTACTTTGCATGCTTGATTTTTCAGGGTAATATGTCTATAAACGGAGTTGAAGTTTTAGGGAATATTTATGTAATAGATTTCGTAGATATTGATTTTTGTTTATTTTAATTATGTCAACAAGATTATTAAAATTAAATCATTAATAATAAAAGGACTATGACCAATGAAATAAGTGTTGTTTTCTTAAAATTTTTCTTAAATATTTTATCAGGTAAATTAATGAAAAATGCGGACAAGGGTGAAATTACAACACTAATATTAAATTTTTTAAGCCCTATTGAAAACTTAGGGAGTCCTGAGTATCCGGCCCTGGATTTCAGAGTAATGGTCACCTAATAAAGTTGTTAGATTGTGCGGTCTTATGCTACCCTATTTATTATGTATTCTGGTAATAATTTACTAACTATCGATCGCATTGGTGTCTGTGACCGGGTCGAGTCTGTCCCAACTAATAATCTTATCCTATCCTTCGGTTTTGTTATATGTATACGGGTGTACGGTGTGGGCCTGGGAGTCCGGAAGATCCTGCTAAAATGCTTGGCCGTACACTCATAATCAATCAATCAATCAATTACTTTACTACATTTTTTCTTAGAACTACTTTCGATCCTTGGCATCCTGAAGTAAATATAAATTAGTTATCAATTACCCCTTGTATTTTCCCCCCAGCTTACTTCCTTCGGCTGTTTTTGATTAGTTGGTTTTAAATAACTAGTCCTACTCTCAATCATTTAAGTTTAAGTTTAAGTTTGATTTAATTTCTGGAAACCTATTACAAATTAATGGTTAAGTACCACACAACCTTAATGTTAATATTAGTGTTCGTTTCCCTTGGCTGCTTCAGATTCCAGCGCCCGCCTCCGAATTTTTTTTGTTGTAGTATCATTAAAAGCTGTATAAATTGATATTAATATTCTGCACCACCTGTCCAATAAATATAGATAAAGAATAAATAAGTTTCAATTTTATAAAACCATCAATAACTTTTCCTGTACAGCTCTCATCATCCGTATCATTCCCGGCTCGCTCCGAGGAGTAAAACCTAAACTGCAAATGACGACGCGTCCCACCTTGATACCCAAAAAATCCATTAAAGTTATTAAATAGTATAAACCACCCCTTTATTAAAATAATTAAAGTAAATACATAAGTTATATAAATAATATTATATTAGTAACAGAGAATCAATCCGGTTCCAGACACCAAAGCAATTGACAGCTGGTGACCCTGCCGGTAATAAATACCGTAAACAAGTTAGCAACACAGTTTCTAACACCCTGATAAAGTTAGCCGAAAGTTCCCAGCCGAAAGTAAAAAGTTGATAATGCAGATTATATTATTAACATTCCAGCCGAAAATAAACAATTTGGTTGTTGTTCAGCCAAAAGTAAATAGGATACATGGATTGCAATAAAAACTTTTGAAAAGAGTCTTACGTGACAAATTTTGTTTAACCTAGTCGTAGAAAATATCGGAAAATCAGAAGGATTCACAAAATTGGAATAAAATCAGCCACTAGAGTGTTATGTCTGGAGATGGATTGCCTTGCGGTGATTTGTCAATAGCTACGGCAGGAAAACAATTCAGTTTATGTTTCCCGTGGGAAATCTCGGGAAATTCGATTTTCCAAAAATTATTTGAAAATTTGTATAAAATCAGCCTTTAGAATGTTATGTCTGGAGATGGATTGCATTGATGTGACTTGTCAATAGCTATGGCGGAAAAAGGATTCGGTTCAATTTTCCCGTGGGAAATCTCGGAAAATTCGATTTTCATTTTCCATTTTACACACATTTTAAATGTTTGTACTGACAAATCGCTTCAATGCAATCTATCTCAAGACAAAACACTCTAGTGGCTGATTTTATACAAATTTTCTAGTGATTTTTGGAAAATCGAATTTTCCGAGATTTCCCACGGGAAAGCGATTTTCCGAGATTTTTCACGTGAGTTATCCATGTATCCTATTTATTTTCGGCTGATAACTAACATAATCTGCAGTATCGACCTTTTAGTTTCAACTGGATTTACACAATCTGCATTACCATTTCTTTACTTTCGGCTGGAGTAACCCAATCTGCATGATCGACTTTTCACTTTCGGCTGGCAACTTTCGGCTAACTTTAACTGTATGTTTCAAGCACAATTCCTAATATACGTTCCCCTTACGCTGAATCAGGTTTTTAATTTTTTTTTTTGAAATAATTCCTAAAATTTAGATCTGTATTAATTTTTAATTCGCCAGTCATTCTCTTAATTAATTTATTTTTACTTTAAATTTAACTTAATTTTCATCAACATATTATGAATCAATGTTTAAGTACTACAAGTAATTTTAATGTTAAAATAAGTAACTTGTTTCTCTTGACTACTTCTGATTTCAGTGCTTGTTCCTGTAAATTTGGTGTTATGCTTGAAAACTATTTAAATCTAGCTATTAATTAACTAGCTATATAAATCTAATTTTCTAGTTTATTAGGATGACACCTGCATTCTGGAAATAACATTTATTAGTTTGCTGGCTCAGACTTTTGTACGCTTTTGAATATTATAGTCATTATTACATTAAATTTAAATTAAAACTTATAACATCCGCTCTGGGAATAAATTTAGTTAGATAAGAATCAGCCGCTTATTCAAATGATTTTCGGCACTCTGGCCTCTGCCGCAACCTACACCTACAGTTTAGCTCAAACCGCTATTTTAATGAAGTATTTCGGCAACCCGCACCGGTCGCCAATGGTTAAAAGTCAAAACTGCATTATCTACAAGAACTGTTCGTGTCTTTAATCGCAAGAGCGAAATTTAACGTTTTTTCTTTTTTTTTTTTAAATGCAAAAGAACCACAAACACAATAAAGCGACAACCACAGCTGCTATTCGATTGAAACTCTTAAAGCTAACCTCTCTCAAAGTTTGTCGGTAACAATTTCCCGAATAAGTTAAACTGCCTCACCGACCAGCTGTATATTTCTTGACCTCCTGTTTGCTTTGGAAAAACATCTCAATGTCTCTTATAGTGGCACATCTCATGTGTGTTTTATCAAGCATACACCATATTGTTACCTGTATCACCCAAATATTGCAAATTACAACCATAAAGTAATTGTTTTGACATATAAACTAAACTAACACATGGAACATAGATGGGAAATTTCTAGAGATGGCAAACAACAAAATGTATGCAAAACTAATAAACCGACAACCTGACACGAATTATGCAGCAGTTCATTTAATTTTTATTTTGTATTTCTTTTATTTATGTACCAAAAGTTCAAGCTGACTTCACTGAACGTATCCCAGTAACTTTCACTTATCAATAGTACTGCATCAACGACAAATCCGTTTCCATCTTTAGTCGTCAAATCAATTAAATTATAATAATATGATAGTTACATGGCCGTCAAAAAATCAGCCATAAACGGACCAAAAACTGTAAACAAAGCAACCCACCCCGAACAGGACTGACAACTTGACCCGAATTAGAGAAGAAAAAAACAAATTTCATTTTTCTTACATGTACCAAAATCTAAAAATTGCTAACGCTGACATCCCTAGAACGATTCCGCGCTCCACTTTCACGTCTCAAACCTTACCGAATCATCGTTTAGTCAGCCTGTATCCCCGACCGCCAATCCACAATGGAAAAGTATAGCCATGTCACCCCACAGTTACCGCAACTTATTTGCGTTAAATAGTACCTGTGTTTTATTTACCACTTTCACTAGTACTAAAACACAATTTGCTTGAAGGAAATGTTGGATCATCCTCTCTTAATATTGTTTGGCCTTTGTTGGTTTTTCAATTCTTACTCTTATTATTTTTTGTGTGTTAAACATTTATTCCTACTTTAATTATGATCTCAGGTGCAATATAGCCGGAGGAATGATCGACTGTATTAAATAAACACAGCCATCCTAAGCTATTCCATAATTTGGTTATTTATTTTAATTCTGTTTATTTACTTTTACATTTTATTTTATTAGGTCCACTCCGTAGCAATGAGTCTCTTTGGTGCATCATTTTGTACTATTGCACATATTAACCTTTATTTCGTCTGTATCCGACAACACAAGAACCGGTTTGATTGAACTAGCATTAACACTTCAATTCGTTGAATCAAATTTCCTTAGGTTCGATCGTCTCTCTGTCATTGTATACTCAAAATTGTGATTTTATAAACACTGCATCTAAAATATTTTCGAAATTAAATGCTACTAATGCTAACCTCAATACCTGTATGGTATCCAAATTATAAAGCTCACCAATAATGTTTTGTCAAATTCGACAAAACAGATTATAAATATTTTTAACAGTTTTAATATTATCGATTTTTATTTTTATTATAATTAACAAAACGCAAATTTAAAATTATTTATATTTGACATTTGTTTGAAGTGAAGGGTATCAATCGATCACCTAATTCACTTCAGTAGCTCAATTATCTAAATAGCAATGGAATTATTTAAATATTAGAGTAAAAAAGTAACTCAATTCTAATTCAATTAATTCATGGCAATCGAAAGTGCTTTTTATGCAAGATCTTTTTTAATTGGAAGCTAGGACACACTTGAAAACATAAGAAAAGCAGCTAAATCAGATTTTATGTATATTTTTCCGAACAAAAATGTTAGATATGAATATAGAAAAAAACTAACTAATCAACAAAGCCTATTTCGTAAACAAAACATCCCCCTCTCCTCTCCCGCCCGTTAAAATTTTTGTGATTTGCAATTTTTTTTTCTGAAGCGGTAACGCATTGACAAGACATTGAATGAGATACTGTTAAAGCTAGCCGAAAGTTGCCAGCCGAAAGTGAAAAGTCGATAATGTAGATTGTGTTAATCCAGCCGAAAGTAACAAAACAATAGTAATGCTGATTTTCTGATCCCGAACGAAAGTAAACCGTCGATAATGCAGATTATAACAATAACATTCCAGCTAAAAATAAAAAAATTTGTAGTTATTGTAGCGTCATATAATCATAATCATAGTTATTGTAGCGTCATCTAATCATAATCAATCAAGTTTCCCGTGGGAAATCTCGGAAAATTCGATTTGCCAAAAATTATTAGAAAATTTGTATAAAATCAGCCTCTAGAATGTTGTCTGGAGATGGATGGCATTGACGTGACTTGTCAATATCTAAAATGCGTAAGCTATCGACAAGTCACATCTATGCAATCCATCTCCAGACATAACACACTAGAGGCTGATTTTATATAAATTTTGAAATGATTTTTGGAAAATTGAATTTTCTGAGATTCCCCACGGGAAACTTGAAATTAATTTTTTGCCTGCGATAGCCTTTGACAAGTCAAATCAATGCAATCCATCTCTAGACATAACATTGTAGAGGGCTGATTTTATTCATCCATTTCTTACTTTCGGCTGGAAACTTTTTTGAGGCTTCCGAGATTTCCCACGGGAAACTTGAAATTAATTTTTTGCCTGCGATAGCCATTGACAAGTCACATCAATGCAATCCATCTCTAGACATAACATTCTAGAGGCTGATTTTATTCATCCATTTCTTACTTTCGGCTGGAAACTTTTTCGAGTTTTCCGAGAATTCCCACGGGAACCTTGAACTGAATTTTTTTCCTGTGATAGCTTTGGACAAATCACATCAATGAAATCCATCTCCAGACATAGCACTCTAGAAACTGATTTATTTTCGGCTGGAATGTCAATAGCATAATCTGCATTATCGACTTTTAACTTTCGACTGGAAACTTTCGGCTAACTTTAATCACATATTTCTAGATATTTTAGTGATTGATTGGCACCGAAATAAAAACCTACATGGGGTAAAAACAAATCTCGTCAATTCACCAAGAATTTTAAAAACATTTCTTGCTTAGTAAAATTATGAAACCACAGATTACATAAATCCACACTCGTACCTAACACACTTTTACATTTTGACTTAGTTGATTTTAACTCACAACCTCTGAAAAGTCGTAATTTTAACCGTACTTTGTTTTATCCCGCAGATCAGTTGAAGGACCGTACTAGATTTACACGGGCACTACAGGAATTAGAAACAATTAAATTTCTCAGCAATATTATGATATTAGTATTATGCATTGAGGTGAGTGGCCTTTGCCTCCCTACCTTAATGTCAAATAACACATTTATGACTGGTGTTGAAACCCATCACTTCCTTTCATGTGTGTTTAAAAATTAATAGACACCTGTTGGATTCAAACTCGATTCCTTAAGATTCAAATGCCGTAGAATACTGCACTATTTGGTCGGGTTACATTTTATTTACATTTTATATTCTAACGAAAATGTCTAACGAGGCGCTCGCAATTATATTTTCTCCTAAACACCTAATCAAGATTTTCTGAATCTTGAAAAAGATTTTTTTTGTGATTTGCGTTACTATAGAATTTTACTACCACGCTATCGCGACTTTCGGTCACACCTTGCAGGTGTTATCGGGCAAGTCAAAAAGTTATCTATGACATAAACAAGATTTTTCGCAAATTCTTTGGACGTTACATCCTCGTTTATGACAATTGCGTCCTTGACAATTACGACCTCGGTTACGATTACAAATTCATTGATGTTGCAGAGATCGGTTATACCCACACCTCCATTCATAACTGTCTTATAGTAGTTGAATGTCCGAAACAATTTGTAAATTGTTCTTTTGTCATATGACCAAAATGATGTATTGCGTAGGATATACTGCAAGCTTCCTTGTGTTCGCTATTGTTTTCAAATACATTGCTATGGAATTTTCGATAAATATGTTGTCAACAGTTGGCGGAGCTAAAAGCGCCACATGAAACATGAGCTTCAAGAAAATAGATCAACAAGTTGTTTAAACCAATCAATCATTTTTATGTAAAAAGGTGAACATAACCACATTTTTAGATTTTAGTTGTGAGCACCGGTCACTTATAATTTTTCCCGTAGTGCTCAAAACAGATTCGGATTTGATGGATGTGGCTAGAATACACAAATATTTCACTGCTCATTCCAGAGCTGGGCCAAATTGTGTGTTATTCTGTAACAAGATATAAAATGAAAAACCTTAATAAACGACTGATGTCATAAAACATGAAGATAAAAGAAAGAAAGCAATTCCTTCTTACTTTCTAGAAATTAAAAGGATTGGATTTCCGGTCAAGTAAGTTTGTCTTTCAGAAATTTTTGTTTCTAGATACGATAATACATGTCCAGAAAAATAATTAGGCGTTTTTGATTCTAGTTCACTATTAGCTTCGGTATCATTTTCAATACTCACACAGTGACCAATTCATTTTCTAATGAAATGTCAACTTGCACTATATGGCATTTTCTTTTCAAAGAAGCCCATCAGATTTAAAAATGTACGACATTAATTTGTTGGGATCTAAAAAAATACCACACTAATTTATTCATATGGGTATAACCGTTTAAATATTTTTTGCGTCCACTGAGTGAGTAAAAAGCTTTATCATTTCTTCAGTGTTAGTAGTACGTTAG
The DNA here is from genome assembly GCA_958295665.1 of Tipula vernalis. Classification (NCBI taxonomy): domain Eukaryota; kingdom Metazoa; phylum Arthropoda; class Insecta; order Diptera; family Tipulidae; genus Tipula; species Tipula vernalis. The sequence continues at coordinate 49,200,800 of OY282559.1, forward strand.
TAACGTAACTATTTCCAAATGTGTCTATGGAGATTTTCTCGAAGCCCGTTAAAACCATTTCATAATCTTTAAGGCCATATACCTTTTCGATCGACAAGGGCGCGAGAGCTTTTTTCAATTTTAAATGGAATCTCCCTATCGGAACGATAAGTTTTAAAATTCGCTCTATTATATAACATATTCCATCCTGTTGCGACCTCTTGCACTAACTTAAAGTGATTAGTGGAGTTTCATTCCTTAATTTTTTGCATGATGTTCCATTCAAGAAATACATAATTTAGGGAATTTGCGATGTTTTCGGCATTTTGATTTATCTGCTCAAACTGCGGTTAGATCCATAAGCTACTGGTTTTAAATCGAAATTCTTAGCAAGAAAATGACATATTACAGTCTGGTATGATTTGATTGCTCTCGAACTACACAAACCACTATTATTGCAATGAGATTTCTTTCGGCTAATATAATATTTAACTTTTGTTTCGCAGTTAGTTAAAGTTTTGGCCTAAGGATTTTCCGAATTAACGTTTTATTTTGAATCACATATTTTGAATCTAGTTTTTTACTTAGTCGTACCCCAGAGAGTGTTTAAAAAACTGATTCGCTAATCATTAGTTGTGGTGGTTAATTCCATTTAAATTTGGGTCAAATCTTTTTAAATGATCAGCCAAATTGCTTATTTTGTTGCTTGTTTTATATTCCGTTTTATATTTAACCTTAAAATGACCGCTGCAAGTCATTCAAAAAATGCCTTAAGTACCTATCTGAATGAAATATTTAACGCTTTTCCAGAACCCGGGTTCAAAAATGAGGGTCTCCGTAAAACAATTAGAGTTGACCTTGAAATAACCTTGACAAAAAATTTCGAGGTCAAACTTGAGGTCACCAATCGATTTCTCCCGTAAAACTCTATAATTAAAATATTTCAGTGGGTGTTTTAAAACTGGAGACACTGGAGAGCGTGTGAATGTCGGGATGGTCCAATAATAGCTGTAATCGATCATTAATAATGTCAACGTATTATTATTGCATCCGGCGATATTGTAATCCCTTTAGTAAAGGTAAATATGACTCAAGGAAATATTTTCGTTTGTGCTACGTAATGAATGTTTTGATATGTATATTTGAAAATAAGGTCCAGCACAACATGGAAGTAAAAGGTTAGTGTGTGCACCGTGGGAAATTTTAGCTTACCATACTTAAATTGGAAGCAAATTGACGGAATACTTACACTGTTTTGTGACACTACCGATACTTCTTTGGTGATAGATGCATTTTTTGAAATGGCTCTAATACAACATAATGAAACACACAATCTCTGACCGGTTTTACGAAATTTGTATGCGGGGATGGATCTTTTCATTCCCAAATTTGTCAACAAACATAATGCGTATCGTGAACAGTGGTTCAACAAAAAGCTTGCTAATTTATATAAGCAAGGCGCATAAAAGGTATAAAAGGACGAAGGCGTCAGACAACGCATAATCATTGTATTCTTACCTTCGGTATGAGTTTAAGGTGTTGAATCAATTTTGGTATGATAATTGTTAGGAATTGAATTTGGTATCGAGTTAAATCCATTTTGTTTTTGGCATTATATTAACTGTAGAAGAAAGTTTGTTGGTAATCCTTTACCCATGAGTTACAATGATAGGCAAACTGATGATTTAAATTCTGTTTGCGAATTATTTCGATAATGTTTCAACAACTTATTCTGACCAAGGCATGGTCAATAATCATTCGAATAGCTATTTTATCTGTTATCCCTAAGCTTTTTGAAAAATTGGGTACAGATTGTAATGATTTTAGTATCAAAAACTTAATTGTTCTCCAACAACACGGTTCTGTTTCTGGTAGATCAACGACAACCAATCTTGCAGTATTTGGTCATAATATCCTGTTTAGAAAAATGGGCGATACTATTTATATAGATTTCAGCAAGGCCTTTGATAAAATTAATCAGAAGTTATTAATTCAATAAATTGATTAAAGTTACGCTATTATCCGAAATGGTGCAGGCTTGTTATTGGTATAACAGGGCTTTACTCGTTTAGTTCTCAATATCTTCAAATGTAAAACTATGTCTTTTGCAAGAATTAAGAATTTAATTGTAACTCCATACAGTTAACAAGATTTGGAAATTGGTCGAACTACTGAGTTTTGTTAACATATAAACTAAGTTTTATTAAACATATTATTATTATTATTGGGGGGCCATGCGGGCGATCAGCCACTTCGCACTGCGACCTAAAAGATCTATTGTGCTGGCCCCTGCTTAATTATCCGTCCAGTCAATATTCAGGTTCTTAATGAACCTGACGATGCTGCCTCCCGGTACGTGATACATACTATCTGGGCTTATTGCTTTCCCTCCTAGATGTTTACTACAGCATGTAGTTCCGTTAGAAAGACGGTAGCATTGGAGCTCAAGGACCTCGAGAGGGTTGTCCCACTCTCGTATATTCCTACTCCTGCCCCGTATTCCGTTTGATTTTACTCTTACGAGTTGCTCGGAATTGAAAATCACGTGTAGGTCACCCAGCTTTACTACAGGAAGGCTAAATAAAACTGGAGGGTGCCTGGTATCCAGAGTCCGCATATTTTGGGCTGATTAACCTATCTATAAGTGGCCTTAGTTACCAGTGGTTGCCACGAGGAGGCAGTACGTGCACTTGCGAATTGTGAACAGGTTACCCCTTACACAATTGTAGACATCACGCAGCGGCCTAATGACAAGACCAGAACAGCTCACGTGATGCGCACCCTACTGGAAGGTTACGGAGCTGGTAGATTAATCTACTCAACTTTGGTCCCCCCTCCAATAGTCGCCAAACCACCAAATACCATTAAACATATAGAAATGCTTGTAGCCAGGGCCGGCTTGATCCTTGGTTTCGTAAAGAGATATGCTCATCAAGACCCTTACAGTCATACCTTATATATTTGGTTTGTTAGCGCTATTTTGGAATACGCTGTAGTTATCTGGAGTTCCAGTTATAACATATGTAGCGATCGTATTAAACGGATTCAGAAAAAATTCTTAATATTTCCCCTCCGAATACTTCAGAGGTAAATTTCCGGATTTAGTTTACCTCCTTATTCCGGTCGTTATAAACTTTTAAACATTCTTAATCTTGAATTTAGAACGGAGAAGATTCATGCAATATTTTCTGGGTACGTAATTTGTGGTAAGATTGTGTGCCCGGTATTGCTTGATTTATATCCAATTTATTTACTAACGAGAATTCCTCGATCAGGGCAGTTAATGTGAAGTTCTGCTTTTTATCGTACGAATTATGGAATTCTTTACCCATTGGAGCGTAGCTACTTCTAAATTTTTTAACAAATGTTCAGAAATTTTTGAATTCAATATTACGTGACATTTCGTTTCTATGCTGACTAGGTATGGATAGAAGACTTTTGAAATATTTTCGTAAACAACCTCCTAAGTCATCCATCCATTTTCACTTAATACCAGGCCTCTACCCTTGACAGCAATTTTAATATGTATGTTCTCATGGATTTCAGCAGCAAGAGAAAACATAAATGTCAGATTTGCTTTAACCTGACCTTGAGCGATGTTGTATATTGGCGACCTTGGTTTTCGGACTTCGATTGAGGCAAATCAGCCCTTAATATTGCTTGCTACCACTGTGGCACTCGCTGCTGTTATTGCGTCCGGTGTCCTTAATAAAATATATGGATGTTTATTTAAGAAGGAACGAAACCAATCCTTACTTGGTAAATGATTAGAACCAAAAGGATGTTCTCGTTGAAACAAAATTCTTTTTATTTGCGGGGTCGTAATCCATTCTTTTAAACTATTTTCTTCCTTAATAGTTAGCAGTGTCGCTAATTAATTAAATTATATTAATTTAATCACTTTTTAGAGTCTTTAAATTTTTCAAAAATTCTAACAAGTTCTAATGATTTACTGTACTTTCTAAAATGATTTCTAGATAAGTTGTTTTCCTACAAATACTCAATTGGTCCATCCAAATTACAAAAAGGTTAAAAGGTTATATAGATACAAATAAGCAAGGCATCATAAACCTTTTCACATCCTTAATGATGTCGCAAACCAATAAAACATTTGTGAATAATAATCAATTTAACGAGAAGATTTATTTGTGTGTATACCTCTGTAAGTAAAAAAAAAACTTACTATAAATCCAATTACCTACATCCCTTTTCTATGTAACCATGTATAACGGCAATTATCCTTCAACTTTAACATTGAAGCAAAAATCATAATATTTCAAGGGTGATTCAAAAAAATAAACTTGCGGATGGTATATAGCCAAAAAAAAAAGGGCGAATCATCCTTTTGTTGTTACATATTTGTTAATAAGATATTTTCGAAGGATAATAAAGGACAAAACAACAAATACGAAAAAGAAGTTAGTCAGACGTACACACAAAACATTTGTAGTATAGAAAAAGTAAATTGATTTTGATTGTTTATTAATGTTGATTGAAAATTAATTCTTTTAATGATGTAAAAACAAAAGAAAAATTGGTTTTCCATTATTATTTTCATTTTCCAAAACTTTTTTGTTGTTGCTGTTACGGGATTTCTTTCCTATTCCGATCCTAATTGAGGAGAGATATAAATGAGAATTTATTTACTTTTTTTTTTTTACTGCGGCTATTGTGTGTGCCTAAGTTAGGGTTAAATTGAAGTTGATTATAATTTAATGATGATTTTATTTAATACTCGTCTAATAGTACATCGAAAGGTTATTTTGTTAACATTATTGTTTATGGTTTTTTTTTTACGAAATTTCTTCTTTTGCTACAGATTATCGAAACATGAAGGGTGTCAAATAAAGAATTAATTCTATTTGTAATTTATGAAGGTATATAAGCACTCTTTAATCTCTAAGTTTTATATCGAATCGTAAGATTTTTCTTTTTGAAATTAGCATTTGATTAATTTAGGTTTGGAAAGTCTCGCAAAAATGTGAAATCACCGATATTTTTAATTAGTGTTAGTGCAATATGATCAAAGTAAATCATTCTCTTACAATTATCGGTTACAATTTTGTGTCGAGAGTAAGAACCAACGTTTACATACGATTTATTAAAAAGTGTTTATAAGTCTTTATTAGATTGACAGGCTTACTTCAATGGTCGCTTATACACAACCACAAAAACCAAAACAACTTGGTTATCTTTTTTATTTAAAGCAGCATTTATCCTTGGGAACATGGTTTCTACTTTTAGCCCCATGAGTTTCTTGGAGAGAAATTAGTTTTAGATCCACCTGGAATCATTTATATTAATGAGAATTCAGTGTTGCTTTAATGGTATCTGCAAACCGGGTTTTCCCTGTGTGTAATTTTTAATAGTGTTGGCCAATCTCCAACTGTTTAATCGTTTTTTCTACAATAAACAGAGACGTACCTACCTGAGTGTGTGGAACTGTGGAAAACGTTGAATTCTATACAGCAATAAGCCAAAGTTAGTAAATAATTGGAATTAAGGAAATAAAAAATAATTGAAACCAGCCAGAAAGGGGATTTATATGTACATATTCGACGGGGTCGCAATTTGGTACGTTAGGGCATTTTTCAAATATGACATACAAATATCGGGAATACAATTTCCGAAAAGGGTTGTTTTCCCGGAAAAATATTTTTGGTTTTAATTTTTTTCTTTGAAGTAAAAACAATTTCTCGAACAAAAATCGACAATTGTAATTGAAATTGTTGGGGTAGGTGGGAATGCATTTATACACGGAGTGTTGGACTCCCGATGCCGGACTACCGACTAAAAACACCGCCCCTTCTTCCGATCTAGTCTGGAACTCTTTGCCACATTACTTCGGACTAGATCTTATATTTTGCAGGTCTGCTAGAGTACTCCAATCCACTAGACACTTCTATCTAGGTAGATTTTTTTTGATTTTAAGATTTTCTCCGCAAAAACGTTCATCCTCCTTCACGGTTCTTCCCCACGAATCAAATATTCAGCTGCGGTCTCTGGGGACCTCAAGCCTGCTGCCTCCTGCACCCCTCTTCTTTGCTCGGCCCAGTTTCCACATTGGAACAAGGTATGCTCCGCATCGTCCACTACACCTGTGCAGTAGATACACTCCTGGAAATCGGCCTTCCCCATTGTGTGTAGGTATTTCCTAAAATAGCCATGCCCACTCAGGGATTGACTTATGTAGTAGTCGACCTCGCCGTGCTGGCGTTCGGCCCACTCCTTACTCTTGGGATAAGCTTTGCAGTCCATCTTCCCGCGGTTTTGGGCTCCCATTTTGCCTGCCAGCGCTCCATAGTTCGAGCTCTTTCCTCCAAACTCGCTAGTTTCCTTCCCACTTCAGCCTTTCGCAGATAGACCGCTTTCTGCTTCTTGGCCAAAAGGTGGGGATGCAGCCCGCTATCACAAGTAGGGCTGCTTCGGACACTGTCCGGTATGCCGATGCTACTCGTAGAGCTCCCGCCTCTGTTCCTGAGTCTGTCGCTTCCGATATACCTCCCTACTCAAGGAGTCGGCCTAAATCTCCGCGCCATACAGTAGAACTGACTGGACCGCTGACAAAAGCAGGCGCCGTTTGCTTGTTCTTGGGCCGCTGGTGTTAGCCATGAGCCTGCTTAGGGTTGATACTCCTCCTGCCGCTTTATCCGTTGTCTGATTGATCTGCTCGAAACGTCTCATCTTTGCGTCAATAATGATTCCCAGATATTTAACTTTCGGGGCTGTCTCTATGACGTGCTCGCCAACGCACATTGGGAAAGCAGTTTGTATCCGTTTTTTGCCGGCACAGCATTCTCCGTTTTGCTATAAGCCAGGGATAGTCCATGAGCTTTCATCCGGCGATTTACAGTGCGCATTACCTGGTTTAATTTCCACTGTCCCTGCTTGGAATCACGAGCAGCGACTAGTACTGCAATGTCGTCCGCGTATCCTACTAAGCATATTTCGTCCGGCATTTCCTCTCGCAAGAGGCTATCATAGTACGCGTTCCAGAGGTCGGGTCCTAGAATTGATCCCTGTGCAACTCCTCCTGTAATCGTCAAACTCCTTTGACCGTCTTCAATTTCATAAAGAAGTATACGGTCCTTGAGGTAATCATTTGGGATTCTCAGCAGGTACATCGGGATGTGGAAGCTATGGTATAGCGCGTCAAGCATATCGCTCCATCTTGCTGAGTTTAACGCATTTTTTACGTCGAGCGTCACTAATATCACAATGCGCCTTGTAAAATGGTTGTGGTTTTCAGCTCTACGTACTGCTTTCGTTACCTCTCTAATAGCATCTATAGTTGATAATCCTGCCCTGAAGCCATATTGTCGTGGTGAAAGGTCACCATCGGCTCGGATCGCGTCAATCAGTCTTTCTCTTGTTAGTTTCTCCATTACTTTCCCCGTTGAGTCGAGCATATAGTAGCTATGGATCCCCTTTGCCTTTACTAATAAGAACTAACCTCGCTCTTTTCCACCGCGTGCTGAACACATCTTCACGAAGGCACGAGTTGTACATACGTAGCAGCAAGTTGTAACGCCATTCCTTTAGGGAATTAACGGTATCAAAAAAAAAAACCGTAAATGATTATCATGTGATTCCAGAATACATCATTTGTGCCGCTAGCTCTAACGGAGAGGTATGTTAGTCGTGGGATTGTATTCTGGCAAATATGGCGGGAGATGGAAGGTTACTCAACTCACATCACTTACCTCAATCTACATCACTCCATATCTATGTCCGGGCCTAGCCACTCATTGTAACAAAAAAAAATTATACTTTAACTCTAACATGATTTAATACATTTTATTAGGAACATTATTTACTCAATTTTGTGAATAATAAAAATTTATTATCTTACTACAAGTTAGCAAATAATAGAAAAATCACAAAAAAAAACAATAAGGAAAGTAATTACAACATCTTATCACAATTATATCATGTTATAAAATTTTACAGCTAAGTAATATTACTCCGGTTGACCGGTTTCAATACAAACAAAATGTTTAATAAAAAAAAATATTGCGTTTAATTGTTACCTTGCTATGCCGAAGACGAAGAAAGCACTTTCCACGGTTCGACAAGTCCGGTTTTCTCCTAGAACGAAAGATCTCAAAAAACAGAGAAAAAAAAAATCATAAAGAAACAAAATAAAGAATATTAGTTGACTGTTGAAAAGAAAATTACTTAACTAGTTAGCATTATAACAAGATGCAAGAATTGAATTAATCATTACAAAAAAAAACCATTAAGATAATAATAAAAAAAATGAAATAATTAAATAATGTCCAATAAATGAGACAAAAAAAAAATAATGAAAAGAAAATAGAATCACAACTTATCAATTTAAGTCCTTGGTTATGTCGTCAGCCAGTCATAAGCTATCACCAGCAAAAACCGCTATCCAACAATTACCACACCCGGTTCATAAACCATATGCTCCCTTTGTCCTAAATCAGCTACGACAAAATCCGCTATCACCACAAATATGTTACACCTCTGCATGCGCCTTCGATGACTTAATCCGCGTTGAACAGCCCGTTCCAATTTTACTACACAATTCGGTGCAAATAACAAGTAGATTTCATAATACAACGTTTTTATTTTAGTATTATTTTGCACAACAACAACACAAAGAAAAAAATTTCACAACCAAATTGAACGCAATCACTAAGCTTGAAATCGAGGTGCCACAATTTCTATTGTATGAAATTCCATAATATGATATAGAATAAAGTCTATTTATTGAGACTCAAGCTACAACTTTTCCATTTCATTTTTATATGTTGTTTTCAACCACAGTATTATAGTTTCTAAATGACACCATGAGCCAAATAAGAACAAATTATTGTTTTCACGTTCATCACTGAATTTAACCAAAGTTCTTAACACTTGAATTAAAATTTATAAAGGCAATTCTTTTAAATGAGCACAACTAACTCTTTTACTTTGGAAATCTTTAAGCTTATCAGTTTGTATTCGAGTGCGAGTTACGTTATCGCAACAACATCCTGTATTTAATTTCATTTAAACTAAATTATATTAAATTACTATTTTGTTCCCATCATTTATTATAACGTAAGCTAAATTCTTTAATGATAATTTTATTTGATACATTAATATACAATTCTTAGAATTATAATTATAATTAATTATTTGTTAACGTAGCACTTCTAAATACCATGTAAATCATTTTTCCATATATGATAAGTTAGTTTTACACGAACCTTCTAATAAAGAACATTAAAAATATATTAAATAGTTTTCTTTACCAAGTGATAATACTTAACTGGCGCAGTTGATAGGATTGATATTTTTAAATATCAATATATAAAAATAAAAGTATTTATCGTAAATTTTAAAAATAATATACAAAAATAACAATAATAATATATACATAATATAAAGTAAACCAAAAAGTATATAACAAAATAAAATAATATAATAAATTAGAAGTATATAAACGTAGATAACGAAAAAGTAAATAAGTGAAAGAGAATAAAATAATTTAAAACAAAAGTGTGTGGAAACTTTTAAACGAAAATTTCGTTTACTGTGATATAAATTGTGAAAATTTTCTATCCTAATCTATATATATATAGAAAAATATCAAGAAAATTTATTCAAGTGCATCGCATAAAAGTGAAAAAAGTAAAAATCATAAACAGAAAATAACTATAGTTGTGGTATTCAATTCACAAAAATTTCAACATCAACGGCATATTGGTGTTTAAATATTATTGACGTCACAACGGGGCGATGAACAACTGGTATTGGGCAATAATCGGCAGTTTGGTCTGGTAAGTCTTATATTTTGTTATATTCGCTATCCTTATATAGTTATTTCCTTTTATGTTCCCACCTTTTAAAAAACTTGGTAAATTGAAGAATTCGTGTATCACTCAACCAAAACATACCGCGGATTACGGTATAAGTTTAGAACATATTAAAATTAAAAGTAATAATTTAGTATCATTTAAATTAAATTCACTCAAAATGAATCCAGACGCGAATAACGCGATTTTTAATCACTTGCGTATACCCGACGCAATTAAGGATTTACCTCGATTCGAGGGAAATACTAGAAGTCTGTATGACTTTATCGACAATGTCGAAGAAATTCTTAGTTTAATGAAGGATATTGAAGGTACAAGTTACGCTAAAATTATATTAAGGGCAATACGGAATAAGATAGTTGGACCAGCCAACGACGTCTTAAACATGTACGGGACTCCACTGACATGGACTGATATAAAAAATAATTTAACGACTCACTATTCCGATAAAAGAAATGAAACTAGTTTAATTAAAGATTTACATTCTATGACCCAAATAAATGAAACAGTTGAAAGTTTTTATTCTAAAATAATAGATATATATTCTACAATAATAAACCATATTAAAATCCATGAAACAGATAATAACGTTGTTAAATCTAAACAAACACTCTATGAGCAAATGTGTCTAAACACATTCCTATCTGGCCTTAAGGAACCTTTAGGGTCAATCATAAGGGCAATGCGACCCAGTTCACTAGCAGAAGCATTTAGCTATTGTTTGCGAGAACAAAATATCAACTATATGAAAAATAATAAAATTCACATAGTTAATAACCAACCATTCAAACTTCACGGAAATGTTGGTTCAATCTCAAAGCCACAAAATAACCCACATCTGAGACAGAATATTTCATATAACCAAATACCAACTAGGAATATTTCACCTAATTTTAACTTCAGGACACCTTCAAATAATTTTTACAACCAATCTCCAAATAATTTTAATTATCCAAGACCACCTCAAAATTTTAATAATTTTAGAACCCCACAAAATTCCAATCACAAAACCTTTCAACAATATTATAAACCTCAACAATATTCAAACCAGTTTACAAAACCCAATTATCCAAAACCAGAACCAATGGATATATCAAGTGGACATTCAAAATATAGATCCCCTAATCAATATCAAGCAAATAGAACAATTCAACCCACTAACCAGCCAAGATTTGTATCGGAAGAACTATTTAATATTGAAGGCGAATCAAATGATTCTGTGACAGATACAACAGAATTAGATTATTTAGAATCTCAAGAAGATTATTTAGAATCTCAACAAGAAATCGAAATAGACGAGGAAAATTTTCGTTTAATCGCCTCGGAGAACAAATCGGATATTTAGACATAAATAATAATAATACTAATAAAGACCATCTTCTTCCTTACATTCATATTAGGAACGGTAATAAAAATTTAAAATTTCTTATTGACACAGGTAGTTCAAAATCTTTTGTAAACCCAATTTTAATCGACGAAAAAGACTTTATTGTTATTGACCCTATAGAAATTACGACTATATTTAATAAACAGAACATAGACAAAAAACTTGTTATACCTGGACTTAAAGAATTTAGAACAAACGAAAACTTGACCTTTTATCTCTTTAAATTCCATAATTACTTTGACGGATTAATAGGTACAGAAATGATGCAACAATTAAAAATTCGACTCAATTTCATAGACAATTATTTAGAAACTGACACAGTTAAGATCCCATTACTTTCAAAGCCTTGTTTAATGTCAAAAACATATGAAATTCCCCCACACTCTAAATTAATTACACGACTACCAGTAGACTTAGAAAACGGAGACTTCTATTTAAAACCAACTATAATCACGGACGAAATACAAATTTCTGAAGGACTATACCATAGTGACAAATGGTATTCTAACATTGAAATAAAAAATACATCAAACGAACCTAAGACATTTAGGCTAGAACAACCCTTAAAAGTAGAATCAATAGAACAGAAATATTTCGAATTACATAATTATTCAATCGACCAATTTAAAAACCAAATTCTAACTAAATCAAACAGTGACCTACAAAATTTACTAAGACTGGACCACTTGAATGACGAAGAAAAAACTGAACTACTTAAAACTTGCAAAAAACATGAAGACATATTCCTTAAAGACGGTGATCTTTTAACATTCACCAACGAAATTAAACATTCTATTAACACAACAGATGATGTACCAATATACACAAAATCGTACCGTTACCCTGAAATCCACAAAGATGAAATAAAATCACAAATATCTAAAATGTTAGAACAGGGCATTATACAACCCAGTTTCTCACCCTGGTCGTCCCCCATTTGGATCGTACCAAAAAAGGCAGACGCTAGTGGAAAACAAAAATGGCGACTAGTTATAGATTATAGAAAACTGAACGATAAAACAGTAGACGATAGATACCCTCTTCCTAACATCAATGAAATTTTAGATAAACTAGGGAAATGCTTATATTTTAGTACGTTAGATTTAGCTTCCGGATTTCATCAGATTGAAATCAACAAAAGGGACATTCCCAAAACAGCTTTTAGTGTTGACAATGGGCATTACGAATTTATTCGAATGCCTTTCGGTTTAAAAAATGCGCCGTCAACGTTCCAAAGAGTAATGGATAACATTCTAAGGGAATATCAAGGGCGAATTTGTCTGTGTTATATGGACGATATTATAATCTATTCGACCTCCCTACAAGAACATACTGAAAATTTAAGTAAAATATTTCAAAGACTCAGGGAAGCAAACCTAAAAGTCCAATTGGACAAGTGCGAATTCTTACATAAGGAAATTGAATTTTTGGGCCACGTAGTGACACCGGAAGGTGTTAAACCGAACCCTAAGAAGATTAAAGCTGTAAAAGAATTCCCGTTACCCAAAACTGAAAAACAAATTAAAAGTTTTTTAGGGTTACTAGGGTATTATAGAAAGTTCTTAAAAGATTTTGCAAGAATTACAAAACCCCTCACTGAATGCTTACGAAAAGGCAAAGGTATTGTTATTGATCAAACCTACTTGGAATGCTTTGAAACCTGCAAAAATTTGTTGTGTAACGACCCATTATTACAATACCCCGATTTCAACAAACCCTTTAACTTAACGACCGATGCTAGCAATTTCGCTCTAGGAGCGGTACTTTCCCAAGGACCAATAGGGTCCGATAAGCCAACGTGTTATGCCAGTAGAACTCTAACAAAAACCGAACAAAATTATAGTACAATTGAGAAGGAGTTATTAGCAATCGTCTGGGCAACGAAATACTTTAGACCGTATTTATACGGTAGGAAATTTAACATCGTAACAGACCATAAACCTTTAGTATGGCTTTTCTCGTTAAAGGAACCAAATTCCAAATTAGTAAGGTGGCGATTGAAATTAGAAGAATTTGACTACAACATACATTATAAAAAGGGGAAAATGAATACAAATGCAGATGCATTATCACGTATAGAAATTAATTTACAAGAAGAAACTAGTTCGAATGATTCAATTATTAATAATGTAGGAGATTTAGAAACCATACATTCTGGAGAGGAAAACTTAGATGAGGGAATACCAATATCTGAAAGATCGTTGAACGAATTCACGTACCAGGTTATACTAGAAAATAGTATAATAGATAAACCAGATATAAAATATAAGATATTATTTAAAACACAAAAAAGATTTATAATACGAAGAAATGACTTCATGAAAGAGGAAGTCATGTTAGAAATATTCAAAAACTATTTTATTCCGAAAAAAATAACAGGAATACTAACAGATGATGAGACCTTTAAACTCGTACAAGCAACATTTTCTAAATATTTTAGTTATTCTAAGATTAAATTAATTAGATGTAATTTTATAGTAAGAGACGTAGTAGAGAGAGATGACCAAGAAGATATAATTAGGAATTACCATATTAAATCCAACCATAGAGGTATACAAGAAACTCTCTTACACTTAAAAAGAGATTATTTCTTTCCAAAAATGAAAAATGTTATTTCTAGTATAATTAACAATTGTGAAATCTGCCAAACCTATAAATATGAAAGAAATGTTAAACAAATAAAATACGAATTAACGGAAACCCCGGATAGACCACTAAAAATATTACACATAGATGTATATGCTTCACATAAAGAAAACTTTCTAACTATAATAGATAAATTTAGTAAATTTTCAAGTGCCTACCATTTAATAGGAAGAAATAGTATTTATATAGTAAAAGCTTTAAAACATTTCATTTCCCACCATGGTATACCCGTGAAAATTATAGCAGACAATGGACAGGAATTTCTCTCAAGTATTTTTAAGGATTTTTTGAAATTATATAACATAGAAATACATTATACTACTGCAAAGAATTCCACAGGGAATTCACCAGTAGAACGTTTCCACTCAACATTAACAGAAATAATCAGAATTATATTTAATCAAGATAAGACCAAATCCATCAACGAAATAATGGACGAAGCAATTATTACATATAATAATGCCATACACTCGACGACCAAATTAACTCCATTCGAGCTACTAAATGGACATTATACCAAATCAAACCCATTAAATTTGGCAAAACAAAACAACGAATCTAGGGAAGATTTCATTAGGAACCATTCTAAAAATTATGATGATTTATGCAGGTTAGCACATAATATTAGCTTAGTAAATAAAACGAGAAACATAGAAAATTTAAATGAAAATAGAGTAGAACCAGAAAATTATGAAGTAGGTGAAGAGATTTATGAATTAGAAAACCGTAGAAATAAGTTAGCACCTAGGTTTATGAAACATATAGTTGTAAGTGATAATAAAGTAACAGTAACGACGGACAAAAGAAAGGTTCATAAGCAAAAGATAAAAAATAAACGCAATACTTAATTTATTTTCAGGACACTTAAACTTCAAAGTACGGTACAGCAAAAAATAGAAATTCATGACTTGAATAACAACAACGGACTTTTACCCCTAAAATTAGGAAATGCAAGAATAATAACGAGTTATTCGAAACTGCTTCACATAATCAACCTAACAGAGTATGACATAAATTTAAATTTAATAACAAGAAATATTGACTACTTTCACAATCAATCAATGAAATATATTGATTTTTTACCTAAACTAAATTTATTACGGAAGAAATGTCACACATTATCAAACGACTTAGATCTAATTCGGCCGAAATACAGAAACAAACGAGGACTTATCAACGGACTTGGAGGAATCATTAAAACAATAACTGGAAATATGGACTACGAAGACCACGTAGAAATTAACACCAAATTAAACAGTTTACAATCAACTCAGAATGAAATTAGTAATCAAATGAAAAATCAAATCTATATTAACACACAAATGTTGAGAAGATTTAACAATATCACAAAACACATAAACAAACAACAGGAGCATTTAGAGAAATACTTGAATAATTTTCATGACAATATAATCGAAAAATTAGATGTTATTGAACGAACCTTGCATATCAATCAATATTTTGAACAAATACTATTCAACATGGACATGTTGAGTGAACATTTGAATGATATTTCCGAATCATTACTTTTAGCCAAACTCGGGATCATATCTAAACATATCTTACACCCAACCGAAATCAATTACGTTTCCGTTATGTTAAGAGAACAAAGTGTTAATGTTTTTTCCGACGAAAACATTTACGAATTCCTCGAACTTCAAGCTTACTATAACCATACTAATATAATTTTTATTATTAAAATACCAATATTTCACCCAAATTCATTTTCTTTTTACCATTTAAAAGAATTACCAATTAACAATTCCTACACTATCCAAATTAAAACCCCGTTCCTTTTATTAAGTGAATATTTTCAACAATATGTGAATAAACCATGCCTCACCATCGAAAAGATAAGATATTGCCAAAAAGAATCCATTCAACCGAACACAGTAAATGGATGCGTCCCAAATATCATCAATAATCAACCAGCAAATTGCACCTTAATAACCAATACAGACATCGGTGACACAATAGAAATGTTTGAACCCGAACACCTGCTTATCATATCGCAAAATGAAGTTGCTATAGAAACATCGTGTGGTACCAACATAAAACACAAATCATTGAAAGGAATATTATTAATTCATTTCAAAAACTGTTCAATTTCCATAAATGGCTTCGAATACAAAAGCAGAACTCCAATATATTGGGACACGATAGAAATAATTTCAACAATATACAACGACATTCAACATCTTGAGATAGTTGAAAAACCCAACTTTCAAAAACTGAATAATTGGACATTGGAAAATTTGAAGGAAATAATTGTATTGAAACAGACCACTAATGAATCATTTAAATCTTTAATTGCAGGATTTACTATTCTTCTAATAATCATATTTTATATAATTTATAAGATTGTCAACCAATTCAATTTAATGCAATGTAGGAAGAATCCAATCCAGCAAGATGAACCCACAATTACAGCTACAACCAATGACACCACAAACCCAGCGACCTTATGGCCGTCGCTTCACTCTTAGAGGGGAGGAGTTACGTTATCGCAACAACATCCTGTATTTAATTTCATTTAAACTAAATTATATTAAATTACTATTTTGTTCCCATCATTTATTATAACGTAAGCTAAATTCTTTAATGATAATTTTATTTGATACATTAATATACAATTCTTAGAATTATAATTATAATTAATTATTTGTTAACGTAGCACTTCTAAATACCATGTAAATCATTTTTCCATATATGATAAGTTAGTTTTACACGAACCTTCTAATAAAGAACATTAAAAATATATTAAATAGTTTTCTTTACCAAGTGATAATACTTAACTTGCGCTTACGATTTCAGATCTCAAAAAAAAACTAAAAAAAAAACTTTACTACACTTTAACTTCGGTTTTAGGTTTTTTTTTTTTTTCTTTCAGCCAAAAATGTTGGTTGAAATTCCAAACTCTAATGATCCCTCATTTTTAATTTTACTACGCCAAATCACCTCATGACAAACCGCAATTTAGCGGAGATCATAAAAAAAATGGAATGATCTAGTAAATTTTTATTCCCCGCAAAAAAAAATGTTAAATGCTTAATGATTTTATGGTTCATCGCATCAGGTTGTCTGTATGTGAAGTCATTGATAAAAAAAAAATATTTGAACCAGGGTACAATAAATTGGCAATACAGTTGACCCTCCGCAATTAAATCTTATTGCGATGAGAGTGAAGAAAAAAAATGGAACGAATGTTACAAAGTTTGTGTCTTCCCGCCATACTCTCTTTAGGATCTCGCTGGGTATTCCCTCTGGTCCAGGGGCCTTTTTGTTCTTCATTGACAGAACAGCTTTTTTCAGTTCTTGCTTCGAGAAAAGCGGGGCCTATATGTTCTGAGCAAAAACAATTTCATTCCGTTGCTGCTGGTTAGGGAAGAGGGTACGGACAATCCTCTCCATAGTAACACAATCCGTTACTTGGGTAGGCTTCTGCGCTCCAAGCTTCCGTGTGACTATTTTATAGCCTAATCCCCATGGATCCCTATCGATATCGTCAACAAGGTTTCTCCAACAGCTGATCTTGCTCTTATTAATAGCGTATCGTAGTTGCTTCCTTGCACACTTATGCGCTGCAGAAACTTGATAGGCTTCAGCTTGGTTTGCCGTGCGTTGGGCCTTCCGCCGTAGTGCAAAGCTATATCCGACGTCCACCAGTACTTGGATGGCTTACCGTGTCTGGGTTTCGTCTGCGGCATAGCGACCTTGCAGGCTGTATCTATAAGACACACAGTGGCTGAAACCTGTTTCTCCTGTTTCTCCTGAGTGCAAAAGTAACGTATTGATGATCACTTCCCGAATAATCTTCCATAACTCTCCATCCGCGTGTCAGTGGAATTATCGCTTCCGAGGCGAGCGTGATATCAGGAATGGTATCCGTATATCCTGCCCATTGAAATGTGGTAGTGTGGCCTTCATTTAAAACTATAAGCCCGGTCCTAGCGGCCATCTCCAAAGTAAGCCTGCCTCTGGTGTCTGGGTGAGGCATTCCCCACTCAAGTGCTCTAGCGTTAAAGTCTCCAGCTAATACCACACTTCCGCTCCAGCGCGTCGGGTTTTGATTGGAATACTGCAATCGCCTCATTTGGAGTGAAATAGCAACTAAAATATGTTGCCTTTTTGCATTCCACCCACACGTATCCAACACCTTCCCCATGGTTCGGGACGTGGATCTTTCCCTTAGGAACCAAGACTGCAGCGGTTCCCAACAAGCCAGAATACCATAATAGCGACTCCTTATTACAATACTGCTCACTTAGGAGAAGCAGCTCCGCTCCTTTTTCAGCTACCAACTGCGGTAGAAGTTAGTCAGCAATTCTGCTACGATGCATGTTCCTCTGTATTATCTGTAGCATCATAAGCATTTTTCGGCCGCCTGGAGTGCTTCCCTGTACACCTTGTACTTCATGGACCTTGGAATATGGGCCACTTCTACCTGGCCATGTCCCTACTCCGTGCATAGCACGCAGCGCTCCTGGGCAGTGCACACCTTTGCTACATGGTCGGTACTAAAACACTTATAGCTAAGCTTACTTCTGTCCGGTCCCTGACATTCTCTAGCTACATGGCCGTAGCCAAAACACCTAAAGCAGCGCACCGCAATGACTCTTTTACGGACTCTGCAGTCAGTCCAACCTACTTTAATGACGCCGTGGTTAAGGAGCTTAATAGCCGCTTTACTATTTAGGGCTACGACCGCTACTTGTTGTTTCCTGGGGCTCGATAACAGACGCACTTCTATGTCTTTTGACTCGGGTATTTTTGCTCTAAAGCCTTTTTCCACATCTGCCTTACGGCTGCACCAGTCAATATTTAGGATCTCTAGAGTTAGCCTGTCTCCAAAACTCACCACTTTAGCTTTATCCCCCAAAATGTTGCTAAGGGCCTCCCGAAAACCATCTTTGTTTTTTGTTCGGGATCCTACTTCTAGGAGTACCTCTCCGGCTCTGGTTTGCCGGATAGCTTTAACTTCTGTTTGAGACTCGTCAGGGTTGACCTTTGCTCGGATCTCCTTTAGGACATCTGCATAGGATTGTCCTGTTGCCGGCTTTAATAGGAGAGCCTCAGGCCTGGTACCACCTCATCTTTTCCTCGGTTTCGAGTGCATGGGGGTAACAGTTGCTTCCCGGTTGTCCGTTTGCTGGCCTTCCTGCTCCTTTTCTCCCTTCTTCCGATGGCGCTTTTGCCTTCTGGACTCGACTGGCTGCCTTCCCTTCTTCGGTGCCTCTTCTCTGACTGTTGTAGACATAATCGATTTATTCATAAGATGATACCTAAAAGAAAATAAATCAAATTAACGTGTGAAAACAATTCAAAGCAATTTTCATACCAACCTGTGACTTGTTGATAATCTCCAGTATGCAGTAACCTAAACTAACAAAATAAAAAATTAAATTAAATTAGTTCATGTATTAAAATTATATATATTATGTAATGTTATATCTCAAAAATACCTATCTTTAATCACAAAAGTGGCTATAGTTCACATTACGATATTTAAAATTTATTGTAATAAGGCAAACAAAAATAACGTATTTTTGTTTACCTTAAAACTTATTGAACAACCACATAAACATTGTAAATTTCATTCTCTATTGTAACCACATAGACATCTAGCGTCAAATTTATGTATAAATGTATTTGATTCAATATTCTTGTCTGAGATAGCCATCTATCGAAAATATGTAAATTAATTTATAACCTTTGATAGCCATCTATCGAAAATATGCAAACTAATTTATACCTTTTTTAAATGACATTTTCATAAGTGGTAAAAACAGAAAATAAAATTCTTCTTAATTCAACCACCATACCGTGAAGTCAAAAAATAAAATTAATAAAAATTAAATCAAACCGAAGCCGAGGAATTTTTATTAAGTGAATATTGGCATACCTATAGCCATCAATCAATCTACTATCTTCAATTTCGTACCAAGTCTGTTTTGATCGTGATACCAGAGTTTGGTGCGAAACACTGACCCTCTTTTCTTGGATTAGGTCAGCCGGACTATAGGCAGTTCTCTTGCTACCCAACGCTTGAGCTGAGGTATTATTTGCGCAATTGGGTTTTTGCTGTTGGGGCTAAGGTAGACTTTCCCGTTGACCCTCATCTTCTTTTCGCTTTCTCTCTTCGTAGCAAAAGGTGTTTATGACATCCTCAAGCTCAAGGAGGCCCAGTTTCGCCACATGGAATATATTGGCCTGTCTATTCATTGTTGTTTCATTGTCTGTATGAAGCTTCCTTTCCCCTACCCTTACTGGTTATCCCCTTTTTATTTGTGTTTGGGGTTCCGTTGGGGATTTTCACGATATGCCCCCTCGCTATTGCCTTTATAGGTTTCTTACCGCTTCCTGATAAGTTTTATTATTAGAGAGTAGCCGTAGAGTAGCCTTTTCTGGAGTTGTTTAGAGTATATCCTCCAAAAATACATAAAATTCAGCCGTCCCTAACATGGGAAACAGACGCTGGTTGGAGCCGCTTCTGACGTTGGCAACAGACGCTACCAAGATGTTAGTTTTGGTTCGCCCTAGGTATTGGATTTCCCTGGTACCCATAATATCTTATAGGCGTTCCCCTATCCGCCACCCGGGGAGGCGCCCTATGGGGGACTACAAGGGGTGATTGAAATTGTTAGTGTTATTGTATTTGTAATTATAATTATTATTGTTTTTGTATTTCCTCTTAACACCTACTCCTTACTTGCCATTAACATCGAGTTATACCATTCAAATTCGAACATTTGCACAAGTCATACAATCATTTGCTGCCAAGAAGGCATAACTTGATTGCATAACTAAATTTTGACGATTCTTGGCTGGATATAAAAACATGGCTACCAGATTCAAATGGAATTTTTCTAATTTGTAAGAATAATCTACTATAATTTTTGTAAGGTGGTAACGCACCTGTCAAAAGAAGATTTTTTCCAAAAAAAATTTTTTTAAAACTTTTTTATTTTATATCTGATAAATTGTGCGAAGGGTTTGCCAGTAGAACGATTCGTAGTCTTATTCAAATGTATGAAGCTTGCTTTAAAAGATCTTAATCATCTTAGGGAACTCTCACAAATTGACTTAGATCTATTAAAAGGTTTTCGAAATGCATTATCCCCAATTAAATTATCGGTTGAAGCATTAGGACGGGAGGATGCCATTCTGATTACAGCCGAAACATTGAAATATTGATTGCGATGTACGATCAAGCATTAAGCAAGTCTCCCGTATAATAAATGCGAATACTACACCACTATACCCATTTTACACAACACGACACCATTCTTCATGAAGCCAAACATAGCAATATTCACCCCGTAAAGAAAGACGCCACATCGATAACCATTTAAGGAGTCTAATAATTGTGATATCCGCCCCTGGCCAGGCCGCCGTCGTACACCTTTTTACATATAACAAGATCGAGGGATGGGAAAGGAATGTTAGCAACAAAGATTTAACCCGGTTCCAGACACCTAAGTAGTTGATAGTTAGTAAATTTGTTAGTAATATATTTTTTAGTAATTTATTTAGCACAAGACAATACAATTTAAAGTTCATCTACTGCTCCAACCTGTAAGAAGACATACATATTATGTATGTATAATTCGATTCATAGTTTGCCTCATGACCTTTTAAATCGGTGCCTTTATTTTAATTGATTCCAGCATCTTTGATGCACCGATTTGATTAAGTAAAATATTTCCAAGCTCCCTTCTATTTGCCAATATTTTCATGTGACAGGTTTTATATCCAGTAACATATGATGGTAATCGTTCTTGGTCATAATCCCATCCGTCTTTCCACGTTAAATAACATAAAAACTTTTTTTGAATACTCTCGATATTTTGGATGGGTCTGTCATAAAAAGGACATCCGACGTTGGCAGCGTATTCAAGTTGAGAGATGAAGTAGCCATAATACAGGATCTTAATTGTCTCGAGGTCATAAATATCCCCAGCCCAACGTTTAATAGAATCGACCATGGAATTAGGTTTAGCGACGGATTGCTCGATGTGCTTAGTAAAGCACATGTTTTCAATGCCAGTAACCCCTATAGATCTTTGATCTCGAAAACTTTTTGTAAAAGTAAGCCATTTATTTGATATTGTTGTATAACCGAGTTAACTTTCCGATGGAATAATAAACTCTTACACTTGTTGATGTTGAGACTGAGAAGGTTAGACTCACACCATTTCGCTAGCTTGTCGATGTCTTCTCTTATAGCTTATGGTCATCGTCGATGTTTTCTATTGCTTTAAATAAGTTGGGATCATCTGCAAACATTAATATTTTAGAATGTTGTCAGTAACGTCATTGATGGAAATTATAATGTTCCAAGGACAAACATGAGAGCTTATTTTGGTACGTATGATTTAAACCAGGCAACAAATTGTTTAGAAAAACCGATCTATATAACTGTTCCAACGCTAAATAATACAATAATCGTATTTCATCCCAGTTACAATAGTGATATAAAGCACCCACCCACAATTCACCCAAATATTCCATTATTACCTACAGAAATCGATTATAATATAATTTTCTTGTAGAAAATGTATTTTTGAAAGTATTTCCTTCGTTTTTCAATACTCACCACCTGTCACCTGAGCAGTAAAAAATTCAGCAAACAAAAATTATTCAAATTTTGTTCGTTCTACTTACCACTTCTTATATCAAATACGATATGAAATCCTTTATCAATCGACCATAAAAAAAAATTCCGTCAATCACAAGCAGCGAACCATTCTTCTTTTCTTCAACAAATTCACTTTGAACACAAAAATAAATATTCCTTACTCACATTCTCACTACATAAGAATCGTTTAAGCTGAAACAGTTTCGAATAAAAGTCAATTTTTTCGATTTCGTTCCCTTATTCATGTTTTCTAGCAAAATAATTTTAAATCGGAGTTTAGGTATATAAAATATACATAAACGAAAATGTAAATTATGATAGACAGGTGAGACAAATGACTTTAAAATTATAATATTAAGATAGACGTATATGGGAGAAATGTGAAAATATATTTTCGTTTTAATGTACAAATTTTTTTTTTTTTGGTTAAGAGACATTTATAGGTGCCCCTCCCCATCAAAAAGATTTTGTGTCGAAAATAAAAGAATTAAATAAAACAACAAAAATAAAAATGTAAACAATTTTGTTAATTTTGACAAATTTTGACAAATCTCAAAGCGAAGAACAAAAAGCAATTATTTGCTGAGTTTTCTGAGTAGGTACGTAAGTATATAATATGTATCTGCGAGTGAATGGAAAACAAATTAAAGAAAACTTGAAATCTTTCATACACCAATCATTTCAATCATCGATTCAATTGTTAATTTTTGATTGCTTTCAGTTATTTTTTTTTTTTTGCTTTAAATCATAATGAAAAACAAGAAAATATTTTTTTCCCATAACATACAAGAGAGAAATGTATAAAAAAAAAATTAAAATTGTCTTTTGGGAAATTTTCCACTTTGGAAACGAAACAAAAATCGACTTATTAGAAACCGGAAAATAGAAAATTTTTTATTTTATTTTTTATAATAGAAAACTTTGGAAAATGTACCATTGAACATTGTTATATATTTGTATGTATATATGAAAATGAAAATATCGTCCCTATATTCGTATTACAAATCTAATTCTACAGAGAAATTATTTAATGTTTGAGAAATAGAATTTCCATTAGGAAAATACTTTGCTCTGTACTATTGATAGCTTAAAATGAAGCAAATCCGCTTATTAAAAAATTTTAAGTCCATCAAGAAGATTAAAGCCAAGCTTTTGGCTACTACAAAGGCGACGTAATACTCAGAAGGACATTTATATAAACAACCAAAACTAATTTCAACGCTTAAGCTGAGGATTTACTAATGTGCTGGTTAAAAAAACCGTTACAATTACTAATAAAAATTTTATTAGCCGCTATCTTAATTTGAATGGTTCCAAAATGGTCTTAAACATAAAATTGCCAAACTGCACTTTAACTAATACAGACACAATTAACTTCGTAATTAAAGTTTTGATTAAATTTTAGTTTCAACAAAATGTATCGTGGTTAACCTAAATTTTAATTCAATTTTAATTCAATTGAACAGCGCTGGACACTATCGTACCGTAATGTATGTTCCGAACATTAATAAACGAAAACAGGAAATTTGTCCGACACATCTCGTGTTTTGTGCATTTTAAAGATAAAATGATGATAATGGGAAAGTTTCGATTTTGTAAAATTTGGAAATTTTAGTTATGAAAGCCATTATGTTTCAGTAATATGCACCATCTCACATATTTAAGAAAACTTATTTTTGCTTTCCCCACTACTAAAGTTATGATTGGTAAAAATTGTAATGGCAAACAATTTTTTTCGCGATTTTCAAATTTTTCGACGAATTAGGTTAAACTTAAAAGATTGGTAAAAAAATACAATGTTCGTCCCTCTGTCCTACAGCAGTCAAAAGTTTTTACTTTAATAAATTTTTGTTTAATATTAATTTATTCATGTAATATCTAATATGCTACCGGTGACTAGACCATTTTAAGTGTGTTTCAATTAACACGAGAAGTATATTACTATTTACGAACAGTAATTCAATGAAACCGACTAAAAGACAAAATTCTATTTATAGGATTTTAATATGTTCCGAAGATTTTAAGAGAATTCAATCCAGTTTCGTACATATTAGTACGATTCGCTAGTACTTAAAGCACATCACATTCTGTATATATAGAATGTAAATTGTGGTATAATCAGTCCAGTCGCCGCGGCCTGATGAGAAGATTAATTTATTCATATTCATAAGCTCATCAGTTCGAAACTGCAATGAATTCTCTTACAATCTTCAAGGCATATTAAAATCATATAATTAAATAAATAGAATTCTGTCTATTAGTCGGTTTCGTTGAATAACTGTTCGTAAATACTAATATACTTCTCGTGTTAATCGAAACACACTTAAAATGGTCTAATCACCGGTAGCATATTAGATATTACATGAATTAATTAATATTCAACAAAAAATTAATAAAGTAAAAATTAGTGTACACAGAAATAGAGCTGTGTGAATATTGTGAAGAAGAAAAATTGTAAGAGAATTCATCTGTATTAGTACGATTCGCTAGTACTTAACGCACAGCACATTCTGTATATCGTTCATTAAGGACCAATACCTCCAATCATCCATTTTATGCGAAATTGAGTTGAGATAGCTATTAGGTTTTTTTTTTTTATGACAAATCAATTGAACTGAATGAAAAAAGTGCTGAAAATATTCTAGTACCTCTGTTCGATTAATTTCAATACCTTCTAACATACTAACATGCGAAAAAACTTCTATCATCCATTTCGCGCCAACAAAAGTGACAGTCATTAATCGTCCTGGTAAGTTTGTTTAATTCTATTTGTTTTATTTCATTAATTGAATTCTAAGATTGCTGTAGTACTAAAGTTTAATGTATTTTTAATGAAAATAACCATTCGATGTAACATTTAAATTACTATTACCGTTGCAATATAGATTTTAAAAATTCTATTCTGATAGGTGTTAATATTCGTATCTATTTTGTCTCATAGGAGGTATTTTACACAACAACGTAAATGAAAATCAGAGGGCAAATCATGGTAGATATGGTCAAGCCACATCAAAAACTAATAGAGAAGCCGTTCCGGATAATAGTCAGTGTGTGTCACACACAATTGAACCATTAAATACGGCGATGTAGAACAAATTGCTTATGATAATCAAGATTTTTTTAATGATGCAGTTGTAATTGCACGTGGAACTGAAGGCAATGTGCCAATTCCAATAGAGGTAGACATTAAATCGGCTTCGCTTGCAAAAGAGTATATTTCATCTCAAGTTAATGATTTCTCAATTATATGTGAGCTGGAAATCGAACCGGCCAATGCTGTGAGTTTATTATCATCAACGGTTTTAGAGGATCGTATTACTTGTAATAAAGATTCCGTTGCGCTTAGTTCTGCAGGTGATAATACGACAAATTCCGTTCAAATTGATCCGACACTTTCATGTTTGGATAATAATGACGAAGAAATGCTTTTAGATGTATCCATTTATGGCAACATGGATGAGGGAAGAAAACGACAACGGATTGTCGATTCCAGTAGATGGAAAAAAGAACTAAAATAGAATGCTTCGATTGGAAGGAAAAGCATACTTAGGCTACTCTAGAAAAGATGGAAAGATCAATCAAGATACACCTAGGAGCGAGCGTAAACTAGGACCTACATGTAAATCAACCAAATGTGTTATTTCTAGAGAGAGACAGTGTGAATTATTCGATGAAGATGAAAGAAAATCTATATTCGAAACATTCTGGTCTATAACTGATTTTACTCAACGTAAAATATTTGTTTGTAGTCACACCGAACTTAAAGTGACAAACAAAATACATACTAAATAAGATTCACCTAGAAAAAATTCCCTATTTTATTATCTACCAAGTAAGGGAGGAAGGAAGCCAGTTTGCAAGAACATGTTTCTTAGTACCTTATCGCTAGGGTCTTCAAAGCCGGGTAAAATCAGGTAAACCAAAACATAATTTGTCGTCCTCTGCTTTGGTAGCCAACGCAAATAAAAAAGATCGCACGTTACGAAGGCGAAATACATCACGAAAAATTGTGTTTCTCAATAGTTTTTTTTCGAAAAACTACCGAAACTTCTA
Organism: Tipula vernalis; assembly: GCA_958295665.1. Classification (NCBI taxonomy): domain Eukaryota; kingdom Metazoa; phylum Arthropoda; class Insecta; order Diptera; family Tipulidae; genus Tipula; species Tipula vernalis. The sequence continues at coordinate 49,227,330 of OY282559.1, forward strand.
TCTCACTATAGTCGGCAGAATTCATCAAAAGTATTCCTTGAGCATAGTTTCAACTCAATATAAGATGTATTCAATTTTTATATTCAAGAATGCCGAGCTCAAAATGAGTTGTCTGTATCCATAACCGTTTTCAAACAAGAAATGGATATACGCAATATCGCAATTTTTACTTTAAGAAGAGATCGATGTGACACCTGCTGGTAATACGAAATTAAACAAATTTCGTTGGAAACTTATGAAGACCATCGACGAAAAAAGAACAGGGCCCAGGAACAGAAGTCCGAAGATAAAGTAATGGCAAAAAGTGGTTCGTGCATAGTTCTCACAATGGACGTACAGTTTGTTAAAGTGTGTGTATAATTTACAATCGCTGCAAGCTACGTGCTATTCGTTCACGGAAATTGATACCGAACTAGATGCATCAACCTTTGTGACATGTATAATTGAATAATTGGAAAGACATTGTGTAGGAAGAAACTTGGCTATCATTATATATTCCTTATAGACAAATATATTAATTGTTCATGGCAATCCATTCGATTTAGTAAATAAGAAAAATACAGAGGCCAATCGCTCATAATATATCTACTGAAAAAAAGTAGAAATATCTTCCCCCCTCCCCGTAATTTTGGCTAAAGGCCCAAAGAGTTATACCAATGTACCACTCTGCAAAAATGAGAACCGTCCATGAGTTCTTTCTGTTGGTAGTTTGGTTTCGTACTGAAAAGTATGGTCTACTCATCAGGCAGATACGACCAAACTACAAAAAATTTAACACCTGTTCCATAAAGAATTTACCGATCCAGCTATACATGTATAGCTAGATCGGTAAATTCTTCATGGAACAGGATGATTGTTAGAATTTGATTATATGCTTCAAACTTCTGGGTAGTTTCCTTATGGGTGTGTTTCATAATGTTGATAGTTGATTCTAATATCGACATGTGATTTTGTAATAATTCCTTGTGGTGTTGCTGGTTGGCATTTAATTTTTCTATGCTTTCCTTATAAGTTTTTCCATCCCTTTGATCTAGCACCCCGAATAGTTCGTTGGCAATCGTACCTACAAAATCGAAAGGCGCCCTTCTTTTACGGGTGATTTTGTTTCCGCCTAAAGCGTTTAATACCTCGTTTTGCTAATTTAATTCGACGTGGAGTGATTTTATCTGTCAGACAATGGCTTCATAGTACTTAAACGCATCATTGTGTACTGGTTGTATAAGCGTTCTGTTCGAACATAAATTGTCTAGTTGACGAGCAGCGTTCTCAAGGTGGTTTAGTTCTGCCCAATAGGAAGTGAGATTATAGTAGGTTATGATCCTCCATTCTCCGTTGATTAGACATCCTTCCCCAATTTTATCAAGGTAGATCCCGGGATGGAAAGAGAATCTCGATATATTGTATCGTGTAGGTGTTTCTGCTGTTATTACTCCTAGGGCACAGATTATTGCAAGAGTGTGAAGTAGCAGCTTGGACTTGGTGCTTGCTCTTGTCACTCGTTTTTGTTGTTTTGCACTATCGTTGGCTTCAACTGTGTCTGTTTGGGTTTCTTCTGACAAGGGTATCTTCTCGCATTGTTCATTGTCCTCAATTGGCAGGCGACTGATCTTAGTAATTGGCCTTTTGAGTAATCCTCCGTTGGTGTTCTTTACTGTCACTGTTCTCACCAAACCATCGTTACCACTATGTAGCTCATGAATTCTTCGTAGAGGCCACTTTCCTGGTAGCAGATCATCATCCTTAATGATTACTAGCTCTCCTTTCGCTATATTTGGTTCCGTTTTGTTCCATTTGCTTCGCTTCTGTAACAGCAATATGTATTCGGTTAGCCAGACCTTCCAAAATTCTTGTGTTATTTTCTGCAGAAGTCTCCATTGTGCTAAATGGTTGATGTTTTGATTTAAATGGCTTGGTTCTGGCATCGTTCGTAGTGGTTCACCTATCAGAAAATGTCCGGGTGTTAAAGTTGTAAAGTCATTTGGATCTGATGACAGTGGAAGAAGAGGCCGGGAGTTGAGACATGCTTCTATTTGACAAACTATTGTTGTCATCTCTTCAAATGTTAGCAGTTGTTCTCCAATTATTCTACGTAGATGATACTTGACGGGCTTAACTGCAGCTTCCCATAGTCCACCCATGTGCGGTGCCCTTGGTGGTATATAATGCCATCGGGTGCCATCCCTTGAAAGCTGTTCTGCAAGCTTTTCGGGTAGTTGTTTCAATGCTGCGCTGAGATCGTTCCTCATCAGTTTTGACGCCCCTATAAAGTTAGAGCCACAGTCGCTGGAGAGGTCCGAACAATTACCTCGACGTGCTGTGAAGCGTCTAAATGCCGCTAGAAAAGCTTCGGATGACAAGTTGCTTACTACTTCTAAGTGAACGGCCTTTATTGCAAAACAGACGAACACCGCTAAATATCCTTTATAGCTTTTGTTACCTCGTCCTGGCGCGCATCGGATCTGATAAGGCCCAGCATAATCTACTCCTGTGTGAGTGAATGGTCTGGTTGGAGTTACTCTTGCTGTTGGAAGATCTCCCATCAGTTGGTTCATAGTCCGTGCTTGATGTTTTTAGCAAACTACACATTTATTGATAAAAGTTTTTACTGCTAGTGGACCTTTTATTATCCAGTACTTCTGGCGAATGAATGCAAGCGTGAGGGATTTGCTCCCGTGCAGCGTCATCTTGTGTGCATAGTCTATCAGCAGCGTTGTGAAATGACCCTTATGAGGAATAATAATTGGATATTGAATGTCGAAACTCACTCTGGCGTTAGACAGCCTTCCGCCCACTCGTAATAATCCGTCGATGCCGATTTTCGGATTAAGGGTAAGAAGTTTTGATTCGCTTTGTTTTCCATAGTGTTTGTCCAACGTTCCTAAGCACGCCCCTTGTATTACCTTTAAGGCTAAACTCAAACTGTCGTTAAGTTCTTTGGTTGTCAGAAAGCTTGATGACGATTTAGCTGTTCTTTTCATAAACCTAAGAACATAAGCGATACTCCTTATTGCTTCTGTGAACGATGAACATCTTTCTATCAGCTTCAATATGACGTTCTCACCTTCGATTGTAGTAGTGAATGCGCATACTTCGTCCATGAATTCCTCTGTAGTTTCTTCAATTTGTGGTTGTAAGGCATATTCGAAGGAGTCTCTGAGCCAGCTTGGTCCGTTCCACCAGAGAGAGTGATCTATTAAGCTGGTAGGGTTCAATCCTCTCGATGCACAATCAGCTGGATTTTGTTCGGATTTTACGTAGCCCCATTGTAGCGGAGATAATACGGATTGGACTTCCACTATCCTGTTCGCTATGAATGTTTTAAATCTATTAGGTTTCCCTTTAATCCATGCTAACGTTATCATTGAATCGGTCCATGCAAATGTTTTTATATCCGGTTCTTGTAATGCTTGTTTGGTTTTCTTGACTAATTTTGACAGTAATACAGCTGCACACAATTCCAATCTAGGGATAGTTAATTTGGATTTTAATGGTGCAACCTTTGTTTTCGCAGTGACTAAAACTACTTTGCCTTGGTTGTTTGCAATCTTGGATTTGTAGTAAACTACTGCTGCATATGCGTTTTCTGACGCATCGCAGAACCCGTGTAATTCGCCTGTGTTGTCTCTGTTGTGACTTAACCATCTTTGTAACTTTACTTTTTCTAACGTCTGCTATTGGGTAGCATAGCAAATCCATTTTGTTTCTAATTCAGTGGGCAGTTGTGCGTCCCAATCAATTCCTAATAGCCCTAGTTGTTGCATAATTATTTTTGCTTTTACTATAACCGGTGCCAGCCACCCTATGGGGTCAAAAAGTTTGGAAGTTTCGGACAGCACTCTTCTCTTGGTTATAGGTGCTTCGATATTTAGTGGTTTGATTTTAAATTGGAAAATATCTTCTGTAGGATTCCATAAGATACCGAGGGTTTTAATAGTTTCCCCTATTACGATTGTGTGGTTGTTTTTATTTCGATACTCAGTATCTATGTTTTCTAGTATCTTCCGGTTGTTGCTACTCCATTTTCTCAGATTAAAGTTTCCTTGTCTCAAACATTTGTCTAATTGTTCTTGAATTGTGATAGTTTCTTTGATCATGCTCGCTCCTGACAATATATCGTCTACATAAAAAATCTTCAGTAGCTGCACTTTTTGCTGCTGGGTATTGGTCGCCATCATCTTGAGCTAGTTGGTGTAGCACTCTTGTGGCTAGATATGTGGCCGAGGCTGTTCCGTACGTGACTGTTTTTAGCTTGTTTGTTGTGATTGCACCTTTGTCGTTTCTCCATAGTATCAACTGGTAGTTTTGATCGTGTGGACGGATTTTGATTTGTCTAAACATCTTTTCGATGTCAGCTTTAAACACGTACTTATGCTTTCTCCAACGTAGCAATATCTCTACGCGTGTTTGTTGTATTGTTGGGCCGGTGTGTAGTAGGTCATTTAATGATATTCCATTTGATGTTTTTGGTGAAGCGTCAAAGACTACTCTAAGCTTGGTTGTTGAGCTATCATCTTTGATTACGGCATGGTGTGGTAGAAAGTAGTTTCTACCTGCATCATCACGTTGGTTTATTTCTTGCATATGATCCAATTGGATGTATTTATCAATGAAGCTTTTATATTCATTCTTTATCTGGATGTTCTTATTTAGTTGTTTTTCCACTTGAAGGAGGCGTGCTGTGGCTTTTTTTCTTGATTCGCCTAATTTGAAATCGTCGCTCTTAAATGGTAATGCGACCTGGTATGCACCATTTTCTAATCTTTTGTAGTTCTTTTGAAAGTGCTCTTCGCATTTTTGTTCATCATCGGTAAGTTCTCGTTCTACGTGGACTTCTTCAATCTCCCAAAATCTTTTTAATTGACTTTCTAAGTCGATGTACGATATCATAGATTTTATGTGGTGATGTTGGACACTTGGGCTGATGAATTTTCCGAACACGATCCATCCTAATTCGGTTTTTTGCGCCATTGGTTGTTCAGGATTTCCTTTTATTATATCACCCAATACGATCTTTGGATAATAATCCGCTCCAAGCAAAATGTCTATGGAGCCCGGTGTGTTGTAACTTGGATCTGCATTCTCTAGGTTGTTTAGATGTTCCCAGCCTTCAGTTTGTATCCGTTGTTCTGGTAGCAGTGTCGTGAGTTTTTGAAATACTAAAGCATCTAAGTGTAATTCAAATTCCGATTCTCTGACCGGTTGGATTTTGAGGCTCACTATTTTCTTTACCTCCCCAATATTGTGACCACCGACTCCAGCTATTTTGGCATATACTTTCTGCCCCTTAAGCTTCAATCTTTGAACTGCTTCCTCGGTAATGAAAGTTGCTTGTGACCCTGGGTCTATCAGGACTCTTAATGTAGTGTGGCTTCCATTATGATTGGCACATTTGACCATTGCTGTTGCTAACAACACGTGTTCTTTTTCATGATTTACGTTTGTTATTAGTTTAAAGTTTTTTACTTCAGACGTGCTCGTGGTTTGTACTTTGGGCTTTGCAGTATGCAAAATAGTATGATGTATCCCATTACAGCTCGAGCATCTTATCTCTTGGTCGCAATGGTACGTTTGATGTGTTGATGATAGGCATCTTCTACATAGATGGTGTAGTAGCACTATTTGGTTTTTATCTGTTGCTTACAGCTTCCTAAACCGTGTACATTGGTCTAATGTATGGTTCATCTGACAATAGATGCAAATCTCACGTAGGGTTGTTGTGGCAAACGTTTGTCTTACTGCTTGTGGTTTTGGTTGTTGCGATTGATTTGTCTAATTTCTTCAATAAGCTAATGATTAGAAATGAATTTCAGGATTCGACATTTATTCCTAGACTTCTGATTGCGTGTATGCACTCGTTAGTTGTGTCGTGCAAATTCCTAATTGCGGCTGATGATTCTTTACTAATTGATGGTTGGTTTAGTAACGTACTTAGGTAAGCTGATATAATTAAGCGTTTGTTGTTGTATCTATTGTTTAACGTACGCCAGGCCATTTGATAATTGTCAGTAGTTGATTCCAAATGGCATATTAGCTTAGCTGCTGCTCCATTAAGATGGGTTTTCAGATAGTTTATTTTATGTGTATCTGAGAGGGTTTGATTTTGATCTATCAGACGTTTGAATATTTCAGAGAAACTACTCCATTTCATGTAATCTCCATAAAATGTGGGTATTTCAATCGGTTTCAGCTTTATTTCTGATGTTATACCACTGGTAGCTGGTGTTTCTTCTATCGCAGTGTTCATTTCAATTGCCATCTTTGTGTACTTCTCTCTTAACGCCTCATAATCCCCTCTTGTGAAGTATCCTAGCCTCTCATTGTCATCGTCTGAAGCCTCAACACAAAGCTCTTCATGTATATCGATTATTTGATTCATAGCACGCTGCATGTACTGCATAGCGATTTGCATAGCTTGCTTGCCCTGTTTTTCTTCCAAAACATCTTTGGCCTTTGGTATTTCTCTGTACAATTCCCTCATTTTAAAATCCTGTCGTCGTAGCATTTGGTTGAGTGTACTGTTGCTGCTTTGATCTATTGGCGTTTTGATGTTTAGTTCTAAATGATTGTTAGACTCATTCGTCTCTGGCGGTATGAATTCCTGGCTGTACGATTGCGTCGGTGTTAGCGGTCGCGGATTGTTTAACAGCTCGCGCATTTCATCTATAAGTTTTTTATATGTTGATGCCACCGTAGCTCTTAGGTTGGGTGTATGGATTACTTTTATCGATTGGTGGATCACTGTCGTAGATTTGTTCGTCTGTTTTAACAAACTCTGAGTATAGAGCTTTCCATTGTTCTATCTCCGTTTCCAGATACTTCTTCGTCTTGCGAGCTGGTCCATCCTTTTTGTAATTGCTCTCGAATTGAGCTATTTTCCCCCTAATTATGTCTTGTTGACAAAGTAGGTCATCCATTACGGCCGGTTGTTTTGTGACTGATGAACTGGGTTTCCCTGGTTGTTATTTCACTTTAATTTCGATGGATTAATTAGTTCTGCTGGATTCGAAGTATATTTTATTAACTTATTGGCCGGTTGGTGTTTGGCTTTTTAGTTTATTAGTTTTTTATCGCTGGTTGTTTTTTGTTTCGAAGGACCATTGTTTATTTAGAAACTAGTGCGCCTACCGTGGGTCGGAGCTAGTTTACTAATTCTAAATAAATAGTTTAATTGAATGGGAAGCGATATGTTTACTGATTTTATAACTTCTGTCTTTATTATTAAAAATTTCCAGTTTATATATTATAATTTACTTCACTAAACGGAAGTATCAGATTTAACGTTATATACGTTTAATTTATATGGTTAATTACAAAATATAAGTATGTGCTGTATCGGCACATTTATATGTTGTGTTTTACTCAACAAACAAAATTTAAGTAAATGCTATTTCAGCTTTTTGTCGTAATCGTTTCCTGTTACCAGCTGAATTGGTAACAGGGATTGCCATGAACAATTAATATTTTTGTCTATAAAAAATGCCGAAAAATTAACTTATTACAGACAGACAAATTAAATTCGTAACATTATACATTCCGATGGTTGCACGTACCAAAATCGGAACGCAATTTTGTCAAACGCTTTACTTCAATTCTCTAAGAAGTACAAGATAGCAGTTACACAAAAGTTTTTAGAAAAGGGTCACAATCAAATGGAGTGTGACTCTGTTCACAGTGCGATCGAACGTAAACTGAAAAATAAAGATATTTATCAACCTTGCTTATATTCAAGCATCACAAAGTGCTCGGATAAAGCCAGAGCCATATGAGGTAATTTCTCTCGACTATACATTTTTTAAAGACTATACAAACAACGTAGTATACAAATCTATTCGACCAGGACGGAAAGCAGGAGATCCGGTCGTGACTAACCTCCGATGTTTGCACTATGAGGGCGATATCATTCAATACAAATTAGACTATGATGAAACCTGGAAAGTTCTTCCAGTTCGTCCAAAAGCAATCACATACGTCGAACCAAAACATCTATTCACTAAGCCGATTCCACTGTCACTTATAAAGTGGAGACATTTACAAGAATTAAAAGCTGTGATTCCAAAAGAATGTCATTCTTTTTATGATAACATTGTTCATGAATGACTAAACAAATTTAACTAGATGTACCTATTTTAATACGGCGTGACCTTAGAATGGTAGACAATAGCCGAACCTTATTATTCTTTCTAAGGTCACGATAGTTCTGCGATATCTTATTAATTATTTTTGTTATGGTCCTTGGTCCATTCCAGTCGCCGCGGCCTGAAGAGAAGATTGATTTTTTCATAATCATAAGCTCATCAGTTTGAAACTGGATTGAATTCTCTTACAATCTTCGGAACATATTAAAATCATATAGTCAAAAATTATTTTTATTAAAATTGAATATATTTTTTGGAAAATATTGAGACAAAAAGCGTTCTGCCAAACTGCGATTCAATAAACCCGATTTATTGAACATTTCCAGTTTAGTCGCAGTATGTCAACCTGAACGAATTTAGCTAAATCGGATTTATCAAACCTTAGTCTGTCTAGGGTATTACTTAACTATTTCTAAACCGGTTAATATGCAATTTTCCATATACGCTCGAAATGGGATTCTGAAATGATTTTTAGATTAAGTTCTGGAGTATGGCCTAATATAATGGAACTGGGCTATTTTTTAGCCGATTTTGACATACTTTAACGTAAAAGTAGATTATTTATAATACGTTCACATTATTGAATTGAGTTGTAATTGGAAACCAATTGAAAATTTGAAAAAATACAATTTGCCTTAATAATTTCGACTATTTGCAATGAAAGTATTTCAGAATCGTATGCATGAGATTTCAGTAGGAAAATCGAAAAAAATTGAATTTCGTTGATTACAGCGCCATCAATCATGAACGAAAAAAATGTTTCAGACAAACCCTATAGGACTTTTAGCCGTAGAATCCGAATCTGCAACAAAACCTGTAACAATTTTGGTTTGATGACCAAAATTGCCACAAAAAAATGATCAACCGCTACTCTATTTTGCCCAGCTCAGTCTGGTAGAGGGAACAAACAAAAAAAAAATGTCGTGGGTCAACAAAAATATTTCGCGGTGTCATGAAAACTGCTAAAAATAAACTACGGATTACCAACACTTTCCGTCATCACGTCTCAATGCCCCACCTGAAAATTTGTTTAACACATTATGGGTAGTAATAAAATATCACCCGCAAAAAAAACACGATGGTGAACACCAAAACAAAAAAAATATTATAATAAAGTGGTCCAAAATATAGTACCTTAACCTGATTTAGGTATGTATGTAGATCATGTGTGCATGTATATATATCACGTCGATTTACAAAGCATAAAAAAAAACTTAATTCAAATCAAAATCAATGTGGAAAATTAAAAAAAAGTAATTTTATAAGAGAGCAACACACAATAAAAAAAATGAATTTTCCGCCAAAAAAATTACAGTATTATCATAAAAAAAAATAAAAATACTTAACGTTCCGCTTCCTCCACACGCGATCACCCGATATTCTCTCCAAAAGCTGCTCGTCCTTGCGCCTCTCCTCTGCTTTCTTTTCTTTTACGGAATTCCAACCCAAAATGGCAAAGTTAAGAAATAAAAACTCGTCGAATATTTTCAATGACAATCCAAATGTTCATCCAAACAATATATTTATTTATAAATTCGGCATAAAAATAACGTAACATTTAGATGATTATTAATGTTAATAGTTATTAACATTTAAGTATTTGTTTTTTTTTTAAATTTTATTGTTCACAAAAATTAATTTTTAACAATTTTCAATTTTTTTTTTTTTTTTAATGGCGGTTACAATAATGCCTCATGAATTGTTCGATTTAATTTTAATTTATTTTATTAGTTAATTAATTATGTTTTCCACTATTTACATATATCGTCTGTGGTTACACATACACACATTTAATCTTTAATTGTTTTTTTGTTTATTTTTAATCTTATAACTTTTTACTAATTTTTATAAATAATTTTAACTTTTATCTCGTTTTTGTTTCACCATAATTTATATATATTTTTTCTTCATTTTTTTAATCATAAACACCTTTACACATTGGTATCAATCACCAGACTGTCCCTCTCCGATCTCATTACCACCAAAAAAAAAAATCCGCAACAAAAACAATTAAAACAAAATTAAATTGAATTTGACTAACGCTGTAATCAGTATCATTTGAGGAGGCTGCCGTACATAGAAGATGCAAATGATTCAAATCAATGAAACAATGCAAAGGTTAATTTGAATTGTTTCAAACCCAAGGGTTTCTATTTAAAATTGCAAAGCTACCCCCGCGCCTTTTTGTTGAAGCGGTTAGGAGGACTAATTTACCACTAATATATTTTCCCCGCCGAATGATTAAACTTTGATTATGTACCTTTTTTCGTAGAGTGCTTATTTTCGAGATATTTGAAAGTTTCATGTGCAAAAAATTCCTCGGACAGAAATGATTTTTTTATAGTTTTCTTCTAGGAACAAAAAATACTATTGTAAAATACCTAAGTACGAGCATGGTGCCTGCAAATTTTGTTTAAATTAAATGACGATATTTAATATTTAATAAATGAAAAATGACTTACACAAATAATATCGAGTTGCTCGTACATCTGACCCGATTTAATAGACTTGGTATTTTACCAAAACATATTCTGGCTAATAGATAAAAAGAATTCATAGTTAGATTTTACAATAAATACTGTTTCAAAATGACACTTTCATAGTACAATTTACAATTTTGCAGCCTTAACTAATTCTGTGTTAAGAAATATTTATTTATTACATCCACGTTTAGTTCAAAATGCCACTTTTACGATTCGGGCAAACCAAATAATTGAGGAAAATACCCCAAAAAGTACCGTAATCAGTCAAAAATATAACTAGAAGATATTTACCGAATTCTGTAATGCCAGAAATTACCAACTAAATGAAAATGTTAGTGCAGAGGAGTTCGCTATAATTTTTACAGGCTGGGCCGTAAACATGCGAAAAAGAAACAGCGAGGAATTTAAGGAAGCCACTTTCATAACTATTTCGAACAATACAGCCAACATTCTTCAAGGAAAGTATTATAACGAGTGGTGGTAGAATCGTTTAAGAGCGTAATACGCAACAGAAAGCAAAACCAGCTCGTTACCATTAAGCTCAGCTGAGCTCAATAATATAGTGAATTTGTGGGACGAAAACACTACTGAAGGTCTACGTCGGATGTTTTACCATATTGCTGCAGTGGAGTTAACTTGGAGAGGTGGTAAAGCGGTTGAATCTTTAATAGAGTTTTTTCGTACTGAAAATAAACAATGATGGTTCGGAAACAAACCGAATAGAGTACAACCCTATGTTCAGCGAAACCTGTCAAGGAGCTCAATGCTAGTGAAAAACAACGATAGCCACATCTTGCTCGGTCAGATTATTGCTGAAAATAATTTCAAAGCGCGGTAAAAATATCAAATCAAACCGAATATTTCTCAGGCCAAACCGCTCATAGAAAAAGGAAACAGATGTTTGGTTTGATAATATATCGATAGGGAAAAATACTATAAACACCTAGAAAAAATCTTCCACTGAATCAATTGGCTCAAATACCAAGGATAACAAAATTACCAATCACTCTAATAGATCGACAGCTGTGAGTCAATTTGCTTAAAACAGAGTGCCAAAACAGGAACTATTGAAAATTACGGGCCATAATAAGTTGAATTCTATAAAAAACCTATTTAAATCTTGATCGTGAGCATCATAACAAAATAAATGAAAATATGCGAGGAACTACCCCTTAGAAATGGGAACAGACACGCCATCATCCTCTGCATCTAATTTTTATCATGTTTATTTTATAATAGTGTTTTTAATTAATAATCTTCAATAAATAAAATCGTTTTAACTCAGTAAATGTTTTAAATACCTAATATGTAATTACTATATTATGTACACATATTAAAATAACTATTTTACTTTTTTTAATTTATATGATTTTAATACGTTTCGAAGATTGTAAGAGAATTCAATCCAGTTTCCAACTGATGAGCTTATGATTAAGAAAAAAATCAATCTTCTCATCAGGCCGCGGCGACTGAACTGATTGTACCACAATTTACATTCTATATATACAGAATATGCTGTGCGTTATATACTAGCGAATCATACTAATACAGATAAATTCTCTTACAATTTTTTATTCTTCACGACATTCACACAGCTCTATTTCTGTGTACGCTAATTTAAGCGAGAGCATTGATAAAAACCTCATAATTTTATTATATTTCCTCAAGCAAGTTGCGTTTAGGAAACAGCCCTCGGCCTACGGCCTCGGACTGTTACCAAGCAATGTGGTTTCGAAAAATATAATAAAATTATTTCGGGAAATTTTCAATGCCCTGGGGATATTACTGCTGAAAATAACAAAAAAAAATTCTACGCACTGAGGCTAATTAGTAACTCTTGCGAGATGGAGGGAACAACCATTAGATTATCCAGTAGAATATATTTATGTAACATGTACATATATTGGCTATCCTATTAATGGATGGATTGGGTAGAATTTTTTTTTCTGATGCCCTATTCCAACTCTCAAGTCTAAACTTAGTTGTAATTGTAATTGTAACTGTTAGTGTTATAGTAATTGTAATTGTAATTGTAATTGTAATTTTATTTATAATTGTAAGTGTTTTTTACTTGTAATTGCAATATATTTGATGTTTCACTTTAGTTTATAAACTATAAAAATTGAATAACGTTTTTTAACACTTTTAGGTGACAACAAAAGGAAAATTCAAGTTCAAGGATAAGTAATTGTTTTGCATATTTATTATTATCAGTAGGAATTCTTCTGCGATGCGATGGGTGACTTCAACAAATAATTATAATGTGTTGTGTTGCAACAAACATTTAAACTCTGAAATTCTTATGTCTTTTTTCTCATTATCCAACTGATTAAGCAACTTCAGCCCTTTATAAATTATACTATTTTGGGTAGTAAAAAATTTGTAATTTGGCAAATGGTAATGTAATGAGTTGCGTGTAGCCCTTTCAGTAATTGAATAGGAAGTATGAATTTGAAGACTACATTCAAGTAATTTGAATCTGATTTTATAAATAGTCATCATTTATCCAAAAATCAATCAAGCCTGTTACTGGAAGAACCTTCTCATCTTCCCACACAAGAGCTCCATATAATAAACTTGTGGAAGCTAAAACCGGCAAGCAATTAATTGCTTTTAAAGCTTTGTTTTGTAATATTTGCAGGTCATTGATCTGATCCGCACTTGAAGATCCCCAAATTTGAAGGAAGTATGTTAAATGCGAGTGGATGTAACTGTAATAAATATTATAACGAAGATTTTTAGGAATAAGAAATCCTACTCGCCTTAAGACACCTATCATTGGAGCAATTTTTTGCTTAATTTTGGAAACATGATCGGTCCAATTTAAGTTAGAATTAATATATAACCCCAAGAATTTTGTTGAATTAACTCTTTTAATAAGACTACCGTTCATGTTTAATTCATCAAATATTCCATCTGGCCTATGTTTTATATTTTATTTAAATGAAATTCGTTTTTGCAATAATCAGCTTCAAGCAGTTATTAACAAGCGAATCATTTATCATTATTATATCGTTTTCCATGTCTATTTTTAGTTGTGTGTACGTTGGTGAACTATAAATGAGAGCAGCATCATCTGCAAATAACTGAATATGACCTTTTACACCACACATGGCTAGTTTTTGGAGAAGAATCGAATGGTTGATACCTGCGCTGTTGCAAGCAATGGAGCAATAAGATTTGCCAATTATTTTATAAATGTCCACAAGCAGAATTTGATTTTAAATTGTTAATCAGACTAGACATTTCCTCATTAGTAGTATCTTCTATGATACTTAAAGGCCTGTTAAAGGAACTAACAAGCTGTGGATGAGTCTTAGTGCCTTGCCCAGAGGTATTTACACCAACACAAATGAATTCATCTAAAAATCGTTTTGGAATGTTATTTCCTTAGGTAAGTTTCACCCTACTTGGCCAAATTCCAGAAATTCATTTAAAAATTATTTTAGAATGCCATTTCCGTAATTCTAGTCGAATTGCATTTAAATCCGGTAAGCAATTGAATTTTGAGCAAAATTTAGGCTCACTCGCCGCAGATAGTTTTTATTCATTTGAGTTTTACCCAAATATATGAATGAAACTGAAGCGAGTTGAAGTACATAAATCCTTGCTTAAAATTTTTACAGGAAGCTTTTCCAAATAAGACGGATGTAAATTTCGTTTAATGGTTTCCAGTCTTGCTCTCAGGAATTGGCATAATGAGAAGTGTACAGGGATGTTGTGTGAATTCCAACATTTTACCTATATTATTATGACGTATTTCACGCACTAATCATATATTGTGAGTTTCCAAAAGAAATTCACCTATTAAAGGTGTCATTAACGATTAGCAGCACCATGAAAGAGGTAGAATGCGAATCTGAGCAATGGTTTATTCTAAACTTGTTAACAAGTGGTGATGTGACAAGCCTTTATCACTAATAAATATTATTTCTCAATTCAGTTTAGATTTGAAATGTACGTCATTGTGTTATTAACTATTGGCTTTATTTAGATATCTGTAACCGAGTCAACTTCTGTCATTAATAACTAAACTTATCCTAATCCTCTTTACGTTGTATGTAACTATAGGTGTTAGTGGTTTTGTAGAAGGAACACTGAAAATTTAAGTTTTCACGAAAAAATAAATAAATGCAGAAAACGGTGGCTGCCCTGGGCGGGTCCAGTTATTTCAAACGAGTTGAGAGCTAATTTAATTCATACAATGATACCGCAAATTGCCTAACAAAAAAAGTGTTTTGGACACTTTTAGGATATTGGACTGGACTATAAAAACGTACATGTTTGTGGGAGGGTGAATTAAAATATCAAAATTGAATGAAAAACTATTTGTTTAATCAGCAAATTTTATTTTTATTTCAAAGATTTTGTTCCACATTGTAAACTACAACAATATATAGTTTTAGTTGTTTGATATGATACGATACATACTATATACTGTTGTTATTGTTTGGCATAAGCTAACGTCTTAATAGATTGAATTATTTTGTTGTTTGGCTATTTAGTTGGCGCCAAATCGGTCTTATTTTTCGTTCGTTCGTTTATATTCTTTGGATATTCCTTACACCAAACGGAAAACCACTAGAACAACAACAACAATAGGATTAATTTCATTATGTGATTCATTAAAAATAGTTACAACAGATAGAGCCAACATGAAATATGTATTTCTATAATACTGATATAAGATAACACCCAAAAACAAACAAAAAAAAAAAAAATTGAAAATCATGCGAAAAGTGTATAACTGTATTTTTCGGGTTATTGTACCATCCTCGTTATGTTTTGTTCCCCTTCCATTCTTCCAAACGTTAACGTGACACTTTTATTTTATTTTTGGTTTTCAATCAAGATTAGGACGATGAGGAACAAAAAACTTTAATCTATCATCATGCCCCGGAGTCTTATACGAATGGAAAAACAAAACTGTTATTGTTTCTTAGATTTGTTGTTAGATTTTTTTTGGATTTTCATGCTTACATAATCGGATTGTTATTTCTTCTTCTGTTTTGTTTTAAATTAAAAAAATGCAAATTTTATAAATAAATAGTGCGGAAAATTTCATTTTATTTGTTTTTTTTAATCAAACATAAAAAACAACTTTAGAACAAATAAGACAATATACGAGTATATACATAAACGCTAGTGCAAGGTTTTTCAAAATGTAGAGCAAATCAGAGACAAAAAATGACTTTAAATTCTAGAGCATTAAACTCGGGTAAGCAAATCCAAGTTTTCTGCTAAATTATTCTAAAAGTCAACGTTAATGGATTAAGTTGTAAACTGCTTTCCATTTTGATAACAAAAAACATTGATCGTTCAATGAAACAAGGGGTGGAAGTATTAAACATCGTTTTCAAAACTAAACGAAATAATTTAGAGTAGCCGAGCATTTGGACCTAAATTTCTTTGATCAAGTGTGAAACATTAATTGAGATAAATGCTGGAACCTGATACCGAATTACCAAGTGTATTATTTAAGATAGTTTAATCATTGTTTGTTTCAAGATTATTTTGAACTTTAGAAGCTAATAAAGATCTTTAACATAAGTAATTATTTACAAATAGGGAAAACTTTGACCTTACGTGACAAATTAAGTAATCTAAACAGCGAAGATCACAAATATTTCAAATATCAATAAATGTGCCAGCCACAACGCCTTTCTTTGGATTTTGAAAATAACAACAGTTCAACCAATTTATTTCAAAATTTGATGTAAAAAAAACATTTATTTGGATTTAAGTATACGTTGTTTGTTTCGAGATTATTTCAAAAATTTAAAAGCTAATAAAGCTCTTTAACCTTAGTAAATTTTTACAAATTAGTACAAATTTGACCCAACGTGACACATTAGTTAACCAAAACATCGAAAATTACAAGTATTTAAAATTTTAATGCAATACAACCACAAGAACCAGATGAGCAACATGTACACACGCAAGGACAATCACAACACGTACAACAAACAAGCACGGTCGACAAAAATACTGTAAAATCAATTACCACTCAAGAACGAGTTAAGTATAGCGATGTAGCGAAAATTAACGTGTTACACGCAGAGGCAGAAAACAAAATCCAAACCATCAAAAAAATGGTTAATTTAAAAGAATTTAACTGCAAAGAGAAAAAACAGAAACAGATTCGTCGTGTATGGACACAGAAAATGAAGATGTGTCAGTAAACGTTAATTTAAATAAACGCGGTCGACCACACAAAAAAACTCGGTACACAAGTACTAAAAACCGTATAGCGTTCATTGACCAATACAACAGCACAACGTTGAATACGGACGTTACCAATGAAAATTTTATTGCACCACCAACACCGATGAAAACAGATAACAATGCACATCATTAATAAATAATAAAAATCAATATTACGTACAAACGAAACTCGGCAGCAATACAAAACATGGGACAACAACTCGCAACATCAACATCTATATGAAGGATGCAACATAAGTAATTTCATGCAACAAAATTTTATTGTTTCATTAAAATTTATTTTTGTTAAATTTTGGAAGCGGATACTCCCGGACAGATTTTTAATTGGTATGTATAGATTGTTATTGGGGTGAATGTGCGACATGAGTGAAAGAATTATTGTTGGCCAGATAAATATACAAAGTTTTTATGCCAAAAAAAATATGTTGGAAAATTATCTGGCCAAGAATAAAGTGAATGTGATGCTTATAAGAGAAACGTGGGAAAGAATGAACAAGACGTTAAATGTGAGAGGGTACAGATTTCTTTCCAAACCAAGGAGTGATGGTTATGGTGGAGTAGCAATAATGTACGCCAGAAATATAACGTTACAAGAAGTTCAGTTGCCCGCTTTTGAGGTGATTGAAGCAATAGCCGCCTCAACAACAAATTTGGAAAGAAATCTGTTACTAGTGAGCGTGTATGTAACCCAGGTGCGTGATGAAGATGAAAGGAAAAAAGCCTTGATTGATTTTAAAAAATTGTTGAGTGGGTGAGAGATAAAAGTGACCTGATTGTATGTGGAGATATGAATGCACATGCGAGAATGTGGGGTTGTTTAGACAATTGCGCAAGAGGAAAACAGTTGGCCGACCTGATTCAAGACTCCGATATGGTGCTCTTGAATGATGGAAGGCCAACTAGAATGGCGAATGTGGGAGGCACGGCCAGCGCAATAGATTTGTCTATGACAACTATTGAAATGGCCTGCCGGGTCACTTGGAATGTTGAAGAAGAGAATTTGGGTGGTGATCATTTCATGATCAAAATGATCATGAATGATAATCGAGTGTTTAGGAAAAAACGTGAATTAATGAATAATAGGAAATGGGTGAATCAAATGAATGAGATTCTCGGAGAAAATGAAATAAATCAAAGCCAGTTAGAGAGTGAAATTGAACGGGTAAATAAATTGTGTACAAAAATTGTGGATATGAAAGAGATTAATGTGAATGGTTGGTGGAACAATGAAGTTCAATACTGGTGTGAAAGAAAGCGAATAGCCTTGCGTGAATTTAATAGGAATAAGAGTAGTGAGAATAAGATTATGTATGGTAAAATGAATGGTAAATTGAAAAAGGCTATTCGCAGAGCAAAAAGGAAATGTTGGCGGGAATATGTGTCCCAAATGACACATAGAACCACAACTAAGGATGTATGGAGTTTGTTTAATAGGGTGAATGGTAAATATTTTAATGTGAGCAATGTGGTATGTGAGAACAGAGAAAAAGGTGAAGAAATGAAGTATAATAAATGAAGTTGATAGAATGAGTGGAAATGAAAAAATGGATTGTATGTATGAATGGGGAGAGTTCCTGAGAGTGTTAGATAGATCAAAATCTACCACTTCAGGGACGAACCGAGTAAGTTATAAGATGATTCGGTTGTTGAGTGACTCAGCAAAGCATAATTTGCTTGAGATACTCAACAAAGTGTGGATGGGTTCAAAAATACCGGACAAATGGAAAGAGAGCAGGGTGGTTCCTATCCCTAAACGGGATAGAGATCCAGATGTGGCAACAAATTATCGAGGCATATGTATGTTGAATGTTTTTATAAAAATCTTAAATGGAATGATGAAAGAGCTCATGGAAGATTTTGTGAATGAAAATAATTTGTTGCCATCGACAACATTTGGATTTCGAAAGAACCACTCTGCAATTGAGTGTGTGGAAAAGTTTGTTTGGGAAGTAAGAAAGGATAATTTGAAAGCTGTTGCGGTATTTTTGGACATCGAAAGAGCTTATGATTATGTGGTTCCGTGGAAATTACAACAAATTCTATCGAATTTTGGATTTTCACGGAAAGTATGTATGTGGATAAAAGATTTCATGACTGATAGAAAAATGGTTCTGAATGGAAGTGGTTTTAGGTTGGAGGGAGTTGCAAATGTTGGACTTCCGCAAGGAAGTAGAATATCTCGAGCTCTGTTCAACCTATATACCAGCGAGATACACCACATCAATACAGACAATCAAATCGTTCTGCAATTTGCAGACGATTTTGTAGTAATTGGAAAAGGGAGAAGTATTGATGTGGCGGCTCAAAGAGCGCAAAAAGGGGTAGATGATTTATGGAGGAATTTAATAAGGGGATGAATGATGTGATGTGGGTTATTTATATGGGATAACTTTAACATCAAGTTTATACTACGAACATTCGATAAAAGTTTTTATTAATAATTTGGTTATTAAATATGATTAAATTCAATTTTACTATACGTATAATAACATGCTCGTACATTCAGTAATGCAAATTATATTAGAATTTATTAAATGTATCGAATAATTTAGCAATGTGATTTAGATTGTGCTAAATTTAATTTATGTCGAGAGTTCAGGAATAAACAATCTAAAAAAACAAATTGACATAAAGCTTGTACAATTAGGCTAAGCATCTTTCAAGGCACAAATTGAAAATGATGTTTACTGTTAAACTGACACTTGCCTCAAAAGCGACTAAAGAAAATATAACGGTAAGGAATTATCTGTTGCCTTTCGAATTAGAATCTAATTAAAAAATGCAATTAGTAGGAATATCCGCAAAGCTTGTTTTTAGTAATAAAAATATGCGAATTATTATCAAGCTCGGTTTAAAATCCATGATGCTCGAATCGTCAAAAGTGATAAAATTTAAAACAGTAAACTATAAAAGGTCAACAATGTGGTAGTGTTTTTTTGTCTATAAAATCATTAAATGAAAACATTGTGGCTTTTATTTTTTGGGTCTGACTTTTTTGGTTTAAAAAAGTAATAAAATTAACATTGTATAGGTGAATTAATGAAAAATGAACAAAAAAAAATTTAACTTACTAAATTTAAAAGTTAATTATTCTAAGAAGTACTGCTTCAATTTATTACTTTCTTTTCTGTTAGTAAAATAGAGGATTATAATCATGAAAATTTCGGACTTTAAAATTTGAGAGATTTATTTGCTTTGAGGTTCCATGAGTCCAAAAATAGTGGTTGTCGAAGTGTCGTGTGTCTATCTGTATCCTCTCTACAGCACATATGGTTTATCCAATCGAACTGAAACTTCACATTTAGGTTCTTCATAAATTAGGAAATCGCAAACTGTCGATTTTAGTATTTGTTGTAGATATGTATGTATATTTAAACCAGCATAAAATGTTGTTGTTGTCAAAATCCAAAGAACGGCGTTGTTGTTGTCAAATTTATTAAAATTTTAAATGCAATTTTCGATGTTTGTAACTAATGTGTCACGTAGTGTCAAATTTGTACTTATTTGTAAAAATTTACATATGTTAAAGAGTTTTATTATAGCTTTTAAATTTTTGAAATAATCGCGAAACAAACAACGATTAAATCTTCTTTAAATAACACATTATTAATAATCATCAACACATTATAATCTTCTTTAAATAACACATTGAAAGATGCTTAGCCTAATTGTACAAGCTTTATGTCAATTTGTTTTTTTAGATTGTTTATTCCTGAACTCTCGACATAAATTAAATTTAGCACAATCTAAATCACATTGCTAAATTATTCGATACATTTAATAAATTCTAATATAATTTGCATTACTGAATGTACGAGCATGTTATTATACGTATAGTATAATTGAATTTAATCATATTTAATAACCAAATTATTAATAAAAACTTTTATCGAATGTTCGTAGTATAAACTTGATGTTAAAGTTATCCCATATAAATAACCCACATAAGACCATATAAATAACAAACAATATTTGAAAAAGCGTTTATTTCAACAAGCGCGTCTTATTTTAAAATTTTGAACGATGGTAAAATATTTCTTTGATGAATTAATATTTTTTATTAAAATATTCTAAACATAAAGATGGATTACCCTCACAATGGATGCAATAAGTTGAAACTTTTGTAGCTTTTTTCGCGGCTTCGTTTTTTTCCAGTTTTTTTTATTTCATTATAGCAACCGGAACAGCGTTTTCTTGATTTTCTGTTGGTATTATCTCTTGCTGCATAGTCTTTCATGACATAATGTTCATTCGAAGATTTGTGTATGCCCAATCGCCATCCTCAAAGACTTTCACAAATCTCTTTTTTAAAGTCGCGAATTTCAGTATTTGGTTTGAATTCGTTGTAAATGACCAAGGCATTTACCACAGATACCTAAGGTTAGTGCTGAGCATTTATTTATTTATTTTATTTGACATTAATTTTAATTACACATTTGTAGTACACTCCATTTTGAGCATATTGGCTCATTAATAACAGAGTATAAAACAGATTCAATTTTGTACAACAAAAAAAAACAAACAAACAAAGCAGAGATTGTGGCACCGCTCAACGATCCAATAATACTGCCGTTGGTAAAATATCCCCATTATCCGTCCGATATTTCTGCAGCATTTGGTTAAAGAATTCCATTTCAGCCCATTTTATCCCATAGCTACCAGGTTGTTGTATTACTATTACATCTACTGATAGCCTTATATCAGCGATTACATCATCCGGGCCAATGGCACCACAATTTTGACATACAATTTTATGTTGCCATAAGTACTTATAAATTATTAATAAAACTAATTAAAATGATTATTTTATTAAAAAAATAAAATTTTCAAGGAAAATAAAAAAATAAATATTTTGGATCAAATATTGTACATTTTTTCGCCGACGAAACTTGTTCAACAAAAATCAAAAGTCGCAAGCTCAAATAATTTTATCGAATGTTCGTAGTATGCACTTAATGCAAAAATTATCAAATGGCCGGTCCCTGGGGTCGGTCATATAAATATCGCGATGTTATTCAAGCATCATTCGATAATAATTCTAAAGTTTTGGGCAATTTAAATTTTTCGTATTATTTTCAAACACTACTCTGTTTTTAATTTATTTCATTGTAAAAAATTAAATCGTTTGTTTGTATAGAGAAAAGAGCAGCTTCAATTGGGCATGCATCTAAGAATGTAACATATGAGGAAAGATATTTTTTGTGTTTCACCAAGATCTTGTTATGGCGATATTTGCGGTACAGCTTTCTTTTGTGACTAACATTTCAAAAATAATTTTTGTTTTAATTTTTTAATCCAAGACAGTGTTACTTTACTGGAACAATGCAGCACTGTTACCAATCTGTGTGTATATTGTATTATATCTAAAAAACAATATGAATACTGCGAAATGATCTTGTTACAGATCATGATGCAACTAGACTAAAAGCAGTAACTTAACAAATCAATACAAATAAACTATTAGCTTTCTTTGCTGAATTTGCAGTATTATCAAAGGTTTCATTCATTTTGAATAATCTGAACCTTTTGTTTAAATTCGCAATATGGATTAATTCAAAATTACTTCGGGGATCTTCAAAAATTTAAAATATGTTAGAAAAATGACATCTGTCTAACTTAACATTCTATAAACTTAGTTTAACTCTATGTGTACATAACTCAATAATAAGAAATCCTAGAAAGCTCAAAAACAAAATTCTCGACAAATTACTACTTCTTAAACAAGGTGCAACAACACCTATTGCAAACTCCAAGAAATATGAAAACACGAGTAATCTAGAAAAGCTTGTAATATAATCTTCTGGGTATTGATTTTGGTCGCAAAATGAGGATGAGCATTGAGAATTTTGTATATGTACACGGCGTATAATATACATTTTGCTATTGTGTGCCGTCAAATATTTTTATTGTATTAGTGTGTTTCCTCATGATGATAAGTATCAAAAATTAACTAAGCGGGTAAAATCAGTTCAACTTTTTGTTGCTTCCGCTCGCCTTGAGTTATTTTTCCCTATCTTTTAACATGAGGAATTCATGTTTTTCTATCTATTGTTGTTGTAAACGAGACATTCATTTTACTTCGTTAACAAAAATCCAAAACAATATTCGCAATCAAAAAAATTGCTCGTGGTCTTCAATATAAAAACCAAACAGCAGCATAAATAAATGGTTTTTAATCTATACATTCTTCGTCGGCCACATTCATAATATTTTTAACTTTTTTTTTTTTTTTTTTTTTTTTTTGAGTTATGTGAGAATAAACATTTGAAAAATAAAAAAAAACAATTCAGTGTTATCTCATGCGTACGAAAGGAATGTTGTACATATTTTTATTTCCAGTAATTTTCTGTAAAACTTAAAACTAATAAAATGGTAAATATAATTATGATTTAAAGATAAATAAAAATTAGCTAAAAATGGAAATTAAGTCAAAAAAATATTTATAAACTATAATTTAATTAATAATTTTAAATGATGAAAAGACACACGACGTACATCCGTCCTCTCCTGCGTTTGAATTAACACTAAGCCAAAATAACTATTTTACTTCTTATATTTTCCACATTATATTTTATATCCCTCTTTTTCGTATCATTTTATCTCTCTTATTTGCATCATGTTAAGCAAAAAACAAAAAAAAAACGCCGATCAATTTTTTAGTTTTTTGTTTAACATCGAATAAGAGGGATAGGATAATGTGAAAAAAACAAGTAAATTAGTGATTGTGGAATGGGCAAGCAGGATGTACGTCATATGTCTTTTCATCATTTAAAATTATTAATAAAATTATAGTTTATAAATATTTTTTTGACTTAATTTCCATTTTTAGCTAATTTTTATTTATCTTTAAATCATAATTCAATTTACCATTTTATTAGTTTTAAATTTTACAGAAAATTACTGGAAATAAAA
Organism: Tipula vernalis; assembly: GCA_958295665.1. Classification (NCBI taxonomy): domain Eukaryota; kingdom Metazoa; phylum Arthropoda; class Insecta; order Diptera; family Tipulidae; genus Tipula; species Tipula vernalis. The sequence continues at coordinate 49,251,085 of OY282559.1, forward strand.
ATATGTACAACATTTCTTTCGTACGCATGAGATAACACTGAATTGTTTTTTTTATTTTTCAAATGTTTATTCTCTGTTTTTCTCTATTCTTTGGACACCAATACAATTTACCAATACTATTGCCTTCCGGTAATTCTCAACTCAATCCTCAAATTGCGACCAAAATCGCTACCCTGAATGTAAATATGTAATTTCGATATAAACATAATATTTCGATTATTTTAGAAAAACTTTGATGATTTTAATGATTTTAAAATCATAGAATACCTTGAAAAATTAAAAAGTCTATAAAATAATCTCTAAAATACGACAATGACGATAATTCGAATAGCTTTAATATTAAGCTAAATGTACATAAATGGAAAATTCTTGAATTTCGGGAATCTCTTCTCTGTAAACTATTTCATTTAAGTGCTGTACCAACTCTAAATTGAATTTTAAACCAATCTCGAATAACATCGAAAATTTCGATTAACAGCGACGTCTACTAAATTTCGAATAATAAATTAAAAAACCTTGGGAAGTCCTAGAAAATATCCAAAATCTCAATAAATAATTAATTAGAACTATTTACGGCCAAAAAATGGCACGACACCAAATGCCGTCTTGTCCCTGCAATAATTTTTTTTGATGGACCAGGACAATGACGTGAAATGCCGTCAAGTCGAAACCAATGTATTATCCAGCAAAACTTATTTATTGAATTCATAAATATATAAAAAAAAATAAAAATACTAATCCAAACAATTTATAGGTACATATATATATAAAAATTACTAAATAATACAACTATTTTTTGTGGTTGTTTTCAAAGCATGGCTCGATACATAGTGGTGGTCGGTCCGGACATGATTTACACGAATATTTTGTTTCTATGCGTTTACCAAAAATCGTGCATTCTTTACATCTCAAAAAATAGCTGTTGTTCGGCTTCTTTGGGTTAGGAATGCTGCTGGGGAAGTGCATATTTTGGGCTTGTTGATCATCTTTATCTGTATCAGCTGGATTGGGTGGATCAATTCTTGATCGCTTGCCTCCATGCATTGGTCCTGATTTCACCAATTTTCTGCCATCGTTCATGCTGTTGGATATGCCGAGAAATTCTTTGACTAAATTTTCACGAAACTGTAGCAAAGTCAGCTTACTGTTGAATTTTCTGTTTATATAAAAAGCATTCCATATCGCTATATCTAGCAGGTGGAACATTACTTTTTTGTACCATCTGATGCTTTTTCGAGGTGAAGAATAGTAACTGACCGGTCATTTCGATCGACTCTGGACATACTATTATTGTAATTCGAGACTTCTTCCGGTTTAATTTTTTCTTTTCCGAATCGGTTTTTTACGGTAATAAGCTTGGAATGATACTTTGTTGTAATGCAGAGAACTTCTCGCCTGTCTTTCCATTTAGACACATACATTTTTCCGCATCTCTGCCACTTGTGTTCTCCCCTTTCTCAGTTTTAATTTTGTCAATGCACTAGGATTTTTTCGCCTGTTTGAACGCAAGGTGCCGGTAGAGTGCGTTTTTCTAGTAAAAAGTTTATTAGACAGCCCCACGCTATTGTAAAAATTATCCATAAATATATGGTGACCGCGATCCAAATAGGGCTCTGTTAGAGAAATTGCTAATGTTTCGAGTTTTGAAAGTCGAGCAGATTCTTCACTGCGTCCCGAATAAATTTGAAGATTTAAAACATATCCATCAGTTGTACATACAGAGTAAAACTTTATTCCATACCTAGCTCGTTTTCCCTTTATATATTGCCGGAAACTCAAACGGCCGCGGAAAAGCATAAGTGATTCGTCCAACGATAAATCTTCCGTAGGGTTTAAAACACGTCTAAAATTGATGAGTAGCTTATTCAACAGAGGACTAATTTTGCAGAGTTTATCCCTAGGATTAATAGGCTGAGCATAACTGCAACTGAAACATCTTAGCAGCTGTTCGAATCGCCTTCCAGATATAGTATAATGGAATGTAGGACAATAATAAAGCGGATCCATGCTGAACATTTTTCTTATAGAGGGAAATTTCAATTGACCCTGAAGAATACAAAGCGCTAGAAATTGTTTCAACTCAGTAATATTTGTTGGTTTGATTGAAGAAAAACGGCTGTGTTTGGTGTGAGGTCGGCCTGTGTTTTCCAAAATTTCTGCATATGTATTCATAGACGTAACTATCATATCCATTATATCATTGTCCCAAAGTTGCTCAAAACATTGTACAGCATTTGGAGTATGTTCGAAGTGAACCTGAATACCGGATTGAGCGACATCAAATCCAAAGTCTGGAATCTCTTCTGTATCGTCTTCCCATTCATTGTCAAACGAAACCTCAGAAACGCCATAATCATTATCAATTATCAACTCATCTACATTTCTTACAGATGTGTTATTATCTGTTGTGTCGCTGCTGAACTCATCTTCATATGTCGGGTCGATTATGTCGTCATCTTCGCTGAATAGTTCTGACTCATTTCCTGAGAATTCAGATTCGGGAGTACTCACTTCATCAAAAAGTCGAAGAAGTCTTTCTTCTTCCTTTGGGTCCATGGAATATCCTGGAAAAATTGTAAATAAACTCTATAAATACAAAACGTATCGGAGACGTTGCATAATTTTTCTTACTTGTTATTTTCACACCGGCACAAAACAACTGTAAACACTATATTCACTAAGGACCACTACACAGAGCATTAAATAGCACGTAAAAATACGCCAGAAGGTTTATCAAACGATTACAACACAATACTGAAAAATGCTACCTAATTCGTTCGTTCACAACAAAAAACAATAAAACATAGAGAGAAAAAAAATATATAAAACGGATATAATTTTTTCTACAAACATATTTTTACAGTTATATTTTTACAGTATGAAGATACAATTCACAATATTTTATATCTTCTGCTGGGTAGTGATGGGCTAAATCGATCTTTTTTGTTAAAAAACATATGAGAAAATAAACAAAACAGAACGAAAAAGATCGATTTAGCACATCACTACTGCTGGGACAGTAAACTACAAACAAATATAATTCCTATGTAAATTTGACGAAAAACGCCGACTTGCCTCCACAACAAGAAACAAATTTGGACGGTATATCCCATCTTGTCCCTATACATAGAGACGGCATATGCCGACTTGTCCGCGAACATGTTAATCGAGATTTTCTCAACCACAAAAAAAAACATATTCTCGAAAAATTCAAGTAAACTTAAATTCTTAGAATAATCTTGAAAATCTGAAAGCAAGGGATTAAAAAAAAATCTCTCTCTCTCTCTCTCTCTCTCTCTCTCTCTCTCGCAAAAATAACCAGAAAACCTCAAATAATCTCGACTCTTACAATATATTGAAGAATCTTGAAACCTGGAAAAATCACATAAAATGTTGAAAATCACGATGTAACTGTAAGTCGGTAATATGTCGCAATAAAACGTCAAAATTAGAGTCGAATAATTCTTGCTAAGACAATTGTATTGTACAAAATTAATCTTTAGTTATAAAAAAATCTGTAAGATTACCCAAATCTGGAAATCGAGATGCCTGAAATTCGAAATATGGGAGATAGTCGACCAGCAGAGGTAACCATAGCAAACGAAATTAAATTTTAAATGGATTATAATTAATTACAACTTACTGTGTAGTTGAAGCGCAGTAGGCTGAGAATTTGTAATTTTTGTGCCATGCTATTCACAAAATTTAATAAATAATTCAGAGAAATTGTATGATCGGTAAAAATCGGTTATTGTCGGATTGATTAAAAAGTCTTATAAATTAATCAATGGAATCCAATCTAAATTAATGAATAATTTCCAGTAGCTATGCTGGGTCAAATCAAATTGTAAATACTTTAAATTTATAAAGGAACCAATCGATTTATTTCGCAGAAGCCGCAACTGCTACCGAGGAACTAACTCCAGCTGCCTTATCACTAACAGGAAGCTTTGTAGAGAGAGTGTATGTCCCAGTAATTACTTTAGTGGATACACATTGGGAAAAACACCGAATGACATAAACAAAAATCTCGTCTATAAGGTTGAAATCTGTGTGGTAAGCGGAAAGTGAGAAAGCCAGGGCTCACAAAAGAGTGAGGTGGTCCAGCCTAGTTCGATCTGCGGGAAGAAAATGGGAGGAGAAATTATTTCGGTTGGCTTCGGTTATGTACTAACCGATTGTAATACTAGAGATAAAATATACTACTTTCCCCTTTTCCCCCCTTTAATCGTTCATTCAGCACACAAAACATCCTGTAGAAAATTTTTGAAGACCAATTTTCTTTTCACAATTAAATTTCGATAAATTGTTGTATACATTTTCAGCAGATACCATGGATTTTTTTTTTTTACTTTTCATATTGGTCCCAGCACCTCACTAATTTTGTTTTCAAACTGTTGCCACAAAAAAAAAAAAATGATATAAAATGGTAATTTAAAAATTATTCTAGGGTCTGAAGCCAAATCATTAGCCAAATTGAGATTATTCTAAACTTTAAAGCTCATTAAGCTTTGTACAATATTCCATTATTACAATTTAATTATTGATAACACATACATATATGATATGGAAATGAATTTAAACATCCAAAATCGCAAAAAATTGCAATTTTAATAGATATGATTTTTTTTTTTTTTTTTTTTATTAGGCCTTGGCTCCTACAAAATTAGAGCCATATTGCCATAAATTCAAATTTGTATTGCAATTTTTATTTACATTGTTAAAACGATTTTGACAACAACAAATCATCGCTGAGGATTTATTGATAGTTTGATGTAAAAGGGATATTTAATAAGAAATCTATGGTACCAAGGAGCATTAACTAAAAAGTTTATCCGTTGCCCGGTTTAAGACTTTTATAATCATGAAAGCTCATACAGCTCTATACAATGTTTTATAAATAAAATTATATTTTTCGTACCACCAAATGTCTCAAGGAAATCAAGCTCAACCTCTAAAACTCGACATTCGATTGTCAACATCCGTCGAGTACAGACGTTCACAGTGAAAAAATATATAAAATAAAACAAATAAATAATAAAAAGTAAATCAGTGCAAACAAAAGGCAACTAGCGCAATTTTGCGCATTACACAATATATACATATATACCTGTTAAAACAAGGTTGTGGAATCAAAATATGGAAAGTTTAAGGCAAAATACGGCGAGGGTACAGTTCCAGAAGACGGATCCAAAGCCTACTGAGCTGGAAATGATGCAATTTGTGGTGAACGTGGGATTAACCAGCAAAGAGATACACACACTGTATCAAGATTTGTACGATCGGTGTATATATATCAAGTTTAATAACGAACAAAATTACCAGAAATTTATATTGGAAAAAAACTCACTGATCTTTACATATACAAATGGAACAACAACAGAAGTTACTGTTAAAGGTACAAGTGGTGTAATGCGTTATGTGCGGGTATTCAATCTACCACCAGAGATATCCGAAAAAACTTTGTGTGAGGCCATGCAACGGTTTGGCAATATATTGTCCACTAGACGAGAAAAATTTGCTGCCAACTCGCTGTTACCGGTATTTTCGGGTGTGAGAGGTATCTACATGGAAATACGAAAAATATTTTTACTGTTTTCACAACAGTTTGTGCTTAAGTTTTTCTAAATCTAATAGCTCATAAAACTGGTGAAATCATCTGGGCTGTAAAGAGGACACATACAGACTGACAGATAAGGCCAACAGACAAACACAATTTTGAAACCAAGTCTTTCGGACTCAGGAGACCTCAAAACAGATAAATCACCACACATTTCAAAGTACAAATATTTCATGATTACCATACTTTAATTTACATTCGTAAAAAGAAATATTGTCCTTCGATTTATTTATATTTTATTACTAGTATTTAGTGCTACTACATTGTAGTATTTTAGTTTACTTGATTTTTGTGTAAAAAAATTCTAACAATTTTTTTTCAAACTTTATTCAAAAACCAAGAAAGTTTTGTATTGCGAGATGACGCACACAAGAACTCTACTCCATCTCTTATAAAAAAGGAAACTCTTGGCAAACACCAATAACCATAAGCAAAATAAAAATGCATTAAAAAAAATAGGACAACATACAAGGTTTTCATATCGATCAAAAAAACACATCATAATATTTTTTATTTTTTTTTTACTTCCGCTCTAAAATGAGTACTTTACGCGCTTCACTTGGCGGGAACGTGCATATTGCAAACAATTAAAAATTAAATTGATTTATGCGAACAGGAAATAATCGGATTTTAATGCTTTGAGTTTTGCTTGGAATGGGAGTAATGAACGGTTATAAAATAAAACAAAATAAAATTAATAAAGTCCAAAAAGGGTCAAGGTATTCTAAACTTTGTAAATTGTTATATTGTTCGCGCTAAAATTTGCTAATGTTAAAATTTCATAAGGCTCATCTAATTTTATAGAGTTAAATAATTTTCAAGTGTGCCACATTTGTACATGAATACGCTTTAATTATTCACGGTACCAAAAGTTTACTGTATCGCACACAAGTGCACACTTAAAAAAATAACTTTATTTTTTAATGTAAGCCTTGCATTATGACTTATTTAATACAAGTTATTATTAAATTGTAAAATAATGATTGCATTAAAATGAATTTAAACGCAATTATGAAGAGTTCTAAAGTTTAATGATTTTACATGACTTAATGTACATATGAATAATAAATTCTTGCATGTGTTTTGTTATACTGATATAAAATTCGCTAAATCAAACCGACTAAACGACAAATAAAATATTTATGTTTTCTGAATTCGAAAATGTATACCATATGTTAAAGGTAACCTTTTCAGTTCTGAATTTATAATTTATTGCGTTACGACTTCCTCTAAACGAAGGAATGATTGGTTTTTTAAAGTAAACTGCTCTCTGATGCAACTCTGGTGCTTTTTTAATGCAACTTGCTTTAAAATTTAGTACATCTAAAATATTTTATTAATGCAGTCTTTGATAAATTTTAATGCAGTTAGTTTACAATTCGTTTGTGCGTCTAAAATATTTACATCAATTCATTAAATTTTTTTGTCTACAATCTACTACAATTTAACAAATTTCAACATTTAATTTCAATAGTAAAAATGTATATCTAAATTATTATTTTTGAATACTTTATTAGAAATACATAGTTGAGCTAAGTTTAAATAAAATTATGTACAACAAAAAATGCAAATAATTATAAATTTTTCTTGTAGTACGAAATAAAATTTTAATTGAATTTTCAATTAGATTGAGAGAAAAAAGTTTTTCTTTCTCTTGTATTTATATTCGTTTGTTTTCCAAATTTTATTATAATTCTACTCCTAGAAAACAAATCAAATAATGAGAATATAATAAAAAAATAAAAATGGATATTTTTCAAACTGAAAAAGTTTTTCCTTCTACTGCTGAAATAATGCTAATTTGATAATATTCTAATTTTTCAATTTATGTCAAATTTAATAATATTATAATGAGAAAAATTTAGGAAAAGTTTTATAGTTGTTGGAGTCTACTTATACTGTAATACTTTTTTCATCATCTTTTATTGTTTAATTTAGCGAGTGATAATTTGGCATTTTGTCGATTTACGTATTTTTGTTTTTATGTACTTGACAACAAAATATAGAAAAACTAGTGACTTGTTTCACTTCATCAGAGATTTTTTATGATGAAAGTTCCAAAAATATATTCTAGACTTAATTTAATTTTAATATTTCTGAAATTTTTCAGGAAACCTTAAAGATAAAACATATCATTATCAATGTGGATTCAAATTGGGCAAAACTGAAAAGTCATACCATTACTAAATGGCTCTGCCGATACTACTCATGTACTTTATTTTACTATGTACAAGAAATTAGAAAGGGAAAGTTTTTAGAAATGCAATAAAAATAAATAACAAATAAAACTTGCTATAATTCTTCTCATACAAAGATACATAAAAATAGCAAAAAAAAAAGAGTTTCCTTTTATTTATGTTATAAAAAATTGTTCATCGATCGTTGCTTATTTTAATTTATGTATAAAATAACAACATAAAAATTAACTTAATTTATTTATATATTTTACTGTTCAAGTAAAATAATTTTAACTTTAGTTGTACACAAAATTAAAATTTATCTTAAAAATACAGTGGAATACGAAGAATGAAATAAAATTATCCCTTTAATCCTATACGGTCCTTCGTTTTGGTGGAAATTGTGCTTTGGTTTTACACTAGGTATTGTACAATACATTTCTTGTACATATTTACAAGAAGAAAATGTTTAATTTTAAGTTTAAAACATTAAAAAATAAAAATAAAAATTTGAAACAATAAATTTTAAAAATACAAAAAATAAGAATTAAGGAAATAAAAAAAATGTTTGTTGTTACAAATTTATTTATTGGGAGGGTATACAATACATATACATACATATATTCCATTCCAAATTTTCTTGTTTGTTCCAGGAAAATAACCGGGATTTTAATAGTCCAAGGTGTTTTTAATTATTTTACAGAAAATTTGTTTTTATATAAATCTGAATAATACGAGTTACCCTTCGGTTGTTTTTACCCATTCCTGGTTAACTTTTCCAGTTTGCTTTAATTTTATTTAATAGCAAAAAATGTTAACAGCTAATAATTATTCATAAATTATGATGAAAATATATGAAACGCCAAAAGTCGCCAGGAAAAGTGCAATTGTAGAGGAACGATTTTGTAATTTTTGACACGTGGTTATGAAGATCTCGCAATATTGCTTGGATCATTATCGATCGCTTAGGAACAAATCCTAACGTTTTGTGGGACACGAACCCAAGGAACAATTTGGAGTTTAAAAATGGTTAATAAAACTGGAATTACTTAAAAGACTTTGTCTTTTGCCTAAAGTTGACTCCAACGAGTCAACGGCGGTGGTATGTTTAAACTAATTTAATAATCTCAATTTCTTGTCGCGCAATCCAACCAAAATTTTACCTGACCATTAACGATTTAATTATTACTACTATGTACTCGTATATCATTATTTTTTATCAATTTACTAATTATTGTATATAACGCACATAGACGTTCCTAGATGAGCCCCTTTAACCCATTTAATTAACAAAATCATAAGTTGTAATTTTTGTTAAAATAAATAATAGTTTTAAAAGTGTGGGTTTTCTTTTTTCCTTGTTATTTTGAGTGGAATGTATAACCATTCCTAGGTTATACATTTTTTGTTCCTTCGAGCCGGATGCGGTCCAACGCATCAATTTATTTTGATTAATTGATGCGGTCCAACGCATCAATTTATTTTGATTAATTTAAATCATCTACTAACGGTGTTTTCCAACCAGTTCGCATAGTGAATTGTCAACCATATTATTCCCATCCAGTCGCAGCCACGGAATCATTAACCAACGGTGATTTATATGATCAACAAAACCGGCCCTAAGTCAGGTAATCTGTTTTTTGTTCCTTGTGCCAGTCTTATTAATTTGGCAAAGAATCAATAAATTAAATTTATTTTATTTTGCGTCATAATTATTTTGTCGTGTTATCGTGTTCACAATTACAAATTTGTTGTGCCGTTGTTCGCAATTATAGTGAAATCTATTATCAGTATGCATATTTATCGTGTTTACAGTTACAAATTTTTATTCCGTTGTTCACGAGTGCAGTGAAATTTATTCAGTTAATTACTCGTACACCACTACCACGATTGAATCTTCCTATTTTCGACGGTAATGTCCAACAGTGGCATTTGTTCTATGATATTTTTATTTCCACAGTACACGAAAACACAAATCTTTTGCCAGTGCAGAAGTTTAAATATCTCCTTGGTCGACTACGTGGTGCCGTGTACACTTCAATTTGCCACTTTCGTATTGATGACGCGAATTAGCTAGAAGCTCTAAAACGTTTGGTGAAAAAGTATGACCGAAAAAGGGTATAATTGAGAGTTACATTCGTGATTTTTTGTCGTCACCGAAATTTAATAAACCGTCGTCCACGAACATAACGAAATTTCACGACATCATCGATGAACCAGTGCGAGGGTTAAAGTCATTTGGAGAACAAGCTATACAAAAAGATCCTTGGTTAATATTATTAGCATCCGAGAAGTTAGATGACGGCACTAAGCAGTTATGGAAGTACGAGACGTCTGAATATGATTTTCAGCATGCTGCTTATAATATTTGTTTAGGGATGTGACATATGTACTCTTGCGACCACTACTTCCAAAATCCTTGAATTAACTGTTGGATTAACTACCTTCGACTTAGATTGCACATCTTTAAATGTTGAAGGTTAGGCTCGGGTAGCATCGTTAATGGTTGTATAATCAGAAAATGTGCATGGGTTAATGGATTTTATTCCTCGTCCTGGAGTTCTCCCAACGGCCTGGAACTTAATAAGGCTTCGATTTGCTTTATAATGGTCAGGAATTCTTCGTAGGTAAATAGGGCATCTCCAATCACTCGACGTAAATGGTATTTACAGGATTTGACGGTGGCTCACCAGGAGGGATAAAATGCCATTAGATGCGATTGTCAATGCATCATGCTTGAATTTGGTTTTGTTGGGCTTAATCCATAAATTTTTGGTAGAAATACTTAAGCTCGCGCCTTGCTTTAGTCAAAGAGCTTCAGTTGGTGCCGTTATCACAATATATATGTTGGGATAATCCTCGGGTTGCACTGAAGCGTTCCAGGGATGCAATAAGAGCATCAGTCATCATGTCTGTGACCATTTCTAACGTAGTGGCCTTGGTTGCCATACATACAAACACGACTAAATATGCCTTATAGGATGTAGCGCTTCGGACCTTATACGTTTTGAGAGAAAGGGACCAGCTAGGTCGATTCCAACAACGATAAAATCTCTAACTGACTGGTTGATACGACAAGCAGGAAGCTGTCCCATTGTTGTTCTGGCTTGGCGTTGAATCGTCGGCAGGTGAAACACAAATGAATTACTCGTCTTATTAAATTTTTCACCCGTGGAATCGAATATCGTTGTTTAACCATGGTCAGTAACAACTTGTGACTGGCGTGCATACTCCTATGATGAAGTTCATGGATGATTCTCTCAGCAATGATGTGGTCATGTGGTAGTATAATGGGATGTTTGATATACAGATAGTACTAGCAAAGATTTATTTAAGAATTCTGGACCCTTCAATCATATTGCTTCGTTGACTAGGTCTTCAGGAACAATCCCTCTGGTTGATTTATCGGCCGGGTTGTCACTGCTTGGTACAAAATGCCATTGACTTCGGTTAGTGGTAGACATAATTTCTGCAACACGGTTTGCTTGGAATGGCTTAAGCATCTTTAGGGGGGGGGGGGGGTTTTGACATCCATTGTAATACAATTGTTGAGTCGGTATACAAGTAAATCACTGGTTCTTTTGATAGCTTAAGCGATTCTAATGTCAGTTTTAGCATTCTGACGAGTAATGTAGCACCGTTCAGCACCAACTTTGGAATTTTAACCCAGACATTATCAAGATTTTTTTTTGAAATTTTGAGAAGGATTTTGGATATGATAATAGTAGAAGGTAGTTAATAATGGAAAGCACAAAAAAAATTTTTTTTTTTTGGAGGGTTCCGCGAACACGGGGCGTACCATTAATGGTACGATATTCAAATCTACTACAATATTAAACGCATTAATAAATTCATTTAATTTAATTCAAATATTTATTTAATGCATTTTATCACAATATATCACAAAAAAATCTGTTCATCAGAATAAAAATAAAATAATTGATTATTCAAAATAAAAATCGGGAACTTGTAAAAGTATTAATTCATTCTTTTGTATGCCATTTTTGGAAGCATTCAAGATGTAATGCAACATTGCAATTTCGAACATTTCCGGGATGCCTGCTTGTGGCACAGCTTGTTGTGGAAAGCTGATGGTGAATCCAATGATCATATCTATCGTATCTGGAATCATTGCTTTAAATAATAGAATATCGCTGCTTACCTAACGTATGGCACTTCTGATGTTGCTTCAAAATTGAAATGGCTATCATACGTCGAAAAATGAAGATATTTAATTTTCCGCCCATTTTCCGATGTAACTGCCAAGCATTTGTCACCACCATATCAACGCTGTGGGCAATTAAAGGAAAGTACCACTTTTTCCTTTAATGGAAGTTCAATATAAGCTCATGTTTTGATCGGACCGATCGACACCACCCATTCCTTTATTATACTTATATATCAGTCCCGGCTGCAAGACTTGCACCTTTTTCTTTTCTCTACTGGAATATCTTTTCACCAAATTTGTTGGATACACCGGAATGGAATTTGATCCAATTTTCACCACACTGTTGTCATTCCATTGGCAGACTACCAGATTTTCTTCTACACAGAAGCTGTATTCAAAAGACCCGCGATCCGTCTTTTTAAAATTTTTGTTATTACGAAGAGGGTAGTTGAATAAACGATTTTCTCTGAATGTTCCTGTTCCTTTGAAATTTCTTTTATTTAGTTCTTCAAATAACTCGATACTTGAGAACAAATTGTCGAAAATAATGAATAGCCAATATTTAAATTCCGGGATTGTAATGCGTCACAAAATTGCAATACAATTTTAGTACCCAAATTCATATCTTCGTATCCCGTCTTTTGTTTATCTGCTCCTTGATAAGGATCGAACCATACTATGTACCCTCGAACCGTCGCTCCAACCCATAATTTATAACTCAATCTAATCGGTTTTCCTCTAATAAATTGCTTCGCGCCGTGCCGCCCGTAATATGGGACCATGCATGCTCTAAAAACTTTCTGTTAAGGTGGTTAAATAATGGACGAACTTTAGCAAATTTATAACCTTGGTCTAAATTTAAGTTATCACACACATGTAAATTACTTATTAAAAAGGAGAATCTGCTTCGAGGCATTGATTTAGCAACCATTTCATAATGTACATCACCCTCTGTGTCCCAATACAAGTGTCGCCGAGGTAGATTATTATAACCACTCAAACTAGAATACCAAAGAACGCTTTTATTTCCTCTAGGCTGACATTAGCTGGCATATTTTTGGAATTTAAGTATTTATTGGTGTTTTCCAATATAAGTTTATAAAGTTCATCATTAAAAAAACAAATTAAATCTTTCAAGAGGCGACAAATTTTCATGAGCGGCACTATATTTAAAATTGTCGCATTTGGATGGTTGGGCCATAGATTTTAAATTAGATAATGGTATATCATCAGATTCAGACCAATCGGATTCATCGCGTCTATTATGAATTTCAGCCTGGGTATTTAATATTGATCCTGGCAAATTGTCTAAATTAACCTCATTTTCCTCTCCTGAATCCTCATCAGTCCAACAATTATTGATCAAAGTCGGAGGAAAAATAGTGATATCTAGTGGGTCGTTATTCTCGTCGTCCGAATCTTCTTCCAGAATACTAATAATTTCATTGAGTGTTAATGGTCTACGAAAAAAAATATAAAAATTTAAATTTTTAAGGAGTACATTGGTCTAATTTACCCGTAATGGTACACATATGATAAAATAATTTAAAAAAACTTTTAAAACTTTTTTTTATTTTTGACTATATTGCTCCATAAGTAGTATATGTTGTAAATAAACAAAAAAAAAAAAATTAAAAATAACTGTAACATGCGAAAATAATTATCTTTTATAACTTATGATTTTTTGATCTGCACGTGTTAAATTGTAAATCACTACTAACTAACTTGCGTAGTGAAATTTTTATTTTTCGTTTTTATTTTAAAGTGAGAACATAACGACAGAAACAAAACGAAAGAGAAAAAAATTCTCAGGTGTTTAGTTTTCAAAGGAAAATCCCTCAAAATTGGTGTACCATTTATAGAACAATGGTCGTTTCTGGGTTAAGTGCCTTGATCGGGGCGACACAACAACTTTAACAACTTTTACTGGTCCCGGATTGCTTAATACTCCTTTAAAATATTCCGTGGTAGTTCGCCATCCCAATTGATGCCTTCTACCCATAATGACAGGAACAAAATTTTCAATCCTATCGTAACCGGTGATAATAGTCCCAACTTATCGAAAATGTTTCCGACAGAAATTAACGGTTTGTAATCTTAGCTGGTAGTGATGGTAAGGATACTCTAAAATAAAAATAATATTCAATTGGATTGTATTTTACACCTAATACGGATATCGGTTGACTGTATCGGTAATCTCAAATGATATCATTTCGCGACTCTCCATTGCGATATTCTTTAATAATAGTGGGTGATTTGCGGACCATTTTCGCATGTTGAACCCCCCCGTACTTCATTAGCGAAATTACGTCCCTCTATAATTGTAGTACCATGTCGATGTTATCACTGCCTGACCTCAAATCGTCTATATACAAATCGGTTTTAACAATATTGCTGGCCTTGGGATACAACTTTATGTATTTATCTGCCAAGAATCGAAGTGAGGATGTGGCTAAAAATTATGTAGGCGAGGTGCCATAGGTCACAGTGTTCAAACGGTAATGTTTTAGTGTAGCAGTCGGGCCTTCTCTCCATAGGAAACGCTGATAATCTTGGTCCGGATCGGAAATGGCAATCTGCCTGAACATATTCTCGATTTCAGCAGAAAAAACGTATTTATGTTTGCGAAACCAGATCAGTAAGTTCACTAGATTGTCCTGTATGGTCGGACCAACTATCAAATTGTCATTCCGAGAATAGTCGTTACTAGACTTGGCGGAAGCATCAAATACGACGCGAACCTACGTGGTAGAACTTGACTCCTTTACCACAGGATGGTGAGGTAGGTAGAACAGCTGGTTATTTGCCTTTGAAAATTTGGTTTCTGGTACTAACGCCATGTGACCCAACTTAAGATATTCGCGTAGAAAATCGTCATAGGCTGCCTTCAGCTTATCATCCTGGCTTAGTATTCTTTCCAGTGAGTAATATCTTCGAAGGGCTTGCGAAAAGCTTTCTCCAACTCCGGGTGTACCTGGCTTAAGGGGCAATTGAACAATTATTTTATTACCTTGCCATTTAGTAGCTGAATAAAATAAATCGATGCATTGTTATTCTTCCGTGGATAAGGAATTTTCTGGTACAATTTCTTAAACCTTCCAAAAGCGCTCGATTGCCGCTTCTATCCGCTGGAACACTACCACTGCCCCGATGTGAGAAGAGCTGAAAACTGGTTCGGTTAAATCTGGATTAGGTGATTCATAATGGGATAAGTTTCCTCTAATTAACCAACCGAACTTAGACTTTTGTACACACGGATAGTTTATCCTCTTTTGAATTTTTTCATCGGATAAGGCTTGGAAAAATTGCTCAAATCCCAGCAGGATTTCAACTAGTGCAGGAACATTAAAATCTGGATCAGCTAATGGAAAATTATCTTCCATCTCAAATAGTAATTTCTCGACCTTTTCTGTCGGCAATTTCGAAGCTATCGTTGGTAATATAAAAACTTCTACGTCCATCTGGAAATTGTGATCGATAGGTGATCTGAGCTTAATTATTCACGTACCTCTTGACATACCGGCTTGCGTATAGTTGAGTGTGTTAATAGTGATACTGGATTTACTCCGAGGCACCTTTAGGCGCCGTAGCAAACTTTCTGAAATAAAACAATGAATAGGGCCTGAATCTAATAATCCACGACAACTTACCCAATTGCCATTTTTGTCTTGGATGTCGACTGATATAATGAACTTCCTCGATTTGTGGTTTGACCCAGATAGCTGATGCGAGGTAACTTCGGTCTGGAACCGGCATAGGGTTACAGATGACTCGGTAATATCAGCTGCAGATTTTGGATTTATCGAAGCAACTGCGAGGTTCGATAAGTAATTTTGTTTGGTGATGCCTCGCTCATGGAGGAATGAGAGCTTTCCTGATTACTACATGTGTCTGGCACATAATGGAGCAGCGTTTGGACACTTTTGACAATGCCATCTATTTCTACATCGGGTTATAGAATGATTGTTACTGAGGCAATTAAAGCAACGGTTTGACCTTGTTATGAAGTCTCTTTTTGACTGGACAGGCATTGCTTTAAATTTGGTACAGAGCGGACAAGCGGGCTATAGACCAATGGTATGCAAGACCCTTGCATGTAATAATGGGCTTGTTGTAAGATGACGTTTGGTTGCGGTATCAACCAGCGAGTTCATTCGTTTAGATACAAATTCTAGGAACTGGTCGATTGTTGGGTAATCATCTTCAGACGTCTCGTACTTCCATAACTGCTTAGTGTCGTCATCTAACTTCTCGAATGCTAATAATATTATCCAAGGATCCCTTTGTATAGCTTGTTCTCCAAATGACTTTAACTCTCGCACTGTTTCATCGATGATGTCGTGAAGTTTCGTTATGTTCGTGGACGACGGTTTATTAAATTTCGTTGACGACAAAAAATCACGAATGTAACTCTCAATTATACCCTCTTTTCGGTCATATTTAATTATACCCTTTTTTCGGTCACAAAATGCTGGAACTTGCATGTTGCACGTATCGATAGTCATTTAAGAACAAACCCTAAATTATTTTCTCTGCTATCAGACATCACTTCGCACCAAAGCTATTTGTCCAGATCAATTGCCAAATTTTTTTTTAAAGTGCTCGAGGCATGTTCTTGTAGTTCCTATAACATTGCTCTTTAACTTGTCATTGGCTGTAACACTTTAGAGAGTAATGGGCAACTGGATTGTATTTATACATACTTTTCGAAAGCCTTGCGTCTAACATCTCACCGTTCCTCCGAAAATGGATTCACTCATACCTAACCGCTAGAACTCAATTTGTTAAATTTAATGGGATGATTGTTATCTGGTAAGCTTATACCCACATCGGGAGCTCTCTAGGGATCAATTCTAGGTCCATTATTATTTATATTGTTTATTAATGATATTTCACAGGTGATTAAATCGCAACATTTGTTGTACGCTGATGATCTCAAAATATTTCGGGTTATAAATTCAGTAGATGACACCTATTTACTACAAGCGAATCTAAATTGTGTTTATAAATGGTCTGTTGAAAACAAACTACCTCTAAATGTTAACAAGTGCTTCTCTGCAACTTTTACCAGAAAAGTGAATCAATTTAGGTTGAGCTATAATATTGGAATGTTAACATTAACTAAAGTGGATAGTATTAAGGATTCAGGTGTGACACTAGATTCGAAGCTACGCTTTGACTTACATGTTGATTTTATATGCAGAAAATCTTCCAAAATTTTAGGATTTATTTTCAGACGAGTTAAAGACCCTAAAAATTCGTCTATATTCTTACTATTATTTTTCAACCTTGTTCTATCAAACTTAGAATATTTATCACAAGTATGGAATGCCTTCTATTCAGAATATAGCAATAGAATCGAAAGTGTTCAGAGAAGATTAATTAGATTTTTATGCATGAAGTTTGTGCCCTCGAATAACTTTATGCCTTATGAAACTCGCTGTGATATATTCAATTTGATCACTCTAGAAAATAGAAGGGTCCTACTTGATGAGTTCCTACTTTTTAAAATAGTTAATAGTCATCTCGGCACAACTCTACTAATAAAAATTCATGTTTATGCCCCGGCTTACAGGACTCGTCTCTTGCTGTTGTTTCTACCATTGCTTTCTAGAACTAATCACAAGTCAACTGAATCTAATCTTCAACTCAATTTACTAATCAATCCCTAATCGAATTATAATTCCATTACTCAAAACCAAGTCAATCTCCATCTCAGCCTGCAACTCAATCTCTAACAAAGACCTCTCTCCACTCCAACTTAAGATTATTCAACCACAACTCAATTTCAATTCAACCTAAAACAAAATCTCAATCCTCAATATAGCTCCAAACTCTACGGCCAAATTAATACTGAAACCAACTCAATTCAAAAAACTCAAATCAAATTAGCTCAATTCAATCTTCAACTATAAATGCTTAACTTGACCCTCATATTATTCCACAACCGAACCTCTCACTCAAACCCAATGGTGCTTCAGCTCAATAAAGTTTCTAACTCAATTCGATCCCCAACTCAACACTCACACTCAACTCAACCTAATTTAAACCCCAGCTCTATTTTCAACTTAGCCCCAGCTCAGCCCTGTACTTAAAGCTCAACTAAATGTCTAAATCCACAGGGTTCAAAAGCAGTTTGAGTACAGGAACTCAACTTTATATAACTTAGCCTCATAGGCCAAATTATTAGCAGGAAAAAAATCGTGTGGGCGATAAACAGTTTTAAACTGTATAAGTCGCCTGGACTCGATGGTATTATCCCTGCGGATATTCAACAAACTACGGATCTAGCAATTTCCTGGTTAGAGGTAATTCTCAAAAGTAGCCTAGAACTATATCACATTCCTAGTAAATAGACAGAAGTGAAGGTAGTTTCCATACCTAAGGGAAAACGCTCACACTGCAATCCCAAACACCGTAGACTGATTAGCTTGTCTTCCTTCCTTTTTAAAACACTGGAAAGACAAATAGATGCTCATATTTGAGGCACGATTGTGTCGGAAAAGCTGTCCAAATCTCAATATGCCTATTGCAAGGGGAGATCTGTAGAGACTGCTCTTCATTCTCTTGTACTTTCCATTGAAAAATCTTTCGAATATAGAGACTATGTAATGGTAATCTTCTTGGATATTGAGGAGGCATTTAACAATGTGCTTCCAGGGGCTATAACTCGGGCACTTCCAGATCTCGGAGTGGATGAATCACTCAAGGACTGGATAGATCAATTGCTAAGGGCAGGATCATAAATGCTAGTTTTGGGGAATCCTCCGTCAGAAAATTTGCAAGCAGAGGTACACCACAGGGTGACGTACTGTCCCTCCTCCTTTGGAACTTGGCCATAAATGACTTGTTGCTGAGACTGGAGGACGGTGGCTGTAAGGTGGTTGCCTACGCGGATGATGTTGCTATTGGTGTTAATGGTAAATATCCCGGCACCCTTAGTGAGGTTATGCAAAGTGCCCTGGGCACTCTTTCTATATGGGCTAATGGATGTGGGTTGTATGTGAACCCACACAAAACCGAATTGGGTCTCTTCTCTATGAAATATAAACTTCCTCATTTTGATCCTATAACTTTAAATTGGTTCAGCTTGACTTTTACAGTTGAAGCGAAGTTTCTGGGTTCCGTTTTGGATAGCAAATTAAACTGGAAACCTTATATTCTGGAAAGGGTAAAGAAAGCTTCGGTAGCGCTATACTCTTGCAAAAATCCATTGGGAAAGGATGGGGGCTGGAGCCCCGCATCGTACATTAGCTTTATACTGCTGTAATCAGACCCATACTCTTGTATGGGGTAATAGTCTGGTGGCCTGCTTTGGACAAAACTGTCAACCAAAAGCTGTTGACAAAAGTTCAGAGAACAATCTCTATGTGGATCAGTGGTGCACTGAGGGACACATCCACTCAGGCACTAGAGACTCTGCTATTTTTGACTCCTCTTGATATTTTGGGAAACAGTTGGCAGCTTGTACTGCCATACGGCTGAAATCCATCTTAATGTGGACCTGCAACAATACAGGGCATTCATCTATTTTGTGCAACAAACAAATGGCCAAGACCACTGACTATACCGTCCCGTCACTATCTTTTGACACAAAGTTCCGGACTAGAATCCCATCCAGGGAGGACTGGATCATGGGTTCAGTTTTTGAACCAGGAGTTATAAACATTTTCAGTAATGGTTCAAAACGGGACGGAAAAGTCGGGGCTGTAGTGTTTTGCCAGGAACATCTGTTAAATCTTTCCTTCCCTCTCCCCGACTACTGTAGCATTTTTCAAGCTGAAGTAACTGCCACAAAGGAAGTCGTAGACTGGTTGAGGTATAATGTAATTTCGGTTTGTGATATTCACATATATACGGATAGTCAGGCTGCCATTAAACGCTTCAATCGTACTTCCTCACGTCGAAAGTAGTCCAGAACTGTCTCTTATCTCTTAATGAGATGCCACATCAGTTTAACATCCACATATTGAAATGCCTCTTGCGGTATGCAAACTGCTGCTTTAGGAAGAAGCTAGCTAGCTTACGAATGACAGATGGTCAAGTATCACCAAAGTTGGGCTTGGCGAGATCCAAACAGCTGATCTCACTTCAGCTAAGTCAGATCATCTGACTGGGCACTGTCTCATAGGGAGGCATGCAAGTAGACTTGGGGTCTTCTCACATGGCTACTGTCGTAGCTTCGAGGACGAAGAGGAGGAAGAGACGGTATTTCATCTTCTTTGCACCTGCCCTCGTCTGGCACGAAACAGGCTAAAGTTTCTAGGGGCACACCATGGACGTCAGGAGTATCCAGCGCTTTGTTAACAGCTCGAAATAGTTCCAATGTGTTGGAGGAAACAATTATTCGTGGTATGGCTATGGACCATTTTTGTGTCTATGCCTGGTCCTAGTGGACCGCCACCCAAACCTAACCTAATCTTATATAAATTTCAACTTTACCATTGGCCAATGCTCAACATAAATGTTCAACAGAACCCTTCGCTCAACCCCAACTCAATACCCTCGCCGACGACAACTCAAGCCTAAAATCAACTCTAAACTAAACGCCTAACTTAACCTTAAATCAGCACTATCCGAAAACCACAAGCTTAAATAAATCAACTCAAGCTAACATCCTATTGGAATCTCAGTTCAACGCACCCCTAACTACTAGTGTGCATGAATTAAAACAACTCAAACTAATTTTCAACTTAACCCTTAACTCAATCCCAACCAAACCGCAATCACAACTAAACTAATAACTCCACCCCAAAATTAATGACCAACTCAACTCCCAAATAAACATGGTCTGAAAAATTAAATCAATGCTCAGTCTAACCCCCAAACTAAATCCCCAACAGAACGACCCTCAATTAAACCCTTAACTCAACCTCAAACTCAACGCCTAACGTTAATAATCACATAGTTTTGGGTTAATTCATGTGGCAGGTACTTGATTCTCTTTAGACTATATTCCGTAAAACTTTCCAAAGAAGCATTTTGGAGAGAAAAAAAATCCAAATCGGAGAATCCGTTTTCGAAACAGCGTGAGTGGTTATATATTCAAATATCCAGACAGGTTGGACAATATACGCCAGCAAATTCTTCCTTGTCTGCATACTTTGCGAAGTGTCTTCTGGTATCAATGTGTTTTGATCGGCTTGACACGCAGGTTTATTTTTTGGATGACCAGTTTGCTGTACCTCCAAATACAAAAAGCCCACTGCTGATCTTTCTATCAGTCCAGTCACTATTATTATTATACAGAACTAATTTTAATCCTGATATCCCTATTAAATATTTACAAAGACGCTTGTTCGTTGTGCTAATATTGATACGCTTGCTGAAATATAAGACCGTAAGTTTACTGTAATATTTAGTAGACCTTCAATAAAATCTTTGTCATAAATAACATTGACCGAAATTTAAATCAGCAATGACTTTATTTCTATAACTGGAATACGTATTTCATCTAATGTTCATATTTAACGGCTACAATCAGGTCGTCGATATACTAAAACAAATTATGTTTCCGACTTGATTCAATATGTACAAGCACCAATCATTTCTAGTCTGTCTAAACTGCGCATCTATTAATGCATGATATAATATTTCCTTCCAAACCCTTGCCTATTGCTTTAAGCCAAATAAACTCATTTTGAGAAAACACAATTTGTATTTCTTCCCGTCAATAACAAATCCTGGTTGCTGCCGCAGGAATATTTTTTCTCAAAGTTCCCCGTTTAGGAAAGCCGTTTTGACATCAAAATGTAATACTTTCATATCGTACCGTTGATCCACTTTTTTTTTCAGTACATGCAACACGTTGTCGGCTCATATTTCCCTTTCTCAACTTTGTTAATCTCTTCAATGAGCATTTTCGGTGAAACATTTTTATTTACTAGACTCAAGCTGCATGTTATATCCGCTTTAATGTCCATCAGTTGTACTTGGTTGTCCCTCAGTAGAATTTTCGATAGCATTGAAATATAACTCGCAGTCATCGTTACCCACAATTGTAGGTTAGGTTAGGTTAGGTTGGAGTGGCTGCTTACGCACACTTAGACCGGTGACGGTCCATTGTGATACCACAGGATGTATCCCCTTTTACCCCTATTGGAACCATTTCGAGCTACTTATGTAGCGTAAGACGTCCCGCACTTTAATGTTTTCGAGATCCGAGAGGCAGTCCATCCTGAACTTACCTAAGTGTTTGTGCCTTCTGAGAGCCAATGCTGGATACGAGCAAAGAAAGTGGACCAACGTCTCTTCCTCCTCTTTGTCCAAGCAGCTTCTGCAGAAGTCATTAGCCTCCAGACCCAGCCTTCTTGCATGTTCTCCAAAAAGGCAGTGTCCCGTGAGAATTCCTACGACCGTTTTTAATTCACGTCTTCGTGAGGATATTAATGCCCTAGTGCGCCCCAAGTCCAGCTTTGGCCAAACTTGTCTTGCAACTCTACAGGTTAGGGTGTTAGACCACTTTTCCCCCGCTGAGGATAGCGCCTGCTTCCCAAGTGCTTGTCTCAGCGCTGTGATAGGCCTCCCCAGACTTGCCCTTTCCGGTTGCAGCTGGAGAGTCGTACCATGCCTAGCAAGTTCATCTGCCCTGCAGTTCCCCATGACGCCCGAGTGACCTGGGACCCAGACTACCTGGATGTTGAAATGCTCACCCATCTCATTTAGAGATGAGTGACAACTCAACGCCACCCGTGACGCCAAAGACACCGATTCTAACGACCGGATCGCCGCTTGACTGTCCACATAGATTGTGATTTCGTCTGAGGATAACACATTATGCTTCAACCACGTCATGACCTCCTCAATCGCTACGACTTTAGCTTGGTACACGCTGCAGTAATCAGGGAGACGAACAGAAATATTTACATTTAATTTGTCACAGAATACTCCAGCTCCTACTTTGCCGTCTAGCTTGGAGCCATCTGTGAAGAATTGCAACGCTTCGGTTTCCAATAACGGTCTATCCCTCCAGGATTCCCTTGAAGGGAAGGAGGTCCGAAATCGCTTCTCGAAGCGTAGAGTAGGTTTAATGTAGTCAAGATTCGCCAGCTCATCCTTCAACGATCTGACTATAGTAGAGTGTCGTATACTAAGACACCTCCACTGAGAGACGGCTGCAAGTCGTACAGCCGTATTTGCCGCCATCTGTTTGCCAAAAATGTCGACCGGAAGAAGGTGCAACATAACCTCTAAGGCACTTGTCGGTGTCGACCTCAATGCCCCGCTAACAAGCATACAGGCCGTTCTTTGCACTCTCTCAATCTTACTTTTGTAAGTTACCTTATCCAGAGCTGGCCACCAAACACCCACCCCGTACATAAGTACAGGTCTCACTACGGCGGTGTAGAGCCAGTATACCAGCTCCGGCTTCAGACCCCATCTATGACCAATGGCGTTCCTACAGGAGTACAAAGCAATAGTAGCTTTGTTTATTCTCTCCAACATGTTGGGCTTCCAACTAAGCTTACTGTCCAAGATAATGCCCAGATATCTAGCTCTATCAGTAAAAGCAAGTCTCGTGCCATTT